>VZRI01000621.1:3064-35637 GCA_013397515.1 Upupa epops
TGCTGGGAAAGTTACCCTCAGTTGCAAAATAAAATGCTTTTTTTGGGCATAAAAACACCAAAATTAATACTTGAACATTTGATAATTTTCAAACTGCAACAGCAGTAGGAACTAAAGCAATGAAGATATTCAATAACTGATTTCTCTATATCCTGTCACAAGGGCATCCACATCTTTTAGTAGCAGGCCTGCTTTTTCTCTAATCTTCCTTTTGCTGCTGATAAAAAAATCATAGAAAGATTAGAGTCCAAACTCTCCTACAGGGGCAAGGACACCTCCCTCTAGATCAGGTTGCCCAGAGTCCCATCTAACTTGCCTTTCAACACTTCCAGGGATGGAGAAGCCACAATCGCCCTGAGCAACCTGTTTGTGTGTCTTGCTACCCTCACACTATAGCATTTCTTCCTAATTTCCAACCTAAATCTCTCCTCTTTCAGTTTAAAACCATTTCCTCTCATCCTTTTATCTCCTGCCCTTGTAAAAAGTTCCTCTCCAGCTTTCCTGTAGGCCTCTTCAGGTACTGGAAGGCTGCTATGAAGTCCCCTCAGAGACTTATCTTCCTCAGGCTGAACAACCCCAGCTCCCTAAGCCTGTCCCTTTAAAAAAGGTGCTTCAGCCTTCTGAGCCTTCTCTGGATCTGCTCCAACAGCTTCACATTCCTCTTGTGTGGGGGGCTCCAAAGCTGATCACAGGACTCCAGGTGAGGTCTCACTAGGGCAGAGCAGAGGGGCAGAATCCCCTCTCTCAATATGCTGGCCTCACTTCTTTTGATGTAGCCCAAGATGCGTCTGGCCTTCTGGCCTGCAACTGCACACTAGTGCACACAGAAATGCCCTCTTATGTTTGGAACATTCACTTTAATCATTACAAACCTCAGTGTACATCCAGATTCTCCAGGCACTCTCTCAAGTGCTCTACCTCACAGCTGATTTGCAATAACCCTCTGTTAACAGGCTCATCCCTTCCTCCACAGTTGGCCAGGCCACTGATACCTATACTGACCCGACCCACAACAGTGGCAGAGCATATTTCAGAAACACAGTCAGCAGCCTAACAAAACTACTTACTGGTTTGCCCCTGTTCACTTTGGTGGAAAGTGCAATGCTTACAGTGGCTATGTTCTGAAACCAGGTGTCTGCATGCTTCCACTGGTTAAAGCCCAAGCATGCTTTGCACTTCTAGTGCCCACTTGCAAATGTTCTCTTTGCATAACTCATTCTATTTTGCAGCTTACGACACCATGGTGGCAACAGAGCACATTCGATAAAGGGGCCTATCTGTAACTTCCAAAATACCTTTAAACAAGTCAAGCTATTTCTGAGGGGAGCACAGTCTGCTTCCTCAAACTTTGAAGCCATTTGCACACAGAGCTGTAATTCAAGTTGACATGAACTCTGCTGTTCATTCACATGGACGGGTGAAGGCTTTCCACATGCTGAACTGTGATTACTGAAGAATCATAATCGAAGAATCATCTAGGTTGGAAAAGATCTTCAAGATCATGAAGTCCAACCATTAGCCTAATTCTATGAAGCCCACCACTAAATCATGTCCTTGAGCTCCATATCTACATGACTTTTAAACTTATCCAGGGATTTTAACCACTTTCCTGGGTAGTCAGTTCCATTGCTTGATGACCGTTTCAATAACAAAGTTTTTGCTGTCTAACCTGAACTTCCCTGGTACACCTAGAGATAATTTCCTCTTGTCCTGTCACTCCTTACTTGTGAAAAGAGACCAACACCCACATCTCTACAACCTCATTTCAGGCAGTTGTAGACAGAGATAAGATGTCCCCTCAGGCTAAATATGTGAAGATCCCTCAGCTGCTCCTCATATGGCTTATTCACTATACACTTCCAACACAAGTGAAAGCACAGCATCACTTTGGTGTTTATAACTTTTGGGTGAGATGATAGATTTCTATTCTAGGGGTAGTTTGCAAAATCACCACATACCATTGCTGTCTGACATAGCCAACTGCATTTTGTAAACATTCTCTCCAACCACAAAACATGTGCTTGAAGAAAGAAACCTCCAGTAAAAGGAATGAGCTTCCTTCACTCACCCAGGAGGAACCAGGTTCCCAAATTCTAGTCATCCTGATGGTAACCATCCTGGTAACTATATAGGTTGTGTTTACACCGGGTGGAGCTATACAAAAGACTAAGCATCAGTCTGCTGAGGTTGACTGCTCTTCAATATGAAGTCTAAAATGGTGCATTTTATTTTATTAATCTATCACCTATTTTATCAACAGCTAAAACTTATTAAAACAATCAATTGACTTCTGCCATCTATTTCTTTTTCTCAAAAATGGAAAATGTGACTTCCACCACCTTTTTGCAATTAAACATAGAAATTAGATCATGTACTGCTGAAAAGATAATATTGTGCAGTTTATAAGGACAGTTGTTTGACTGAAGCATGTTGAAAGGGGGAATCATTGTTTCTTTTACATTTAAAAACCTGAACATTAAATTAAATTGAAAATAAACAAATTCCTTCTTTCAAATTTGTGAACAGTTCTTACACGCTATCACAGAAACACACGGTTCAAATCACTGAGTGCAGCTCAGAAACCCGTAAACCCGTTTAAGTCATGAGTAGTAGTTTAAGTAATGAGTAAGTAATGAGTAAGTAATGAAACCCTGGCACAAGTTGCCCAGAGAAGTGGTAGAAGCCTCATCTCTGGAAACATTACAAGTCAGGTTGGATCAGGCTCTGAGCAACCTGATCTAGTTGAAGATGTCCCTGCTCACTGCAAGAGTTTGGACTAGATAAGCATTGACTGTCCTTTCCAACCCAAATAATTTTGTGATTCTATAAAAGCATATTGCTTGTTTTTGTTTCTTTTTTACTTTCTTTTCTAAAGTTCTAAACATTTCTATTCATTCCAAAGGCAAGTCCCTTCAAAAAGGGCACAGGAGTATGTTTTCCCCATCTCTGGGCAAGCATGCAGGCACTAAGGGGGTCCTGGCACACCATGAACAAGGCATGAATATGTTCCCTTGCTGAACCAGCTGTGTTTAGAGGCCTTCAGACAGCCTTTCTGGATTCTTCATTTTCTCTTTTGCTGTTTTTGTCAAAAGGTTTTCTAATCATCAGGAAGATCTGCAGGACAAAGGAGCAGGAGAACCAAGTGTCATTAAATACACTCAAGAAACCATTCTAATCTGGAGTGTTCAGAAATATTTGTGTGTATACAAAATTCAGCATTCTCTCCAGTGAAACACAGCTCTTCCAATTGCAGAAACCCTGTGTCCTCCTCATCCACTCTTCACCACACTTGTCTGCCAGCCCCTTTAACAGCTTTGGTATCCTCCCAGAACTGCCTCAAGTATCTCCACATCCTTCTCAAATGGTGGGGCCCAGAACCACACTGGGACTCAAAGAGAAGCTGCACTAGAGCTTAACCAATCCCCTTTGTTACTCCTTTGGCATTGTCACTGTCAAATCAGTGCTTGACTCTCAGGAGTCCAAAGAAGAGTAGGATAACAGTAGATACTAGGTGTATGCCATCATAGCATATTTGGTTTTTTTCAGTCAGTCAGTATTGGAGAGGTTCAAAAAAGACATTCCTTGTTTTGTCAAGTTTCTGTTTTTCTTATATTAACAGCATCCTATCACACCTTTTCCTAATCTTGGGTTTGCAGAAGAAATCATTTTTGTGAAGGTACATTTACCTTGTTTTCCTTCAGTTGTAAAGTTTTTACTCCTCCTTCTAGGCTGTTAATAAAGATTGTTGCACTTATTTCTTGAAAAAGATTTATTTGGAAACTGTTGTCTTCTTTTCTCCTTTTTATCAATTAAAAAATATAAAAGAATATTACAGTCAAGAATTCCATGCATCCTAAGAATCATAGAACAGTTTCAGCTGGACGAGACCTTCAAGATCATTGAGTACAATCTTTCCCTAGCCCTATCAGCACCATGTGCCCCAAAGAAACATCTACCCTTCTCTTCAACACCTCCAGGCATGGTGATTCAACCCCCTCCCTGGGCAGGCTGTTCCAGTGCCTGACAACCCTTTCAGGAAAGAAATTCCTCCTGACATCCAACCTGAACTGCCCCTGGCACAGCTTCAAGCC
Organism: Upupa epops; assembly: GCA_013397515.1. Taxonomy (NCBI): domain Eukaryota; kingdom Metazoa; phylum Chordata; class Aves; order Bucerotiformes; family Upupidae; genus Upupa; species Upupa epops. The sequence continues at coordinate 7,156 of VZRI01000621.1, forward strand.
ATTTCACCTTGTCCTATCACTGGCCACTAAGGAGAGCAGACCAACCCACAGCTCTCTACAACCTCCTGTCAAGTAGTTGTACAGAACAGGAAGGTCTCCCCTCAATCTGTAACTTATAATGCTTTTTAAACAAAAATCTGGCATTTCATGCATGGACCATTCAACATCAGGGGTTATTCTCCTTCAGCTTGGCACAACCTACATGAAAATTCTGTGCCACAGCGGCATTTTGCAAAAGGTCCTTGATTTCCAGATGTTTCACCTAGCAGCCTGATGTGGGTCCTATGTGAAAATAAAAAGACAAAAATAGCTTTCATTTTACTAATCAAAACCTCCCCAAACAAACAAATATGTGACTGTAAAATGTTATAATTTATTCATTAATTGTAATCATTTTCTTGGATAACAATATTCATCACAGTGTCCAGAAACAGTCTGCTTTGAATACATCCATGTTTCTAAACCACAATTTCCACTCGTATCTACAAAAAGTGGTCATGTAAATTACTATTATTTATCTAATATAAAAGATCTGTAGTCTACAGATGAAAGAATGTGCAGAATGTTTGTTTTCCACAGCCCTTTTAAAATGTATTTTGGATTGCTTGAAATTTCTCCAGAAATTCTCTTCAGAGGGAGAAGAATCTTCCCCAGAGGGAAAAGCTGGAATCTTTCTAGATAGCCCTTCATCAACATGGTAGAGTATGTGAGAATCATGGCATTTCCACTGTCGTAGAATCAGCAACTAAGGTCAGAGCTTACAAGTATAGATAGAAGTCCTTTTTCAAAGTCAGCCAAAATAATTTAAGCAAATACTGTCCTCCAATAACTGTGTAGGACTCAGTTGCTAAAATAGAGTAACTGACCATATCAATATTCCTCAGTTTCAGCAAAAGGCTTAATTGAGATATAGCCAGCACATAAATATTGTCAGCTTCTTTGAATATTGAATCTTGAGGTGCGTTTCCTCAGTTCAGTGTGATTTTAATGGGTATTCACTTACATTTTATGTTCTGGGTTGATGAGATTTAGATTTTCTTGTAGCTTATATATTTTAGTAAATTTTATAACTGTTGCTTCAGAAATATTTTGCTTTTATGCAATGCAAAATGTTAGATAATTTTATACATTAATCCTTTTAAAGTTCAATTCTTTTCATATCATTAGGAATTACACACGAACAAATCAGATGGAAGGTAAGACAGGCTGAACTCCAAAGCCATATGGGTTATGCACCCCAAAATCAGACGTTTGCAATGGAAGAGGTGGTCTGTTCACTAGTACAGATATTTTAATAGCTTCTCAAGAAGTAAGCAGAGGCATTAGAGGATTAAAAGAAAATGTACATAAAGCCATTGTTTAAGTAAAGGATTAAAGAGGAGACAAGAAACTGTAGACAAATAAATCTGAGCACTAGAAGTGATTCTAATGATACCAGTAAGTTTCTAATGAAAAATAAATAACGTTAGAGCAAAACAAAATAAATACCATTAGTCCAGTTATCTGAGCAATATTTTTGGAGGGAAGAAAACAAAAAGACCTGTGAAATACTGTTACAGCAGATCAGAAAAATAATGAACACTGATCTTAGGTTCAGGGTCCTCTTGGTAAGACATAAAATAACAAACTTCCTGAGTAACATCCTTTCCTCCCAACCTGTCTTCCAAATGTCATCATATTCCTGGCAGATGACACTGAACTTTCTGTGGCCTCTCCATCTTGGTGGGAGTTATACACATGTCAACACTGGATAATAAAACCTCATTTTGCAGACCAGTTTTCAAAGATAGTTTTTCAAAAGTTGCATTGAAGAATTAAACAAAATACTGAGTCATTAGGAGATTAAGACACAGCTTCACTGAGTAACTTAACTAATAAATAACTCAGTATTAGGAAGGACATTTTGAGGGTAAAATAGGTTCAATAGTGAAGCTTGAAAAATACAAAAATATCTAAGGCTTCCTTTTAAATCATCCTAAATTTAAGATTAATTTAAGATGACTTATATTGCATTCATTTTCATGGGAAGATGTTTTTTTGCTCTTAGTATCTATTTAGTTTTCCTTATTTCTTCAAGAACTTGATTATTGATCAGGGACCAGTTATAAGACTATGATATCTAAACCAAAGAATTCTACTTAATGACTCAGAGTGTCTTTTTGGGTGGAACAGTTTAGCTTTAGGTTCATATTTATTCAGCAAAATGCATAGTGATTTTAAAGTCAGCAAGTTTTGAACAGTGTTTAAAACTGAGCATTGCATACATTCTTTGATGAATCAATGTTTAGACATGAATATGTATTATTCACAAATAAAAACCATGCCAGACAAGTAATGGCATAGCTATGATTCCTCACTACTAATTTTAGATATTGATCTTTTTTCTGGAGCATTTGCATATGGAAATTACTGGAGTTTATCATTGTGTATTATTACCATTCTGAAATCCTCTTTCCCTCTGTATTTGCATGGAACTAGAAAGAGTGAGACAACTGGGACTGTTTACTCTGGAGAAGAGAAGGCTGAGAGGGATCTTATTGATGTGTATAAATATCTGAGTGGTAAGTGTCAGGAGGAAGGAACCAGTGTCTTTTTGGTGGTGCCCAATGATAGGACAACGAATAATGGACATAAGATAGAACATAGGAAGTTCTACTTCCAAATGAGGAGGAACATCTTTGCTGAGGGTGATGGAGCAGTGGAAGAGGCTGCCTATAGGGTATGTGAAGTCTCCTTACCTGGAGACTTTGAAAACCCACCTGAATGTGATTCTGTGTGGCCTGTCCTAGGTGATCATGCTTTTGGGGAGTGAGGAGGTGGGGGTGGGGGGTGAGCTGGACTAGGTGATCTCCAGGGGTCCCCCTCAAACCCTAACATTATGTAATTCTATGATAGTCACAAACTGATGTATTTCCTTTTAGCAAGAAATAGTAGGACTATTTATATGTAGGAAGCTAAAGATGTGTGTAAATGTGAATCAAATCTGTTTGCAGGATGAAGACTTAGCAAAATTAAGATCAAATATTCCACCATTCAGCAATTATTGATACTGCTATGATGGAAAAACACTGTGGTTGGTGAGTTCCCTGCTTTGCAAACACTGGAAAATAATGGGAAGAAGTACAAGCTGAGATGACCGCTATAGTTAAGGCGATAAGCCCATTGTAATTTTCAAGATGAGTACTGATTATCTGTACCTATGAATGTTGAAAAACTGTTAATTTCCTTCTTCTGTCATTATTGATTCTTCCTTCATTATTGCTTCTTCCACTCCACATAATTGCATAATGGTATTTTTTCTTCTACTATTTATCAAAGAGAATTGTAAATAAAAAGTGTTGGGGGTTTGTGGGGACTCTTTTGTATCTCATTGAAAAGCTTGGATTTATGAAAATAACAACTCTGGTAAACTTAATTCATTATAAATGAGAAGAATCATGGGGATGTGAAGACTTTCTCTTCTTTGCCGACTGATGCAGAAGTGAATGTTTTACCCCAAAATTTTGCATCTTTTCCACTCATAACCATATATACAGAGGATCATTTTCGGTAGCAATGAGCACACCTTAGTAGAAAGGTAGATGTTACTAGATTACTCAAATGGACACAACATGACTTACTTCACGCAGCAGCTTTGTTACTGAAATGTGAATCCAGATTTGCTGTAATGATTTAGAAACAACAAGGACCTAATTGAATGTTTCTTTAACTTTTCTAATAGGAAAATCAAGCTTGCTGATGACACTAAGCTGGGTGGTCTGGCCAATACAACCAATGGTTGTGCAGCCATTCATGGAGATTTAGACAGATTGTAGAGTTAGACACATTAATTTTATGAGGTTAATAAGACTAAATGCAGAGTCCTTCACCTGGGAAGGTGTAATGAAAACATCAATACAGGTTGGGGGACAATCTACTGGAGAGCACCTCCATGGAGAGGCAACTTGGAGTTCTTGTGGACAAGTTATCCATGGAACAGCAATGTGCTCTTGTGGCCAAAAAGACCAATGGTAATCTGGGATGGATCAAGGAGACTGGGTTCAGCAGAGCAAGAGAAGTTCTTCTCCTCCTCTACTCTGCCCTAGGCCACATTTGGAATACTGACTCCAGTTCTGGGCTCCCGAGTTCAAGAGGGACAGAGATCTGATTGAGAGAGCCCAACAGACAGCCACAAGGATAATTAAGGGACAGAAGCACCTACCTTAAGAGGACAGATTGAGAGACCTGGGACTTTTTAGTCTGGACAGGAGAAGGCTACGAGGAGACTTAATCCCTGTCTATAAATCTATAAGGACTGGGTGTCAAGAAGAAAGAGAAAATCTCTTTTCACTTGCACCCTGTGATAGGAAAAGAAGCAATGGGTGTGAGTTGGAGCACAGGAAGTTCTACTTCAACATGAGAAAAAATTTCTTTAAGGGTGACAGAGCACTGGAATGGGCTGCCTAGGGAGGTTGTGGAGTCTCCTTCTCTGGAGACAGTTAAGAAGCTCTGGATGTGTTCCTGTGTGGCGTGCCCTAGGTTCTATGTTCCTGCTCAAGCAAGAGGGGTTTGACTTGATGACCTCTGGAGGTCACTTCTAACTCCTAATGATCTGTGTATCTGTGTGTATCTCCTAACTGTCCTTTCACAGTAAACATTGCCAAATAACAAATCTGTTAAATCCCTTTACTGTACATAAGAGTGCTCCAGATCAGCTTTCCAAAACACTTGGTAAAAGATTATTACCTGAAGAAAGTAAATTGAGTACAGAGCAATAAATTCTTTGTTACAATTCTGTATACATGTCTGCCCACTTTCCAGTTACAGGGGTTTAAAAACTCAAACAACCAACCTCCCCCATTTTAACTGTGATGGTAATACTCAATAAACTAGCCCAGACTCCAGATGAAAGAAAGAAGTATAGTTCTTTAAACTGCTAGTTTTACCATTTTTTCATTAAAAGCTCCTGAAAAGGATTGGCAAACATTGTGCAAATCGACGAGTTCTCAATTACCTCGCAGTCACCTAAGCATGTTCTGCTAAACTGAAGGTACTTCTAGCATTGGTTTCAGATGGGACAGTAACTGAGGACTTTTCCAGAGGTTCCATCTGCGTGTGGAAAAAAAGTATCTAAAAGATTAGTGATATATTATATGCTAAAACATTAGTAATATATTATATGATAAAATGGCCTGGGGCTTCATATTGTAAGGCCAAGTTTTCAGTTAATAACTTGGAAAAACTTGAATCTTTTGAACTGAAAATTTCCATGCTGAGCCTTAGCTTTAAAATGATTTTTTTATTTGTTTTTTCATAATTTCATCAAAAAAACTCATCTGTTTCCAAGAATGAGGATGAGGCCCAGTGACAAACATAAGGTTTTGTCCATGTATGTAAAGTCTGGTAACATTTATTGTTTTGCATTGGAGTCCTCATTCTTTGGAGCAGTGACTTGACCTGCTACAAAATGCCTCGTGGGCCAAGAATGTAACTTATTCCTTTTTAAAGTGAATGGAATTTACATTTCTGCACTATCTAAACTTTGAATAATTATATTTTTTCAATCTTGTGAGACGATAGAGATCAATTCCAGAAGGTTGGATTTGCATGGGCCTTGCTTTGCGTGGATGGTTCCTGTCAGAGGTGGCCCTCACATACCCAAGATATATCTGCCCATGTTGGATCTGGCTCATGGGGTTGGATTTTATGCAGTTTCAGGTAAGCAAGGAACCAAGACAAAGTTCTTATGTGCAGGGCACAGAAAGTTTAACCCAGCAAAACAAGCATTACATTTTTATATTATTATGTTTACTGTAATATTATTACATTTCATAAATGAAATGTATCTACAAAAATTTGTGAATGAGTGTTCTCACAATCTGTTCCAGAGGTTGTACCTCTGGAATGTCACTATCTCTGGCTGGCTAGAGCTGAGTCCTGCTCAAAGGCACTCTGTTACTGCTCAAGCAACGAGGAGGCACAAGCAGTCTTTGCAAACCTTGTTTGTACCAAAACCACATTTGTAAGGAACAGAAAAATACAGGGAGGCAAGAAGGGCTAGACAAATCCCAAAGAAGGGGGAAACAGCACCCTGCAAATGATTGGAGATGAAAGGAAAAACTAATAACTAAACAAATATTCCTTATTGTGTCACACATTCCTCTGTGGTCGGATGTAAAGCACAGGAAAAGGTAATGTGGAGTTTGCTAGATGAGGCTAGGACCTAGTGAGCAAGAAGACAAACTAGACAGGAAAAGCAATTGAGATTGAGACTGTGCAGATTGAAATTGCAATTCTTCTACAAGGACCACTGATTGTCTCTGGGCACATTTCAGGTCATGGGATATATTTGTGATAGGAATAAATATTGTCTGTATAAAAAGAAAACAAGTACATATTTCTAGTAGTAAACAAAAGAAAGCATGAGTTAAAGCAGCAGTGGTGTGCTGAGGTGCTGTAAGCCCTATTTCTACCAAACTGAAGTGCAGACAATAAAAATGCAGTCATTAATTATGCAGTTTCTCCATGTTTACAGAATTACTTTCATAAGTCATGTGCTGTCATATTTGCATCTGAAGTTGTTCTTGAATATACACTGTGATATTCTGTGATACAAGGTGTGAAGCACTAACAGCTCTAAGAACTAAGACTCGTTGCCATTCATTTAGGTGTGCTAAATTAATGAATAATTTTGACCATAATTTCATTCTGACTCAACTTCATATTTCTAAGTAGGGATATGTACAGTAGCCTTACTTCGATGATCATTGTGAAAAGAGAGGAAGAGCTATAAAGCACTAAAATAAACTGTGATGGGTGCCACAGCAAAATCTTTCTGGAAACCAGTAACTTCTTCACAAAAATGGGGGGTGACTCCAGTGCAGTGGTGAAGGAGAAAGAACAAAACCAAAACAGTTAATGATTAAGTGAGAGATTATTCAGAAATCCCTGATCTGTGAGAGAGAGGTTCAGGTTTTGAATACAGCACTGTGCACAAAGCACACAAAAGCTGTCCATTAAATTTGCCCAGACACCCTTTAATGCTAATATTAATATTCTTCAGTGCTAACAGTATGATTTGAATGTCTGTGCTGCACTGAATATAGATGTGTATGTGCATTTTTGCCTGTAAAGTATGGTTATTAGTCAATACATTTCTAGTTGCTTGATGCCAGCAAAGAAAGGTATGCCTCCATACACATGCATGTTCTGCCTAGAGAAGACTGTGGGGGAACCTTATAGATCCCTTCCAATAGCTGAAAGAAACCTACAGGAAGACTGGAGATGGACTTTTCACAAGGGGATCTAGCAATAGGACGAGGGGAAATGGTTTGAAACTGAAGGAGAGCAGGTTTAGACTAGATTTTATGAAGTTCTACAGTGCAATGGTGGAGAGACTCTGGAATCATCAGCCCAGAGAGATTCTGGTTGCCCCTTCCTGGAGGTGTTCAAGCCAGGTTGGTGAGGCCTTAAGCAACACATCTGGTTGAGAGGTATGACTGCATGAGGCAGGGAGTCTGAGGTTGATGATCTATAACTTCTTCCCAGTGAGGGTAATGGGGCACTGGAGGGGGCTGCCTGTGGGTTTTGTGGAGTCTCTTTCTCTGGAGACACAAAATTGAAATCCACCTGGACTTGGTCTGGGTGATCCTGCTGTGGCAAGGGGATTGGACTGGATGATTTTTCCAGGGCACTTCCCATCCATAATGTTCTGTTTTGTGACTTGGTCTGGGTGATCCTGCTGTGGCAGGGTGATTGGACTGGATGATCTTTCGAGGTCCCTTCTGATCCCTGAAGACTCTATGATGCCATGATTTCTAAGTTCCCTTCCAACCTGAGCCAGCCAATGATTCTATGTATCCCCATAATGAAGTGTGCAGCTTATTTTCCCTACATATCCTGTTTTGAAGTTAAGTTGTTTTCCTTTCTGTCAAATTTTATGTCAAGGCCAGATAGGTAGAAGTACTACCTAAGAATGTGATGAAGCTAAGGTAGACATCTGGCATTCTATTTATAAACAATCATAAAAGTACCTTATGAATACTTACAAAAACACAGCACAGAGTGCTTTAACTTCCTCTTTTTGCACACTGCCTACTTTTTTTCCTATGATGTTTAGGTTGGACTAAACCGTTAAGGCAACTGACTCTATTTTTGCATTAAAAGAATTCATGTATGGAACACCTACCAGCTGTGGCGCCTATGTACTCTTATAATAAAAGCCAGTGCAGCTGGAGCTGTTTAGGTGACTAGTGTAATTTGACTAAATCTCTCTATTTTCCAGAAAATGTCCTGTACAACTTGTTCTTCTTGGGCTTCAGATCCCATGGAAACAGTCTATTACTCAATATTTTCATGCTCCTTTTCCAGTCTGGTCAGAACTGGGAAGAGCAAAGGCAATACAATGCACAGCCCATACAGGCAGCTGGAATGGCTGGATACAGAAATTACGCATGGTTAGTTTTGGAGTTATGGGTCCTTCAGGAGCTTCATGAGATTTTTATCCTCTTCAGAAGTAATTTTGAAGATGTTTATCAATCTAGGTAAGTCATATTTGAGGATCAATATCTTAGAGGTGTCTACATGGACAGAAGATTCCATCAGGATTTATCACAATGTGTCTGCAACTTGGAGGAGGGAATGCTTTGTGGTGCCAGATTAGGAACAAATAGATCTGATTTGAAAACAAGTCCAAACTAAACCTTTTTTGTGGATACATCCTGCAGCTTAGTATTCATAGCACCAGTGAACTCAACTGTTAAACACAAATAATCCATACAGCAACTAAGACTAAAACACTGATTTTAAAACAGAGAACTTCAACATTGTGGTGAATTTTAGTGAAAATTGCTGAATTTTCTCTTTTGTGCTTTACTAGTAGTACTTGAACTAAAGAATTTCACCAGAGTACAGTCACTCATGGTGCACTGTCAACAGAATCATCAGGAAACACAATTGTGAATTGTTAATTTTGGTTTGTAAGTGACATTATCCTTGTTTTCCCCTCTTCTTCTGTTAATGTGGAAACACCTAACCAGTTTGTGTCACAAAGGAAAAGTTAAAGGGATGAAGATATGCTTTGCTGGAGAAGAAAGGAGAAGAAGGACAGTGGAAAGATAAATGGAGTGAGGAGACAGGACACTTAAACACAGTTTATTGTTCTGACTGCTCAGCGTGTGACAACAGTAACAAGAAACTGAAATGAGCTGACAAGTTAGGAGGAACAGGCATCCCAAAAAAAAGCACATTGAAATGAAGACACTGCAGCTTTAACCACTAGACCTTGGCCTACATAAACACAAGTTGTTTGGGATTTATTTGAGGAATTATTCTGTATGTAAAAGACCAATTGGTTTATAGTCTGTGTCCTTTCAGTAATAAGTAAATAATATTTAATCTAATGAAAGAGCAAAGGTATATTTCTTGTAATGAAACTAGGCATGTTAACTTCTAGGAAAAGTTGATTTAATTTTAATGTGATTTATGGGAAAGAATAAACTAGCAAAAATGGAGCAAATCTAATAACCACACAGCTAACAACTGAAACCTGTGTAAATGTAAATTATTCTAGATGAAAAGTTCCATGTCACCAATGATCAGTAAGTCACAGAATCATTTAGTTTGGAAAAGACCTTTAAGATCATCAAGTCCAATCGTTAACATAGCACTGCCAAGTCCGGATGAGCACAAAGAGTAAAGAGACCTTACTGGGAAATGGGTAACAGCTGGAAAATTCTACTGGCAGTGTTTAAATTCAGAGGTCTTTTCTTCTGCCTCAAATCAAATCTTGCTACATGTCTACTCCTCTTTTTTTTTTTCCAGTTTTCCTTTTGAGCAAAATCCCAGAAGTCAGCACACTCTAAAGCATACTCAGCTTACAGACTTTGCTTTCAGGGAGTAGACACCAAGACAGCTCACCTTGTTATAGAACAAAGGAGCTCTTAAGCCTGGTTAAAATGACACTGCTTTCCTTTCTGTTCTACTAGTACTTGTTAAATATTGAATTCTTGAGGTTGTTTTAGATTTTACTTTCTTGCCTTGAAGAACACTGTGGTTAGTGTGTCATAACAGACATTCTGAGTTGCAGTTTAAAATAGGTGCTGCACTAACATTTGATACAGCTTCATAGATGTCCAGCAAAATTCAGCAGGCTGATACTTGAATGGACTAAAATGATGCTTGCTGAACCAACTCCGTAAGTAAATTTCCCATCAGTAGTGCTCACTGAAAGCAAGAACCTTACTTGGACACAATTTTCTTGCTAACAGTGTTTTTTTGACAGTTTTCATTTTTAAGTCCTTCAGCTATCAGGATGCCTACTGCTGGCACATGAAATGTCTTGACTTGATGTGATAACCAATGTATTATTGAGGTGGAAGCTCCTATTTAGAACAAAGTTGCTAAAATGCAGTTAATTCACCAAAATAAATGCAATGGTTGTCTGCGAAATCCTTTTTGGAGATTGTCTCTTGTCAGCAGCATCTCTAGAATGAGGAATAGGTGCGAGGTATAAGGACAATGGGATCAGACTCATCTTGGTAGTGTCCAGGGCAAGGGGCAATGGACACAGAATAGAAGCTAGGACTTTTAATTTAAATAGAAGCATAAATATTTTCAAAGTGAGGGTAACAGAGTCCTGGAACAGGATGCCTGGAGAGGTTGTGGAATTTCTTTCTCTGGAGAAATTCAGCAGTTGTCCTGGATGTTTTTCTGTGCAGTTTCCTTTTAGGGGATTGGGTCGAGATGATCTCCAGAGGTCCCTTCCAACCCATTCTATTATTCTGTGATTCTATGATTCTATCTATTAGTGTTGATAGCTTATCTACTAGTGTTTACAGTTATCCTTTAAAAAAGCCCACAGAACAAACAAAAGTTTGGCATCAGGGCTGATATGAGATTAGACTGAAACTTGCTTTCTGTTTTTTGCCTCAGGTATTGTGAGACAGATTACTTCTAATTAAGAGACACTAGGATGAGGGAGGTGATCCTCTCCTTCTATTCTGTTCTTGTAAGACCCCATCTGGAGTACTGACTCCAGTTCTGGAGCCCTCAACACAGGAAAGATGTGCAGTTGTTGGAATGTGTCCAGAGGAGGGCCACAAGGATGAGTGGAGGGCTGGAGCACTTCTCCTGCAGGGACAGGCTGAGAGAGTGGGAGCTGTTCAGCTTGCAGGAGACTCCAGGGAGATCTTAGAGCAGCCTTTCAGTACCTGAAGGGTACTGAGAAGGTACTGTACCTGAAAGGTACAGGAAAGCTGGGGAGGGGCTGTTCACAAGGGCTTGGAGTGGTAGGAGCAGGGGTAATGGTTTCAAGCTGGAAAAGGGGAGGTTTAGACTGGAAGTCAGGAGGGGGATGAGACACTGGAACAGGTTGCCCAGGGAGGGTGTGGCTGCCTTCTCCCTGTAAGTGTTTAAGGCCAGACTGGATGGGACCTTGAGCAACCTGGTCTAGTGGGGGGTGTCTCCCTGCTCATGGCAGGGGGGTTGGAGCTAGATGATCTTAAGCTAATGATCCAACCTGAACCATTCTAGGAATGAATGACAAAAGGAGCAAAACAACAGTTTGACTTGATTTTGATGTCCAGAACCATATTTTGTTGTGATAATACACAGAGGTTAACACTGGGGTTTTTATGACATAATTTTGCTCTCCACAGAGCTGTACCACATAGAATCTATAATCCTTACCAAGACACACAGGGAAAAATATCTGGCTGGAGGTACTCAGCACTTCCGGTGTTCCTCAGCATCCAAACGTCAGAGTGAAGGAGAGTTCAAGTAAGTGAAACAGATGAGTACTCTAAAACAAACAGCAAGTTAGTTTGGTTTGGTTCATACTACAAAAGTACACATTGAGCGCTCAGTGGGATTGAGGAGTGAAATAACATCAGGCCAGCTAGTCTGTCTGGGAAGTCAGTGCCTGCTTCTGCTCTGGATGTTGGAAGCTTTTTAATGTCAGCAAAGTTATTATGTGGAATGACATAACCTTGATGTTTGGGAGCAACATGACTTAGTAGACCAGATATGTCAGGATGAAAATTGTTTATACAGGTGATCTGTGAAACATTTGAAAGGAGCACTCCAAGCAGAACTGACAGATGGACTCGGTCAGGGAGGACAGAGGGAGTGTATCTGCCCTTTGGTGTCAGCTGCTTGCAGCTTAATGCCATGAGCTTGATTTCAACACCTATTCCAAACTGTATCCCCTACAGCAATGTGTGCTCATGTTAGAAACAGCCTGAAAAATGCAAAAAGCTCTGTAGACGGTTGCATCATTTCTCCAAGACGACACATCCTTTTCACTCCCAGTTGCTTTTTCCTTGTCTCGTAACAGAGTACAGCACAGAATCCTCACAAGAAGAATTACCTTTCTCTCAAAACAACTTGAATAGACAAATCACCCAATGCTTCCAGATTTTGTATCATCAAAAGAGGGAGAGTTCTATCTGAAAACTTATTCAATGTCTTTCACCTTTATATTTTTTAAACCTGTTCTAAGAACCCGTTTGGTTTTGCTCATTACTCTCAGGGTTGAAAGCAAAAAATCCAGGGAGTTATTAGAATGCTAAGGGATCTATTAGCAGAAAAAGTTAAGAAAGGGTTTTAAAGGTTTTTAAACTGCGGAAGAAACCTTTTGCTCCTGCCTGGCTGCTTGCACAGAATAAACCTTCAGCCATGCTCCTAAGGCTACAAGAACTAAATCCCACTCACTTGAGAGAAAGAGAGGGAAGAAAAGAGAGCTAGAAGATTAATTGTATATCACTCATCCCAAATAACCAGATTGCTGGGGGGGAGAGAGATTATAGGAAGGAATATCTACCCATTGCATGTCCATGGAAACAGCATCAGTCTTACAAGCAGAAGGTCCTCAGTTTTAACCACCTGGTTAAAAGCCACACTGTGGCAGAACCCCAAGCCTTTAGAAAACTTATGAATTACTGGTATATTTGAAAAGGTGTCATATTTAATCTTCATACCTGAATATATGAATGCTTTGAACAAACTCCCTTGCACCTGTTTCTTGAGGCAAAGATAGGGTGAATAGAAAGGAGCTTTGATCTTTTTAATGAGCCACGTAGGGTTCTTAATTTTAAGAGTCTCAATCTTGCATAGGCCTGTTAGAAGGATTTCTGTAATTTAGAAGTGGCAGAAGGATGCCCTAAGATATAATCTGTTGACTAAACTCACAAACTTAGTATTGACACTGCTTAGGAAAACAGCTTTCCAACAATGTTCTCCATTGCAGGTGCTATTTTAACAGAATTAGAGTGCTTCTGGAGAGCACAAGTTTTGCAAAATTCAGAGCAATTTGACAGGAATGCTTACAGCAGATGTCACCTCAGATTTGGATGAGATATATCAATGATTAATAGTTCTCCAGATGACTATAATGCAACATAGGCCAGAAAACTACAACAAAAAAATTCTCATTCATATCAACTCCTAAGGATAATTGACATAAAAAGATTAGACTAGGACTCAGATCTGGTTTGAACTTGATGATCTTATAGTTCTTTTCCAATGGAAACAAATCTCTGATTCCATAAGGTGTAAGATAACATATTGTTACCTCCTTACTGACAAAAATTGAAGAATAACTGAGCAAACTGAAGTACAGTCACTCATCCAGGCTCACTGGGTCATACATTCAAAACAAGTAAGGATCACAGTTTAGTCCACTGAAACAGAATAAAGGAGAATGCAAAAAAACCCATAAAAAACAATTAAGTTATAACAGATAATTTTTTAAAACATATGGAGTTCAAGGGCTAAACTTTTGACATAAGAACAAAGGATAAAATGAAAATGGACAGCTGGAAAATACATTAAAATGAACAGATTCTGTTGATTCCTCTCTTAGGCATCAGTCCAAATTCAGTTAAATTCAATACTAACAATTACTTAAGTGAGCTTTGGACTGGAGCCTTATTGAGTCCCATTTGTTACAGTGATGTAAATACAGCAAATTGACTGAAGCTAATGGAGTCCCTTGTGGATTTTTGAAAGGTAAAGAGCTAAGCACCCTTAACTTTCAGGAAAGTGAGTATGATTACACACAGTACTGAATCCCATCTATGAGAACAAGAATAAACCTGGATCTGTTCTAAGTGCCAGCTTCTGTTGAACTGAATTCCACATCTTGTAAGGCCTTTTTTTTTTCATATGTGAGTCTGTCCTGTGAAAGGGAACTGCTTAGCTATCTTATCTGCTTTGGGCTAGAAAATAAAAGAAATTAAAAAAGAAAACAGAAAGCTGTGCTGGGACAGTATTCGTTTATTTGTTCACAAGAGACTGTGGGTGTTGGCGCTTCACTACCATTCCCTGGTAAAAGAGCCACCCTGAAGTGGTCAGTATAACCTGAATGTGAACCATCAGCTGGCATGTCTTGTTTGGGCCAGTCAGCAAATGTGGCCAGGACAGCAGTCCAGAGCAAATAAACATGTTTGGATTGAATAAATTGCAGAATATTAGGTGTCAAAATATTACTGTATCTATCTTTGTTTTTCCTAGGATACTGCAACAGAACAATCTAAAAAACCATTTGGAATGCCAGTTGGACTGAATCTGTTTCACCCTTAGAAATCCTGCTCTGAAAGGAATGTATGACAATTTTCTCCAAGACTATTTTTCTATTTGAGCATGGACTATGATTCATTTCAAAGAAGATCCCACTTGGCTGTTTCCATTGTTATTGAGTGTTTAGGACATTCTGGAGTCACTCAATATGGATTCTTTTATACAGATAGTATGAAAACCAACCATGTGCTTCATACAGGTCCTCAGCTGCTGCTTTTCAATGGTACTAACAGATTTATAAAGAGATCTTCCAGTTCTTCCAGCATTCCAGGAAGTCTTCTCTGCCATTCTAGGAAAACATAACACATTTTGTTCCACTGAAAGTTACTTGGTAAGTTCATTCTATATAAATTGTGAAACACATGGGTAATTTCCCTCTTAAGCCAGTGCAGGGCCAGGGTAAAACTTGCAGTCCCTCTCTTTGGTGTCTTAACAGCAGCCAGCCACAGCTACAAGTCCTTCACTCTTACACACCAGCAACTGCTTGTTCTTTTGAACTTTTGATGAAGCAACTCATTTGGCAAAGAACACAGGCCTGTTAAACTGGGTTTTATCCCTGAGTACAAGCAGTGGCATTCTGCTAGCCGATGCGTAACAAAGGTGTGCCATGGAGACCAAATATCAACAGCATACTGATTTCCCCAAGAACAGAACAGCTCCCAGTGCGGAGATGTGCGGGAACAACCCAGACTGCAATATTTAATACATTTTTTCCTCAAAGCCTATTGCCCTAAGGCTGCCACCTTGTGCAGCACTTTGTTGACAAGGTGAATTTTTATTTAACATCTCCTATTAATAAAGCTGGTTGAATAGAACAGAAATTTTCATTTCAGTACTGCCTGCATCACCTTGAGTATTTTACTTCCTGCCACAAGAGTGAGAGTTTAAAGTCTTTCAGCATCCAAAAATATCAAAATTTGCCTGATAGGGGAATAAAAATTAATGCCTACTCAATGTGTCCTCCTCATAGTTCTCTTGCCTGAACTGGTAGTTAAAACACTTTACTTTGAACAGTTCAAGGACAATCATGAACTTCATATGTAAAAGTTTCATTCCTGTTATTAATGTACTAGCATTATAATACCCAGAATTCCCTTGCTTTAGCTTTATCTGGACTGTATATGGTCTGAATGAAAGAACATTTGATTTTCAGTTGTCTACTCTTCATTCTCCAGATTCAAGAGTAAAACATTATGTGGATTATTCACTACCAAGCAGCATTTGCAGATTTTAGTCTACGTTGAGTTGTCCTTATTTGTTCTTCTCCTTACAGAAAGGACAAGAGGGTGAAAGAAAATGAATAGCCAGCAGGAATTGTTAAGACTTGTGTGCTGTGAACTGATAGGCAACACTAGAAATACCTTTCCTGGCCTTTTAGAAACCACTGAAGCACTTTTCTCATCAAACACTGATCCTACTGGGAGGATGAAAGGTGCAAAACTGACATATAGACAAAAAGACACCCAGCTGAGATAACAGAGCATGCAGGAGTGCCTCACTATGGGTTATGAGCATGTTGCACTGACTAATCAAGTAAATAAATCAGTACTAGGGTTTGATTTATGTGTTTCACTGATGCTTAGATACAGTGAAGGTAACTTGTCAGTGTTGTCATAATAATATATTGCTATGAGTTTAAATGTCCTAAGCTCTTGTTTTCAAGAAATCATAGTAAGTTACAGCTGGAAGTCATAGGAGCATGGTAAATAGAGATGGAAAAGACCTCTGAGTTAATTCCTTGAAATTGTCTCATAGAGGCAGCACTGACTTCCAATGTACACCCATCATTCCCAAAAGATGATAATCCCCCAAAAATAAAAGAAATGGCAGATAATTTCCTGGAAACTGATAAAAGCTTCACACATCTAGAAAAATTCATCATCGGAACTACTGCACTGGCCTTTATGGAAGCTTTATGTGCTCATATAAAAAAATCAGTGACTGTGATAAAAAATAAACAACTCTGTGTTGGAAGAATTGTAAGGATTTGTGTCACTGTTTTCTAGACTTGTATTTTCCACCGGAAAAATGACAATTTCTGATGGCACTGCAGCTGTGACTTGTACGTCTTAGTAAATACTTTAGTAAATAAACTCTAGTTAAGCTCAGCTTAAGGCCAAAGCTGAGAAATGGGCACAGGTTGAGAGTTTGCTTAATAACAAGCAATAGTTTAAACTAGAACAAATGAAAATGATGGTTGCAGGATATATAAGAATACAATCTGCAAGGTATAGATGCTGGATGAAAAAAAAGGTTAATTTTAAAAAGTATATTTTTTCATAATTAACTTCAACAAGCTAAATTCAACATCTTTACTGATGACCTAGATGAGCTAGATGNGGGGACCTGGCAGTGCTGGTCAATAACTGGCTGAACAGGAACCAGCACTGTGCCCAAGTGGCACAAAAGGCCAATGGCATCCTGGCTTGGATCAGGAATAGTGTGGCCACCAGGCCTAGGGGTGTAATTCTCCCTCTGTACTGGGCACTGGTGCGGCCTCCCCTTGAGTACTGGGGGCAGTTCTGTGCCCCTCACTTCAAGAAAGAGATTGAGAGGCCTCCAGCACCAGAGGTGCTGTCTGTCTAAGAGACTGAGGTGCTGCAGCAGGTCCAGAGAAACAATGATCTGAGGAAGGGACTGGAGGGAAAGCCTGATGAGGAGAGTTTGTTTAGCCTGGAAAAGAGGAGACTCAGAGGGGACCTTCTTCCTCTCCACAACTCCCTGAAGGGAGGTTGTAGTCGGGGGGGCTTAGGCTCTCCTCCCAGGCAACTGAAGCTGCACCAGGTGAGGTTAGGTTGGATGTTAGGAAGTTGTTCCTTCTGAAAAGGGTGATCAGACACTGGAATGGACTGCCCAGGGAGGCAGTCATGGAGTGCCCATCCCTGTAGGTGTTTAAGGACAGACTGGCTGTGGCGGTTAGTGCCATGATACAGCTTATTGTGGTGGTGTTAGGTCATAGGCTGAGCTGGATGAGCTCAGAGATCTTTTGTAGCCTCAATAATTCTGTGAGTCTCTGATTCTGTAATTAATATGAAAAAGTACATTTTAATAAGGGTAAGAACAATCTAGAAGAAAAGAAGTTTTGATAGAAATTTAATTACAAAAAATAATCTTTTACAAAATAAATCATTATCTCAAAAGCTGTCTCAGAGAAGAAATTAAGATTCTAAAAGCCATCCTGTAAATCTGTTTACTAAAAAACCCAACAATGCAGAAGCGTATGATTTCCATATGAACATGAGTTAAACCAGCCAAGGGATTGAGGAGCACGGAGCTCTTCAGGAATCAGTATAAATACAGTCACAAATTTTACAGGAGAGACAATTCTAGAGCAATGACAGCTAAGGATAGTTTACAAACACATCTGCATTTCTTGTTTCAATATGCAAACACAAAGGGAGATGATCTTATTAATATTATGATCTTATTAGTCCATGAGATTTCATGGCATAAATAGAAGAGATAATGTGAATAGGAAGAGAAATAGAGGTTAAAGGAAATCAGTAATTTGCCTAGGAGTGTGAAGTAGGTCTGTGAAAATGCTAAAAAGAAAGGCTAAACTGCCTGCCAACATGTCCAGAACCACTGTCTACTCAATATTTAATCATCCTAAGCTCATGCAGAATAGAGATGGAAAGTACTGTTTATGGTGATTAGTAGTGATGAATAAGTAAGGAAGCAGAAATTCAGTATTACATGTGCTTCTTTCTATTGCTGCAAGGTTTTAGGTATCAACACTGATAATCTAGATATATTAATAAACATGTATGTAAACGCTATGTTTTTGTGCACAAGTGGTTCAAGAAATCTGTTTCCAACAGTTTTTCGATACCAGAAACATACTCGAGAATTCATTCACTAATGAGGTATTTGGTGGCTTGTTTGATTTCACTAATGATATACAAAGGATGATGAAAGCTGTGACCTTAATGTGCACTCATACTTGTGTATATTCCCATTTTAGGACACTTTCATATCAACAGTGACTATTTTAGCATTAAACCTAAAGAAAATAGGCAACGAAGAGGCAGTCACAGAAAGGAAAAATATATCAGCCTTGAACACCACCACCAGTGGAGATGTCTCAGCTGTAAAATAGTGGTCCTGTTGAGCCATGAGAAGTTTTGTTGCTACAAGAACAAGACTTTATCCTTTGAGCCTTTATGTTTTAATACCAAGTACAGTCAAATAATGCACTCGTAAATAATTCCCCAAATGTTCTAGGCATTAGCATTGGTTTCCTAACTGCTTTTGAAAAAAATTATTAACTAACTAGAATCACGAAGCACATGTACACAATTCTTAACTTTGTTGATCAACATTTAAGTCATGGCATTATACATGTAAACAATGGCATTCAGCACAGTTGAGGGTTTCTATACCAAAGTTTAGGGGTCAAAGGAGGAGGAACTAGACTGTTTATGGCATCCAGCAGAGATCTGGTGATGGTTACAGAAATAGTAGGAGAACTGTTAATCTACACATATCAACAAAAATCAACAATAGGCATACAGTTATGTCTTGAATAATAGGATTCTGTTTGAAATAGAAGAGACAATGCTGTCTACTGTACATGACATAGGGATTGGGTATGTGACTATGTTTCGCTCTTGGAACAGAATGTATTCTTACAGTACTGAATTTGAGTTGTGACTGCTTTTATGCAGTATCACTATTGGAAGAGATGTTATAAAATAATTCTTAATTTATCACATTTTTAGTGAAGAACAGCTCTTTTATAGTTGTGGTTTTCATTGCCTTTTATTAAAACTAATTTGTTAACTATCACAGAAGAAGGAAAGATAGCTAATAGGTTTTATATTACAAAGCTTTTACCTGGAGAGGTGTTCACCTCTCCTATTTACTAGCTAGACATTATAGAATCTGTCACAGCAAGATTTATGTTAGACATTAAGAAGTTCCTCACTATGAGTGTGTTGATATACTGAAACACATTGCCCAGGGAAGCTGTGAATGCTCCGTCCCTGGAAGTGTTCAAGACTGGGTGGGATGAGGCTTTGAGCACCCTGGTCTAGTAGAAGATTGGAACTAGACGATCTTTAAGGTTCCTTCCAACTCAAACTACTCTGTGATACAATTCGCTGAAAAATGTGGGAACACTACAGATCTAATAAAATAAAACATTTGGAAAAGGTCTTCAAAGTTTTGTGCAACAAAGAAAAGCCACAAAAAGCATGTTTCTTCTAACCAACTGTTCTTGACCTAATCCTGTCCTGAATATGTGAAACAGGCATGATTTATAACCTGATTGAATCAATCCGACTAGTTTAATAAATGATAATATAAAAAAACTAAAATCACTACAAATTTTCTGCATAGCTGCTTACCACTCGTTCACTCGTTCATGTTTGAGACTGAACACTAGTGTAGCCTTCAATTTAACTCTTAAATTTAAGGTTACCTTTTTCATTTTGTTAGGCCCCACACAAGATTTCAGAAGTTACATGCTGATGTCTCTTCCATCCATACTCCTAAGACCGTTACAATGCACTACAGGCAGAAACTACAATATATCTACCAAAATTATTCAAAGTTTTGTTGTGAACTAAGTAGCGTAAAAGTTGACAGAGGATGCTGAAAAAGAAGCTATATGTTGTCCACTGCTCTACACCTATAATATACAACTGCTTATAAAATCCTCTGGAAAGACTTAGGACCATGCTTAGGAGGACAATGAAACTTGAATCACCAAGTTGTATAAACTTCATAACTATTAACAGGGTGAAAGAAATAAACAATAATAAAAGAAACAGGCAAGATCATAGAATCATAGAATATTATGGGTTGGAAGGAACCTTTGGAGATCATCTCATCCAACCCCCATGCCAGAGCAAAATCACCAAGGGCAGGCCACACAGAACCACATTCAGGTGTGTTTTGGAAGTCGCCAGTGAAGGAGACTCCACAACCTCTCTCAGAGACCTGTTCCAGGGCCTTTGACATCCTCAGTAAATATATTATTCCTTGTCCTACTGCTGCGCACCAACAAAAAGTGACTGGCCCCTTCCTCCTGACACCCACTCCTCAGATATTTGTAGACATCAATAAGATTTCTCTCAGCCTTGTATTCTCCAGGCTCAACAGCCCCAGCTCTCTCAGCCTTTCTTCACAGGACAGATTTTCAAGTCCTTTATTTATTCTCATAGCTCTCCACTGCTGCCCAGGGGGGTTGTGGAATCTCATTTTCTGGCGATGTTCAAGACCTGCCTGAATGTGTTCCTGTGCAACTTGGTCTAGGTGATCCTGCTCTGGCAGGGGGATTGCACTGAATGATCTTTTAAGGTCCCTTCCAATCCCTAGTGATTCTATGGTTCTATGACTCTCTCCAGTAGACAGATCCCTGTCTCAAATTGGAGAGCCCAAAACTGGATACAGTGCTCCAGGTGTGGTTTCACTAGGGAAGAGTAGAGGGGGAGAAGGATATCTCTACAGCTGCTGAACACACTTTTCTTGATACACTCTAGGATATCATTGGCCCTCTACACCCATTAGCTTTCACTGTGACTCCAAGGTCCTTCTCCATGGAGCTGCTACCCAGCAGGACAACCTCTAGTCTGTACTGGTGCCTGGTGTTGCTCCTCCCCAGGTGCAGGACCCTACACTGAACTACATGAGTTTCCCATCTCCGAGCTCTCCAGCCTGTCCACATCTCGTTGGACAGCAGTGCAGGCTGATGGTGGATCAGCCACCCCTATCAGTTTCATATCATCAGTAAACTTGCTGAGGGTGCAGTCTATCCCTTCATGCAGATCATTGATGATGATGAAAAAAACTGGACCTAATACTGATCCCAGGGTCACCACTGGCCACAGGCCTGTAACTTGACTCTGCACAGCTGATCACAACCCTCTGAACTCCGTTGTTGAGTCAGTTCTCAATCCACCACACAGACAAATCATCTAATCCACATTTCTTCAGTTCATCTATGAGGATGTTATGGGAGGCAGCATCAAAAGCCTAGTGAGATCAAGGTATATGACACCCACTGCTCTCCCTCTATCTACCCATTTGGTCGTGGCTTCCTAGGATGTCAGAGTAGTCCAGCAGGATTTCCCTTTAGTATATCCATGTTGGCTACTTCTGAGAAGCCCCATTACACATGTGATTAGCATCTGAAACAATAAAACACACCTTTGTAGTTGCTAATTTCAAACTGGATTTACACTAGACATGAAGCTTGTTCATGACAGCATGAACAACAAGAATCAAATCAAATGTTTAGTAACATAAAACATTTCTTCTTACATTTTAACTTTGTACTTCTAGGGTTGCTGGACACTGTGTAAAATAGAGTAGGAAAAAAAGGGGGTTAGAATCAGGAAGCTCCAAAATCTGAAGAATTATAATAAATTTTGTTCATTTGAGTACCTTTTGGGTGTGCATAATAAAGAACCAGTTTGGTCGCACCATAACCAAGCAGAGAACTTGACAAATTTGTATTTCTTGTGGTATCGTTAATCTTAAACAGCATATCAGGGCTGCATCTCCTGTGCCTTGAGCTTTTACCTAAGTAAAGAGGAGAGGATGTGGCAAAAGTGTGAAGCCTAATAAACAAAACCAGACATTTTAATTATTGAAATAGACAATTGATATAGATATATATTGTATTGACACAGATCTATATTGATCCATGGATATGTAGATATAGAAAGAAGAACCAGCTTCTTCGCCTATGTACATCAGAGAAGACTATAATTTTCATAATAGAAAGGTTTACTATCTCAGAAACAGGTTTAACATCTCAGAAGATTGAAAGTAAATTTATTTTGAACTAAAAACCTAACATTGGTAGCCCGTGTAGTTGTAGATTCAGGGATGAAGCTGTGTGGAGCCTGTATGTCTGCACACAGTGTTGAACTTTCAGACACACCATTCACTAGGGAGCAGGGACACGCATCCTGACTCCTGTGTGTAATACACAAGATGCACCAAAGACAAACTGCCTGCAAGCAGCTCCTACAGAGTAATTCATGAAAATGTTTTCAACCCCCAGAACATGTGAGGTAGTCTCAAGTAGATTTTACATGAAAGAAAAATGCTTCAATTGTACTAATTTGAGGAATTTCTGTAGAGTGAGTTTTACATGGACCCACAGACTTGTTAGAATCTAGTGGCACAGCAGGTCACTACTTCCTCCTGGCTTACAGGAGGGGTATTCTGCTTCCTTTCCTTGTCTACCAACTCAGGAGTCCAGTTATCCTGAGGATGACAAAACTTTTTGTTAAAGACTAAGGCAAAGAAGGTGTTCAGTACCTCAGCCTTTTCCCTGTCTTCTGTTACCATGCTCCCCCTTCGTCCAATTAAGGAGTGGAGATTTTCCCTGGCCCTCCTTTAGTTATTAAGGTATTGATAAAAACACTTGTTATTCTCCTTAACAGATTTGCCCAGATTAAGTTCTAACTGAGCTTTAGCATCTCTGATTCTCTTTCTACATGACCTTCCAATATCCTTAAACGATTCCTGAGTCACTGTCCCTCTTTCCAAAGTTGGTATACTTTTTTTTTTCCTCCAAGTTCCTCCAAAAGCTCCCTGCTCAACCAGGCTGGTTGTCTTCCCCCGGCCCCCCTTTTGGCATGTGCCTGTTCCTGTGTCTTTACAACTTCCCTCTTGAAGCATGTTTAACCTTCCTGGACTCCTATCTCTTTCAGGACCACCTTCCAAGGGACTTTGTCAATCAGTCTCCTGAACAGGCCAAAGTTTGTCCTGGGAATGCCTAAAGGTCTCGATTTTACTGCCCCTTTTCTTGGAGAAGCAACGAGGCTGGGAAGGGACTGGACAGAAGGCCTCAGGAGGAGAGGCTGATGGATCTGGGGGTGTTTAGCCTGGAGAAGAGTAGACTCAGGGGGGATCTTCTCCCTCTCTACAACTCCCTGAAGGGAGGTTGTACTCAGGTGGGGGTTGGGCTCTTCTCCCAGGCAACTAGAGACAGGATAAGAGGGCAGGACCTGAAGCTGCACCAGGGGAGGATTAGGCATTGATAAGGAACGCCTTCCTCATGGAAAGGGTGATTAGACCCTGGAATGGACTGCCCAGTGCTATGGTGGAGTCCCCATCCCTGGAGGTGTTTAAGGACAGACTGGATGAACTATTCCTCATTTTATGTCATTAAATTGTTTTTTTTCTGTGGGAAGGGAAAGGTGAAGTCATGGCTGTAGGTGATGCAAAGTCATTAGAATCACTACTAGAGTTCTGATGTCTACAGTCCCATTATTTCCTCAAAGTATTGTTTTGACTGTCCTCATATTATAATGGAGCCTACTCTGCCACCTCTGATCTTCCCAGCTATGGAACAGGAATTCCTGTAGTGTGGGTTATGGACGCTGCTGAACCGCAGAGAGTCAGTTCATCATGAGCAATCTGAGGCAGAAGGGGGGAATGTTTTGCTGAAGTCTGTGGACAGACAGTGTTGGAATGAAAATTACAGAGGTCCAAATTTCCAGGTTCTGACTGGTTCATCCAAACTGCTTCTCCCTAGATGGAATCACAGATTACTGTGGATTGCAAGAAGGATGAAAAAATCACATGGACATTAAAAAACAAAAATCAGAAATCAACATTTTTCATGGTGTTCAGCACAAGTAAGGATGCAAGTTATCAACAGTGTTGATAGTCAGACTTTTTGGGGCCTCTGTGTTGATTTTAAGTAGCCCTCTTACCCTTTTTGTTTTCATAGACACTAGACAAATGAACAAATAAATCCTCATCAAGAGTATGTATTCTAGCCTCTTGCCTTCTTTGTAATGTGCTGTGCTGCCAGTGTTTGAAGAGGCGACTCCTCCACAATGTTTCACTCTTAGCAGATGTGCATATCCTCACAAAAAGAAAAGGCAGGATACTGGGTTTCCATTAATTTCTGCTCCTAGTGAAAAAAAATAAAAAGGGCATTTTTGGTCCTTAAAATCAAAATCACTAAGGAAACAAACTATTGGAAATATGACTTAGTGTTTTTAAAATCAACCATGTTGACGATAAGGTGTAATATCAGTGTATAAAATTAGGGGGAAAAACCCAATAAAAAGTTAAGGATGGACTCATGATTGAGAAATATTTTTAAGACAGTTATTTGGAAAGTCCTGCTGTCCAAAAGCAAACCTCTTCACATTCAGAGACTGGGACAGGCAGCATTGTTTTGTTTTCTCTTTAGAATAGCTTACTAAGTGGTGCTGAGTTTGAGCATCTAGCTGACTCATTTACATTAAGTGTTTATGAGGTGGGGTCTGAAGTCAGGAATTTGTCTTTAAGCATATGTCCTCTATGCTTTATCATTGAGTTCTGCTCATTTTCATTCTGCCTTCCTGGCTCAATAATAATCATCACCAAGCTCATTGTTCTTTACAGAAAAATCCAAGGGCACCACACTTCTCATGACTGCATCTGTCTGGGATATTTACCAAGGTGCTAACATCTGTCACATCTTCTTAAGCAGGACAGTAATAACAATTTGTTTCCTAAGCAAATCTCTGTCTGGGTGTAAAGGTATAAAAGTAAAGGAACAAATCCCCTTGCTGGAGAGCATGGATCAATGGGTAGAGTTTCAGCAATGCCAAGTGACAAGTCCTGCACTTGGGTCACAACAACATCACAACAACACTATGCAACACTAAAGGCTTGGGGCAGAGTGGCTGGAAAGCTGCTCAGCAAAAAGAGAGCCACGTGACCAGTTTCTATTCAATACCTCAGTCTAAGTTTTTGATTTTTACTGATGATCTACCTTCTTGCCTCTCCATAATGCAAATTGTGGAATGTGCAAGGAAAATAGTTCCTTATGTGCTGTCCCTGTCCCTGAACAGACACCTGTTGAGCATGGAGCTGGGATGTTAAATATGTTATTAGGTTCAGAAAGAATTTTCTTGGTATTAAGATATTCTTGCATGACACCTTTTTTGGCTTTAGTTTCTTAGAGGAATTTAATTAGTCTTATTGAAAAACATGTGTGGAGGACACAGTGACGATTGTCTGGATTACATGATTCATGGAGAAATCCTTGTCCACAGCGACAAGCCAAAAATTTGCAAGGCTCAACATCTGACATGTTCTAGTAAAGGAGACATCATCCAAGAAGAAAATTCCTCAGCTTCATCTAGCTTTGGCCAGAGCTTTTCTCTACATTCCACAATACATGAATTGGGTCTGAAATGCTGGTCTTATTATCACTATATGTTCAAACCATTGTTCAGATTTGCTTCCAGTGGTTGGATTTCAATTCTGCCTTTTAAAAATCATATGTTCTCTGTGCGTGTTTGTACTCCATCTGGGCCACCTCCTTAGCTGACTCTAAGTGTCACAGCTCTGCTGGGTCTGTGGTTCCACTTCCTCCCTTTTCAGATCATTACTTGAAGAGCAGTAGTGAAGCTTCTTGGATTCCATTACCACAGAAAAAGGTTTCTTGCCTCCTCTAATGATGCCATAAATGTTCATACAAAACTACCACCTTAGGGGAGATCAGTAGACTTTGAGCAACTAGGACACAGCACTGTCATGTACAAAGAGGCAAGCAATGCTGCATTTCACAGTTGTGAACACTTACAGATGTAAAGTCCAACCTCCTCCCAGTAAATTGAGTTCCCTCTAAGGATCAATGACAGTAAGCTAGTGCATATCTGTGTGCTTTTAGCTGTAGATTAGCAAATCAAAATTAAATTAAATGTAAGATTAACCAAGAAACGTGAATAATAGAAAGTTATTTAATAGATGTTTCTGATTCAGCTTCCAGCAGTTCCAGATAAGCATACTTCCACTTGCCTTTTCAGAGAAAGTCATTTTTTCACCATTTAAAATGCATATTTCTGGTGGCGGAAAATGTACCTTGTCTGCTCCATCGTCAAAGACTGAGACAAGAATTTGTTGAGAGTGTTGATTATATTGGCTAGAGATATCACTGCTGAGTCTTACACAGGAATCTCTCCCCCATAGATGTTCAGTTTTCATCAATCCCTGGAATGAAGACAGCAGTAATTCAGTACAGTTCTGAGCACTTGTATAACAATAATTCTTGCTCCCAGGACACTATATATTTAGAAATAGTTCAGGATTTAAAAATAAGTATTGCTGAACTTAAGTCAATAAGGATTGCTTAACAATACATTAAGCATTGCTATGTTACTTATTTTATGTGACCTTGTTGTCCTTCCTTTCAGTAAGGAAACTGCAAGATCATAAAAATTTCCATTGAAGGTATTCCAGTGTTCTGGACCAGAAGTTTATGATCCGCAGTTCATCATAAGTATCTGGATAACTGCCCAGTGCTGACCTGCCAATATCATAAAAGTTACTAAAGTGAAATGTGTCTGCTTTTGCAACTTCTAACCATATATCTGCATTGCACGATACAAAGACATTAGCTGGTAAGCTCTGGCTACAACACAATTACAACACACAAAGTAACCTCACAACTTCAGCATGACCCTACATCTTGTGATGACCTGGCAGTGCTGGGTTAACTGTTGAACTCAATGATCTTGAAGATCTTTTCCAACAAAACCAATTCTGTGATCGTATCAATGGGAACAGTATCTTTTTGTGACTAAAACATCATGTGCATGGCTGTGACAGATGAACTCGTTTACACCATGAGTGGGTACATCAAAATACGCTACCCAACCATGAAACAGCAGTTAACAGAGAAGCAAAGAATAATAGTTTAGTTCTCTATTGTAACAGGCAATGAGAACTTTAAAGAAAGTGCCATTAAATGACATTTAGATGTTCATACTATTAATGTAGCATCATAAAGAAGGCATTTAGAGCTATCTTAGACTTCTTCATTTGGGGACCTCCTCAAGTTGAACCAGAAAGTCTGTGCTTCGGTATGGTTGCAGTAAATGAAAAGACGTGAAGTAGACGGGTTAGCTACAGGTGTACAGACATCACTGGATGCATGAAAGGTTTTCTACCTAGGGTTATCAGAAACTGCACCGTGAATATGCACCCACTGATGCCTGGGGCCATTGTCACCATTTTTCAGAGGTGTTATATTTTCCTTTACTTCTATCTTTCTTATAATATACTTTGGGTTTTGACAGAGAAGAATGTAGCTGTGTTGAAAAAACCTAGAGGATGCAACTTCTGGGAATTCCCTGGCATGCTGAATCTCTGCAAAATGTGACCTGGAATGTGGGCATGAATGGCCGTGTCCTTTTCAGAAAAGACAGGCCAGCAAGACGAGGCAGTGGAGTTACTCTTTACGTGAGAGAGCAACTAGAATGTACTGAGTTCTGCCCAGGGACGGATGAAGGCAAATTGAGAATTTGCAGGTACAGATTAAGGGGCAGGCTGACTTGGGTGATACTGTTGTGGGTGTCTATTACAGGCCACCAGATCAGGAGAAGGAAGTTGATGAGGGCTTCTACA
Organism: Upupa epops; assembly: GCA_013397515.1. Lineage (NCBI taxonomy): Eukaryota > Metazoa > Chordata > Aves > Bucerotiformes > Upupidae > Upupa > Upupa epops. Next base: position 35,083 of record VZRI01000621.1, read on the forward strand.
GGCAGCTGACAGCAGCCTCGAAGCTACAGATCATTGTTGTCATGGGGATCTTAACTACACTAATATTTGCTGGAAGACCTACTCAACCAGCCATCCACAGTCCAAGAAGTTTCTCTAGAGCACTGATGACAAATTCATGAGGTGAGTGGTGGATGAGTCCACTAGCAGAGAAGCACTGCTTGATCTACTCACTAACACAGAGGGTCTGGTTAAAACAGTAAAGATTGAAGGCAGCTTTGGTTGCAGTGATCATGAGGTAGTGGAGTTCAGGATCCCATGTGGCAGGAACAGAACGCCAAGCAGAATCACAACTCGGGATTTCAGTAGAGGACAGTGTACTGGCAGGTAAAGGGTCCCAAGCTAGTTGGTTCACATTCAAGGACCACTTGTTTCAAGCCCAAGTTCAGAGCATCCCAACAGGTAGGAAGTCAAGAAAGGGAGCCAGAAGATCTGTGTGGTTCAACAGGGAGCAGCTGGGCAAACTCAAGAGGAAGAAGGAAATCTATAGGTCATGGAAGGAGGGGATGGCGACTCGGGATGATTATAAGACTCTAG
>VZRI01000622.1:0-83742 GCA_013397515.1 Upupa epops
TGTTGGAGAGCAGTGTAGCAGAAGGGGAGCTGGGGTTCCTAGTGGGCAGCAGGATGACTATGAGCCAGCAATGTGCTCTTGTGGCCAAGAGGGCCAACGGCATNCTGCTGGAAGATGCCCAGCGTAGAGCAACGAAAATGACGGATGAAGTATAACACCTTCCTTATGAGGAGAGGCTGAGGGAGCTGGGTCTCTTGAGCTAGGAGAAGAGGAGGCTGAGGGGTGACCTCATTAACATCTATAAATATGTGAGGGGTGGGTGTCAGGAGGATGGAGCCAGGCTCTTATTAAGGTCATCTGGTGACAAGACAAGGGGTGACAGGTTCCAGCTGGAACATAGGAAGTTCCTTCTAAATATCAGAAGGAACTTCTTCACAGTGAGGGTAACGGAGCATTGGAACAGGCTGCCCAGTCTGTGGAGTCTCCTTCCCTGGAGATGTTCAAGACCTGCCTGGATGTGTTCCTGTGCAACTTCGTGTAGGTGATCCTGCTGTGGCAGGGGGATTGGACTAGATGATCTTTTGAGGTCCCTTCCGATCCCTAATGATTCCATTTTAAGGCTTTATGAGCATTTGCACATCAGACTAAGCTCCTGTGCCACTCACTGTGTGAATTAAGCACAGATAGCAGTTATGGGAGTTACAAGCTTTGGTGATGGATGTCTATGTTGAATTGCAGTGAAACTTTATGATATCAGGTCTTGCTTGACTAACCTGATGTTCTTTTATGATCAAGTGACTCAACTGGTTGAGAGGAATGCTGTGGATGTAGTGTACCTAGATTTCAGTAAGGCATTCAACACGATCTTCCATAATACACTCCTAGTGGAGATGGCAGCAAAGGGCTTTGACAGGAATATTCTATGCTGGCTCAGGAACTGGTTGGATGGACGAGCCCAGAGATACCCAGGTGGTAGATGGTGTCGCATCTAGTTGGCGAGCCGTTACCATTAGTAGTGTCTCCCAAGGGTCGGTGTTAGGTCCAGTCCTGGAACGGACTGCCCATGGAGGTGTTTGGGTCATCGTCTCTGGAGGTGTTTAAGGTTAGGCTGGATGAAGTGCTGAGTGGCATGATCTAGATGTCAGATATTTAGGGTTACTTGGTTGGTTTTAGGTTGGACTGGATGATCTTTAAGGTCTTTTCCAGCCTGATCATTACTGTAATACTGTGATACTGTGAAAGTGGACACTGCCATACATTAATATCCTCTTGTGTTTAGAACAGATATAAAAATAGATACTAAACTGTATATGTGAATATTGCAGTGCATTCAGATGGATTTTTATTTCAAAGAAATTAAAGGTCATTCTAACACAACAGGGAATGAAGTTTGCAGTTGGTGAGAGAAAACAGATATGCATGTCCATAATTTTACCGGTCCCTTCAAGGAATAGTGCACAGGCAGGAGCCAGTGTGGATCCAGATTCCCATGCTGCACCCATTACCACCAGGTATAGCATGCAAACTGTTTGACATTTCCTTGGCTGAGCTGTCTTTCTTACAGTGGTGGCTTGAAGACTGGGTGAAGGATGGGGAGTTACCAGAGCAGCCATGCCAACTCTGGACAGAAGAGGTCTGTGGCGATGTGAGCCACCAGGGCTGTCCCTCCCAGTGCCTCATAGGTCTGCCACAGCAATATGGGTATGGATAGTAGGATCAAGTTCTTGCTCCTGATGGCCAACTGTGATAGTTTGGCATTGTGCTTCTCTGCAAGTAACACAACATCTTCTTTCTGCCCCCTCATCTCTCTACCCCTGGAAAAACTGTAGCTGGAGTAGGGGGTGAGTGAAAACTCCCCCTATGAAACAGGGGCAGCTTCTGGGTGTGGGGGTAGTCCCATTTAAAGCAATAACCTTGTCCACTTTCTCTTCTCTTGAAATGCTCTCTTAGGAAAGAGCTGAGGCACAGCCTGCCTGCCACAGTGGGCAGCAAGTGTCATTCACTGCCTCCACCCCACCCCACTCACCCTTGCTGGGGCTGGGATGCAGTGAGAGGAGTAGAGCAGCTCTGATCCCGCATCTGATCCCGCGTCTGAGCCACTCGCCAGAGCCACTGGGAGCATGGAACTGTGCCAGCAACCCTTCCATCTGCCTGTGCTACAAGGCACGGCATGCGTCTCAAGACAGCCAGCGATGGTTCTCCTCTTGCACCAAGCACAGTGGAGCTATGCCAATTATTTGCGAGCCAATTTGTCTGAAGACATCAGAGTGGTGAGCTAACCATAATGAAGAAATCCCCCAAAGCTGAATAGGAGGAGGGGGTAGGCTCCTGCTCATTTGCCGCCAGGCTGTCATCTTGGACCATGCAGTCATGTCCCCCATGGGCCACCTTCTTGACCATGTGATCAACACCATGTTGACTTACTGATGAGCACAGAAAAAGAAGCTGTGTCACAGCTGCAGTTGAGAAACTAGGAAATGCTTAAATAGGCAGGGGAAAGAGACCCAGAGGGCATTTGACTGAGCTGTCTGTGCAAGAAGCTGAAAGGACTTGTGATTGTTAAACCTTTGGTAGAATGCTGAAGAACTGGGGTTTGAAGTGTTTGAAGTGGTGTGTGCAAAATATTGATGAATTTGTTCCTGAAAATCCGCCACACATCAATCCAATATACCAATAATTTTCATTCAGAGGGTCATGGATTGTGCTGATGGCATGAAATAGCTGCGCTCTCACCAGTAAAATGTGCAAGTTAGAAAAGGAAATGAAATGCTCCCACATCCCCAAATGTGGATGACTGTAATGTTTATAAACACAGTCAGGTCTCTTGAGTCTGACTGGCGATAGAAAGAGACTGTTGTGACCCCACAACTTTGCTAGATCTAGATTTAAATTGCCAATATATCATTTTCTCATAATATTGCAAGTCTGTTCTTCAGAACTTCTTGAGGTGTTATTCATGGCTGGTTTGGCAATTTTTCATCTCAACTATGATTGATTAAAAATAGAACAACTGTCTGGAAGCTATCTTTTGTTGCTATATATATATTATCCTGGGAGGAGGTGTGCTGCTGTCATGAGTGCATGTGAGGGGAGTGTAGCAAGGAAACCTTAACCAGATACTGAGGACAATTAATGCTGAACTGCAAACCAAAACATAGAGGGTAATGTCAATATAATTATCCTCTCCAGTGTAGCGCACCACTTATCTGAAAGTATATATAAAAAAGATATTACAAAGTTACTCATGGCAAAAGAGGATTGCGAAAGAGAATTTATTTTGAAATGTTCTTTCGTGGAATAACATTCAAAAGCAAAAGAGTTTGGTGGATGTCTTTGAATTTATGTGTTGGAGTAAGGTGAAGATTGCAAACTAATTATTAAATGCATAGTGATCCTTGTCTCTAATAGTTGGATTACAGTTGTTTAGTTGTACAGGTTACAATTTCTTCTCTATTTGTGCATGAACATTTTATCAATTTTGCCTAAATGGTAAAAAGTAAATTTATCTCCGACCAGTGTTGGCTGCTCAGGAATGAAAACCAGCAATCCAGCCTGCCATTCAGAAAGGTTCAAAAGAGCCACTGTTTTCTAGAACCAATATTTTCTGGCTCTGTTTTCTGGTTTTGGTGTGGCATTTCTGTGGGTACACTGTCATCGTGTGCTCACTTATCTGCCATGATGCAGCTTTCAAGAGGTACTACCCCTTGCAAAGTAGTACCTGACATTCAAACTGTGAATTTTTATTCATCACATTGGTGGTTATAGTCCTGCTCAGCAAATCTAGCTGACAGGCGTGATTCACACTGCTGTCAAGGCTGATGGGTCACTTGGGCTGTGAGCAAGTGCTAAGGCCATTTTCTGCTGCAGACTTCTCAGGATTTTCCTCATCCCTGGTGCTTTTGGTCTGGGGGGAGCTGTTTTTCGTTGTTCTGTTACCACTTATGTGAGCAGAGACACAAACCAGGTAGTCCTGAATATTAATAACGAATTAATAACTGGTTCATTAGTATGCACTGCTGTTTTTTGTAGCACACAAGCAGAAGGGCTGCTGTGGGCTCTGGCCACATTTTCTTGCCCTGTCCTTTCCTGAGAACTGAGGGCAGCTGTCTTTGCTTGGTCAGCTTTGTGTTGTGCACTAGTTATGTATTTATAATGTCTTACAGGATGGAGCAACTAGCTGAGGGTGCAAGCAGAAGGATGTGGCACAGTTCTTGTTTTTTAATTCCCTTTTTTATTTGTTCAGATTTCAACTGAGACAGAAGTCCAGTCCAAGAGTGAGTGAGTGACTGCTGGGCAGCTGTTTGAAAATTCCTCAGTGTCTCAGCACTCTGTGGTGTAGCTGGGAGTTAAAAATTATCAGTGTCCTTCAAAAGCAAACTCCGTCTACCTGTTTGAGCGCCTGCAAATACTGGCTATCTGTCTATATCTGACTGGTCCAGAGTGTGCATCCAAATAGCTGTCTCTGTTGCCCTCAGAAAAGAAGCCAAACTGCCTGCCTTGTGGATTGTACCAATTTCTCATTGTAGATTAATTTTTTTAATTATTATTATTTTAATAGAAAATGTTCTTAAAACACATCACGTAGTGTGTACATCTTCTTCATGTGAAACCTTTCCAAAGAAAAAAAGGATGAGCTGTGGTTTGCAGCACCACACATTTTGAAAGAAATAAAAAAAATATATCAATAGATGTATTATTCTGCCAAGGCTGATTTGAATTGAAATTCCCAATTTGGAGGAGAAAAGCATAATTGAATTTTCTAAATGTTATTGAAAGTTCTTTTGTGAACTGAAAAGAGACCAAGGAATTAAAAAGAAATAACCCCCTGTCTTTCGTTGGTCCTTTTTTAGGACAGTAAGAGATGGCAGGTGGAGAAATTCTGACAGAACACCTGTGAGCTGGCACAGAAGTTACATAAAGTCTTTCAGACATCCATATTCTGAAGATTAAATTTTTTTCACTGTAGAAGTGGAAATAAAATATAATTATGCTTCCAGGTATGCTGCTAAAACACATCGCTTCTGTTCACTCCACCTCAGGCTGAGGACTGCAGCTCGAAGTGTGGGTAGCAGGAACCACTGAACCACTGAACCACTGTCCAGTGCAACAGTGCAAAGTTTTGTGTTGAGCCATGCGCTCTCCTACTTGTAGAACGTGGCAGAAGAGCAAAGTGTTGGCATCAATGGGCTGGAGAGCACTTGCTGTGCTGCCAGATTCCTTCCCAACTTTCTCAAAGACCTGAGGCAGGAAGGAGATGGGGCTAGGAGACCTTGTCTCCAGCAAGTCTGTACAGTGCACCCTTGCTACAGGTCATGCTGGGCAGGGCATGGTTGTGTGATCAGACTTAGAAGTAGTTTATAAATGTCATTTTTTCTAGAATGAAGTTAGAAGCTCAGCAGGAGTACAGCATGACTGAGGAGAGCGGGATTTCTGGCAGAGAGACTTCTATCATCAAGAGAACTTTTGATTCTGCATTTCCTTGTCTTTCATTATTTCTTGTTGTTCCCATCTTCAGTTGAATGAACCTTTGTTTACTCTCCAAGACCACACACAGCAGTGTGACAGCTGTGTGCAGCATGTTTGTCTGTCAGGGTGGCAGCCTGTTAGGAGGGGTGCCCTTGAGAGACCCATTCCCCTGATCCCTCTCCCTGAACTCAGCAGTGGTTCCTATCTGCATTGTTTAAAATGTCTGACCAGTGCAATCTCTCATCCATCCTGTTATCTTTCTCTGTTAATGGCCCTGGCAGCTGAGAAAAGCTCTGACCCAAGCTTCATTTTGATCCTTATTTTCTCTGTGGGCACAGACCTGAGAATAACATTCCTGTTTTTGCCTTTTGCCATTTCAGAATGTGTCCAGATGTATTGACTCTCTTCTTTTGCTGTTCCTTGGGTCAGAGTTTTTCACACACTCCATCTCTGGAGCTATTGCAGGACTGCTTGGGATGTTCACAGCTGAGATACTTGGACTGGACTACGGCACTTCCAGCTGCATATCCAGACAACCCAGATCAGTGGAGCATCACCTGCCAGTCACAGTGATGAATGCCTGTTCTCTGGGCTGTCATCATTCTTTACCCTGGAGCCTGCTTCCCCTCCATGAAGCAGAGGCTGGCCTGGTCCTCAGTGCATTTTCAAACAGGCAGCACTGTTCCCCAGTCAGCTGGATAGAACATGGAGAGAGAGAGAGGCATAGGACAGAGAGGTTCTTTTGCCTTTTCAGCTTTGCGTCTACTCCCCAATTTCCCTTAGCCTGTCCCCTCCTTTCCTGAATTCAGGAATTGAGAAGGAAAGGAGCATAACACACACTGATGTGCTACCATCACTGCTTTAGACACAAATCAACAGCATGGCATCCTGTGACCTGCTATGAAGAAAATTAACTCCATTCCAGCCAGAGCAGGTTCAGAGAGTGTCTGTGTGGGGATGCTGGCAGCTGAGCACTGCTGGGCCTCATACACAGAGACAGTGCTTGGGCAAGGCAGGGCACACTGTGCATCCACACAAGCACAAAACTCTGACAGGGGCCTTTCAGTGCCAGGTTGCAGGTGCAGTGAGCAGCCCTGGGTACATAGAAGTGCAGCATGAAGGTTTGCAAGAGCTGCTGCACATTCCCATGAGTTAGGATGGTATGCAAGCATGTTTCTGAGGTTAAGAGCAGCCCTGTTCTGTATTCAGAAAGGAAGTTAATATCAGTACTACACATACACTTTTTTATTTTGATAGAGTGGAGGTATATTGTTACCCAGATGGTAAATCCCTGGGCATGTGGAGAGTGGTCGATCACCATAGGTTATGAGCATCATGACAGGAGATTTTTTCATCTGTACTTGACCCCGTATTTTTAGTTGGTATTTTAAACTCCAGAAGAGCAACAGGAGATGTCTGCTGTATGACTCTATGTCAATTGCCATGGTAACCAATGCATTTCATGTGCTCAGGGTATTCTCCTAAATTCTGTGAGAACCAGTAGCTGTGTTAATTTAGGCAGTTCAAAGTCAAGTTTCATTAAGCCACTAACTGTGCTGTTTTTTCAGCATTTCTTTGCCTTTTCTTCACAGTATTACAGTAATGATCAGGCTGGAAAAGACCTTAAAGATCATCCAGTCCAACCTAAAGCCAACCAAGTAAACCTAAACATCTGACATCTAGATCATGCCACTCAGCAGTTCATCCACACTAACCTTAAACACCTCCAGAGACAATGACCCAACCACCTCCGTGGGCCGCCCGTTCCAAAACCTGATCACTCTTTCAGTGAAAAACCTTTTCCTAATGTCAAGTCTAAACCTCCCCCAATGGAGCTTAAAACTGTGACTCCTTGTCCTGTCTCCAGTGTCCAGGGAGACCAACCCCCACCTGACTACAACCATCTTTTAGGTAGTGTTATAGACAGCAATATGGTCACCCCTAAGCCTCCTCTTTTCCAGGCTAAACAGACACAGCTCCATCAGCCTCTCCTCATAGGGCTTACCTTCCAGGCCCTTTACCATTCTAGTTGCTCTTCTCTGAACTCGTTCCAGNGGGTACTCTCTAAGAACTCCATTTTCAGCCTATAGTTCTGCCTGGGGTTGTTATAACCAAAATGCAGAACCTGACACTTAGACTTGTTAAAACTCATCCTATTAGAGTCTGCCCCTCTCTCCAGTCTGTCCAAGTCCCTCTGCAGGGCCCTCCTACCCTCCAACAAATCAACATGGGCTCCAAGCTTGGTGTCATCCGCAAATTTGCTCACGGTGGATTCCAACCCATCATCAATATCATCAATGAAGATGTTGAACAGGACCGGAACTAACACCGACCCTTGGGGGACACCACTAACGGTAACGGGTCGCCAACTAGTGCAACACTGTCTACCACCTGGGTATCTCTGGGCTCATCCATCCAACCAGTTCCTGAGCCAGTATAGAATATTTGTGTCAAAGCCCCTTGCTGCCATCTTCGCCAGGAGTATATTGTGGAAGACCATGTCAAATGCCTTACTGGCATCTAGGTAAACCACATCCACAGCCTTCCTTTCATCGACCAGTTGAGTCACTTGATCATAAAAGGAGATCAGGTTAGTCAGGCAAGACCTACCCCATCTAAACCCATGTTGCCTGGGCTTAATCTCTTGGCCGTCATGCAGTAGTTTCATGATAGCACTCAGCACTAACTATTCCATAACTTTGCCCTGATCTGAGGTGAGGCTAACAAGTCAATAGTTACCTGGATCATCCTTCTGACCCGTCTTGTAAATGGGGGTCACATTCACCAACTTCCAGTCATCTGGGACCTCACCTGTGATCCACGACTTCTGATAAATTAGAGAGAGAGGTTTAGCAAGCTCAAGCTCATCTGCCAGCTCTCTCATCACTCTGAGGTGAAACCCATCTGGTCCCATGGACCTGTGGGAGTCCAAATGGATCAGCAGGTCTCTAACTAGTACCTCTTGGATAACAGGGGAACTACACTGTACCCTATCTCCGTCTAACAGTTTAGGTAAGTAGTTGTCCTGAAGACAGTCTCCCCTGTTGTTGAAGACAGAGGCAAAGGAGTCATTAAGTACCTCAGCCTTATTCTCATCTCTAGTTACTAAATTACCACTATCCAGTTTAGCTCTGCATTTTCCTTTTCAACAATGTGTAGTTTGTGTAGTTTTGCAGCACAGGCCATTATCTGTACCAGAACCCCTTTTAATTACAAGAGCAATCAGCACCTAGGACATTTCCTTCACTCAGAAAGAGTACAGTAGCACTGCAGAAGTTTCCCCATCTAGCTCTCATATAAGGTTGTTTGGGAATTTTGAAATTTACAACAGTGCTCCAGGTCAGATATTATTTAGTATCTATTATTAATGACCGTAGGTATTTTGGCTTGGAATACTTTTCTGTAGCATATGTCTTTTAGGGGTTTGCATTACTAAGCATTTTAATACTAAATTGTCTTCATTCTACATTTTGGTCTCTTGCTTCATATGAGGTCATGTGTAACAGCAGAGCTCAAATTCTGGAAAGAATTTAGGAGACTGGTAAGTACACTTACATATTATAAGCTGAATTATCTTTATCGTAATTAAGATCTAGAAACTGCTTAGTGGACCCCTGGGCATCATCAGATAATTCATTTTTCAATAAAAGCCATGAAACCAGATGAATTTGCTTTCTTTGCTCTCCTTGTAATGTGGAGACTCGTGATATTTGCTTCCTTAATTTCCACAGTGTTTTCAGACAGAATTATTTAGGACCTCTGAAGATTATCTAGTCCAGGTGCTGTGTAAAGCAAGGCTAGATTCAAAATTTTATCAGGTTGCTCAGGGGCTCAACTGCCTCACTGAGTTTTGAGCACTACTAAAGATGGAGACTTCTCCATATGGCCAAGCATTAGTTCTAGAGCTGTGCCTCTCCCATTATGAGCCAGTTGGACATTGGCACTAGCTCCTCAAATTGTTCCTCAGCTTTCCCTTCTCTGCCCTGAACAAGATGGCTCCCCTGGCCCCTCCTCACATGTAATTTGTACCACCTGGGGACTTTAATCTTCCTCCACTGGATCATGGCATTCTGTCAATGGTTCTTTTGGATTAGGGTCTGGAGTTGGACCCTGGGTTACAGGTGCAGAGTTGTTTCAAGGCCAGGTAGACACAGAGGAGTTACATATCTTTCATCTCAGCCATCCTCCTTTCAGGCCAATTTTTAAATATATTGTCAGAGTGATAATGGCAAAATGCTAATTAGTCAATTTTATTGTCCGTCTTTTAAAAGATTATGGGAATCAGCATCTCCCTCGCTCAGTGCAAAAGTGTGGAAACTGGAGGACACAAGGTGGAGTAGTGTCCTTACCCTGCACTTAGCCAGCTTGCCTGGGCTGCCCTGCCTTGTTGGGTAGGCAACCTCTACAGAGGTGAAGCAAAAGGCATTATTCATCCAAGAACAAGAAGTGTTTGTTTTCATTTAGGCTGAGTAATGTAGCTCCAAAACACAGCAGTGCTTTTGGAGAGTACGGGAGTGTTAAGGGTAAAAACTGCTATCTTGATCTAAGAACAGCTGTGATACTGGGAAAACTGTATTTTTCCCAGAGAACCTGACAAACTAAGGACCTTCTAGTTTCCCTGCTCAAAGTGTTGATACTTGTGTCTTGAAAGTAATTACTTTCACAGCATTGCAAGGGCCATGGACTACTTGCAAATTGTAAATAAAACATTTGGCAGTATATATTATACTAAATATAATATAATGGCAACATTCCTATGTGTTGTCTAGTTTCTCCTTAAGTCAGTTTCCATTTACTTTCCTTGAAAGTTCTGTGTCATGAGTGTCTGTTATTATTGTGTTGATTTTATGGTCATTTTTGATGTAGTAATGGAGTTCTAGCTTAAAAATGACTTATTCTTTTATTCCTTTCCCTCAGTCATATTTTATGTCCATTATATTCATCTGAGTTGAGAGGTGTCCCTGCTCATGGCAGGGAGATTGGAGTAGATGATCTCTAAGTTCCCTTCCAACTTTAGCAATTCTATGATTAATAATATGTCAGAACTACAGAAATAGAAATGAGAGCAAATTGTATTGTTAAGCAGGAGTTGGTTTAGCTATCAGGAAAATGCAGACAGACACATCAGCAAAACTCCACCAACATACAGAATACTGTTTTTAATGAAGCATTTAATTAGCTGTCCATTGCAATAAAGCTGATAGCCAAATAGCTCATCTGACATTTCCCAAGTAGTCTCCCTGTGGTTCACAGAGCAACACTTCAAGATTGTGTGTCACAAAGACACTGAATAGGATTTTGTTGTGGAAAGCTTTAAGTAAAATTAATTGCAGTAGTATTATTACTAGCCAAAAAAACCCACCTTGTTTTAAAAGATCATAAGACAAAATTGAACTGATCTGTCTTCAGCCATGCGAAGAAAGGTTAACAAATGCCACAAGAAGTGCAAAAGTAATAAAAACCCTCAGGACACTTTAACTAGTCTGATACTAGTGTTCTTGCTTCTGCTCCAGCACAGTTAATGAGTGAAAGATGAGCTTAAGAAAAGGCTTTTGTGCCACATCCTCCAGATGACTGGACAGGATTAAGATGAATGTCAAGAAGGACTTGTGGAGAGATTCATATAGTAAGGTGCAGACTTCATTGCGAGTCAGGAGCACGCTCTTCACTCTTTGTAATGCCTCGAAAGATGAAGTGCTGGCTGGCTTGTCTTATGTAGAAACTCAGCACTTTGGAGAATTGGCTCTTCACTTACCCCTTCAAGCTTAGTGTTCCAAGTCAGGCAAATACATGACTATGAAATGGGATAATGTGACGATTTCCTTTTTTCATGAAATTAAAACAAGGATGTTGACCGAGACAGGAATTTTCCTGCTATTGCAAAAGCAGCAGAGACACTCCCAGTGGGAAGCTGCCATCTCTTTGGGTTTTACTGAGCCATCCTTGATATATTTTGAGTATATGTCTCTTGTGCAAATCAAGACTCAGGACACCACAAGGCTCAGGGCTTGGCAGTACTCTTCCCCATCTGGCTGATGTGATATCTTGACTAATGGGAGTCTGGCTGGATGGTGTTGCTATCTCACAAATGAGATAATCTTATTAGAATATTGAGACTTACCTTCCTAGATTTTGATCTGTCCAGGACAGGGAATAACTCCATGTATGTATTTGTGACACCTAACAGAACCTAAAAATAAAACCAAGGCATCACTGATAATAGTCTACAAGTAAAAGGTCTTTTAATATGGATTAAAATGTTTACTTTCATAGTATTTTCTCATAAATTAGCCAAAATAACTAGCTTAACATAAATTACCCATTTTTTATTAATAATCTATCTATTCATTAGCAGAGTAACACTCTTTGTAGAAGAAATTATGAAAACTGAAACTCACTCGAATCTTCAAAACGACAGGAAGGTACCCAGGCAACTACAGACTAGTTAGCCTCACCTAAATCCCTGGAAAGGTGATGGAACAACATGTTCTTAGAGCCTCCTCAAAGCATCTCAAGGAAAAGAAGGTTATCAGAAGTAGTCAATATAGATTCACCAAGAGGAAGTGCTACATGATCAACCTGATAAACCTATATGAAGATGTAACTCATTGGATAGATGAAGGGAGGGCCACATGGGGAAAAGGACCTGGGGGTGCTGATGGACTACAGGCTGACCATGAACCAGCAGTGTGCCCTTTTGACCAAGAAGGACAATGGTTTCTTGGGGTGCATTAACAAGAGTGTGGCCAGTAGGTTGAGGGAGGTTCTCCTGCCTCTCTACTCTGCCCTGGTTATGCTGCATCTGGAATATTGCATGCAGTTCAAGAGGGACAGGGAGCTACTGGAGAGAGTCCAGCACAGAGCCACTAAGATGACCAGGGGGGTGGAGAATCTCCCTTATGAGAAGCTGAGAGAGCTGGGTCTGTTTAGCCTGGAGAGAAGGAGTCTGAGGGGAGATCTCATAAATGCTTGTAAGTATCTAAAGGGTGAGGGACAGGATGATGGGACCAGCACTAGGACAAAGGGAAATGGGTTTAAACTACAACATAGGAGATTGAATTTGAACATAAGGAAAAACCTTTTCACCGTGAGGGTAACAGAGCACTGAAACAGGCTGCCCAGAGAGGTTGTGGTGTCTCTTTCTCTGGAGACATTCAAATCCCATCTAAAAATGTTCATGTGTGATCTGCTGTAGCTCCTGCTTGAACCAGCAGGGTTGGAGTAGATGGTCTTCATATGATCATATGACCCCTTACATTCCGTGATTCTGTGACATTATGTTCAGTTTTCACTCTTTGTTTCTATTTGGGGAAGAAGCACAGAATAAACTATCTTAAGATATAGTCCAAGTGTGTAATTCTGGAACACTAAGGAACAGCAAATATCACTTCCTTTTGCAGTAGCAAAACTAGAAATTTACTAATACGTGATTAGATATTTTTGTCAATGAAATAAAATACAATTTGGTGTACATCAGAGCAACTTCAGAAAGTACCACTGTGTTTGAACTGAATTCTCTCCTAAAAAAGAATTCATAACATCCATCGAGATTATTTAGCTCCCTAACTTTGCCTGTGCTGGACACTTAACTCTTGCTTGTACCATCATTTTAATGTTTCAGACTGTGTTCCTCTGTAGGTTGCTGCTGTAAAAAGAGGTAAATTTTTTAGTACTATTTATTATTTATGTAGTGGCCCAGGTTGAAAGAAAAACACCTGACAAGATCCAACCTCACCTTTACTTCAGTTCCTTGGGAAGGATGTCTCATTATTTTTCTCTCCTTTGAAATGTCAGGTCTCTGAAATCTCCTTTTAGTGATTGTGATGAAAAATAAATACATAGTGGAACGAGTCACAGAGCAGAATTTGAAGAACACAAGACATTTTGAGGCCATGCCATTCAGGGGGAGGGTGCAGAACTTCAGTACTGGAGGGGGTGTGTGTCAGGTCCCTGGGTTCCCGGTGCTGGCTCTGGTTCAGCAGCCAGGCAGGAGTTTCTCTCTCTTCGTCAATGAGCCAGCTGTTATGGCAGATGATCGTGCTGAATTTCAGGTCATTTGATATCTAGGGCAGACAGCTATGTTTTGCAGTTCAGCTTGGGTGACATATAGATTAAGAACTTCATCAGCATGATGCAGAATTGCTCATGTTTCTTGGCCGCTCAGGTGTGCTTGTGCTGGGGGTGGGGGTTTAGCCTGGTACTGACATTGGCAGCCAGACAGCAAGCATTGTCTCCCCCTTGGCAATTCTGCATGTGAGAGAAGTACAGCACATTGCTAGCTTTTTGGATTTACTATGAATGACATTCATCAGGTTTCTTATTTAGGCTTCCACTTAAATGTGCAAGCTGTTTGCTGGCCTAGTAGGCTCTGCTTGGTCACATCAGCTGCTTCTTCACTGTGAAATGTGGTGCTGCCTTCCAGACTTGCAAAGAACTCTTTATAGCTGAGTCATGGAATGGCAATAGAAGCTTTTCATTATTCCTTCAGTGGCTGGGCAACATGGAGAGCACATTAGGAGCCATAGAAAGGAACAACCCAACCAAGCTCCTTGCTCAAGCTACTTGAAGAAAAGTGGCAAGGCTTGCTTGGGTCTGAGAGTAGTTTCATGTCAAATTTTGGAGAAAGCAGATGGAAATATAGCGTGATGGATGTTTAAGCTTTATTGGAGTCCTAGAAGAGTCAAGCAAATCTTTGGTGTAAAGAAAATACTAACTGATGATGCTAGATTTTTAGGTTGTTGGACTCAGGTGAGATCATTCAAGCCATCTACTCTGGGTTCAAGCCTTAAGTGTTCTTCCTGTTTGTGCTAGAAAGGCAAACTTTAGAAACTACAGTCTTGATTCAATAACTGCATATGATAAAGAATCTACCACTTCTCCAGTTAAGTTTTCCCCACTGACTTATTACTGTCACTGATAAAATTCCTCTCTGAAAGAATGCTTCTTCCTGTGAGAGGAACCGAGCTCAGAAACCTTCCTTGCTGATGCTGATAATGTCGTTTCCAAATGGGGCTGTCCTGTTACTGTGGTTATCAGTGGAATGTGGCCATCCCACCCTTTACCTGGCCAAACAGGAGCAGAACTAAAAGAGGATGCTGGGGACCTAAAACAACATTGGTGTGAGAAATGTGGGAAAGTCTGGGCTGCAAAGAATAACCTTGAAGAGCCTTTATAGTGTGAATAAAACTGGTTATAATGTAATATAGAAGGCGTCGTTTCCCCTCTCTTCCTCCAAGCTTCTCATAATATGGTTAAATGCATCTACAATTTGAAACAGTAAAAGTTTAAGGAGAACAAGAAGGAGTAGGGCAGGAGGTATTTTGGCAGAGACCAGGCTGCTAGAGATGTCTGTCATAATAGAGGTGTCAGCTGAAGTATTGTTTTCCATGTTTCAAAGTGAATATGCCCTTTAAAGCAAGCAAGCTATTTTTAACTCTAGTTCTGGGAAGTCGTTTTTCCCCTGTGCTGGGAGGGAAGTTACGTGTGCTGTGTCACAGTTCTCTCACATACCTTGCCAACCTCCTTTTAATAAGGAAAGCTGGGTAATAACACAGAAAGTTGGTTACTCAAGCTCAGTGATTCAGAACCCTCTGCTTCTCATTCCAGGGAATGAACAGGGAGGGGCAAAGTCTGTTTCATATAGTAGAAGACCATTGTGAGTAGTAAGGCAGAGCCAAATGAGTATTTAGTACTCACTACAAAAAGCTCATACATTGTGCCCTGGCACACCAGCACTGAGTCACCAACAGTTAGCAGAATAGCAAGCCAAGACCATAGATACACAGTGATCCCTACCTGAGTCTACAGGTATTTTAGTAGAGCTTGTGGCTTAGTCTTTTAGGATTACACTCATCCCAGCAATATTTACAAGACTGAAAGTCTGACATGGGGTTTAATTACAGGTCCTCCTGTAATTAGTGGAGAGATGCTGCCAGGGAGGATTCATCCATCTTCAGATGAGCACAAATAGCTGAGGTTTTAGGAGACCAGTAATGCAACCAAAACTTTGCACAGCTAACTTTGCAAAGCTGAAGTATTTTTGCATTGTGCTTGCTAGGCTCTTCACAGCAGTTTGGGGCTTTTTCTTGGGTGTCAGGCATTCTGCATCACATGAAACATACATCACCGTCTGCACTGAACCATCTGAACATTTTCAAGGAAATCATAATTTAAAAATTTAAATTAATTAAAGTTGAGCCCTCTGAGAAGTATCAAATCCATGCCAGCACTCCCATTGTATTAAATGATATTAATAGACCTCTAAATGCACTGTCAATTAAATTAATTAATCTGGTTTTGGTAGAAGACAATGAGAAAGCAATGTATTGTATGTAATACAGGTATGTTACCTGTGACTAGTTGTTGCCATACTATAGCTATTTTGCTGCAAAGACAAGATGTTTTTTCAAATAATTTAATTTAAAACCAAAACCACTGACACAGTTTAATCAGAACATATTATTAGAGAACTTGAGGAGTTCTCTGGGCTCAGTCTGTGGGACTTGCATGTGCCTAGAATACTTCTTGCTCTCTATTTCTTGGCAGAAATGTTCAGTCTGGCATCCTACTTGAAACTCATAACTGGAAATTTGGGTTAGGGTCTAGTTCTGAGGTAGATGCTGTGCCAGATAGATCTTCTCAGGTCCGTGGACAAGTCTTAGTTGAGGCACCTCAACCTATCCACATAAGAAATGATGGTTAAATCCTGTATTCCTAAATTGATCTCACTCCCTTGTGATAAACAAGATCCATCAGAGTCTCTGCTCTGTATGGGCTCAACTATATCATCTCCATGTAGGATGCAGCTCCACAAAGACAAGTGTGGAGATGAGCATGGTGCTTTTTCATGGGTCTTAAACCTGTTCCTTACACTCTTACTCCAACCAAACTGCCAGGATATGTGCATGTGGTGTCTGTAGACTAACAGCTATCTCAATCATTGTTTACTGGTGGGAAACACTTCATCTCTCCTTGGCATGATACCTAGTACATTTGGAACTGATGATGGAAATGGAGGTTGAGAACAGAGCAAGGCAATATAAAAAGGTGTGCCCGATTCAGTGTAAGTGGCTAAAACAGGTAGGCCAAAATATCTGATGCTGATCCGAAGCATAAGAATCCAGTTTACATCTTCAGGATCACAATGATCTGAGCAATGGCACGACAATGGCTTTTTTAGTATATTTTGCCCAGCTGAGGAACTTAGGAGTTCATTTTTCTCCTTCCTGTTTCCCAAAGGCTTTAGAGAAGAGCCCTTCTCAGAATACCAGTGGACAAAGACACCATTAAATCCTGACGCCAAGCACACAGTTTATTTCAGAATGTTATTTCAGTTTTGGCATGGTCTCCAACTTCAGAGATGTCTAATGTGCTGTTCAGTGCCTCCCCAAACCTAGATGATACTGGGAATAAAAAAATTGAGAGCAACCTTTTCAATTAAGGGCAAAATGGCCACAAAGCAAAATGACACAACTTGTGCCAGGTACATATTAGTTTTTACGTGCAGTCTTCTGATGTAATCAGTAGGTGCTCAGACAGTTAATTACAGTTCCCTGCAGAAGACTTTACATAGAAAGAGACACCTGCCTGCCTGCCTGTCTGCCTGCTACCACTTGCAGCATCAGAGCTGTTTCTTTATTTTCACGGCTGCAGATTGTGGAATTACAGTTTTCCAACTTGTGTTCAAAAAGGAAGCATTTTTCCCACACATCTCCTTTCAGAGGGCTGCTGCACCAGGTAAGTGTTGGGCATCCAGAGTGATTTGTTGTGTTTGCTGTAGACTCTGTAGCGATTTGTTCTTGTCAAAATGCACTTTGCACAATTGATTACCTGCTGCAAGGGTTACAGGAGCAGTTTGTTGAGGGAGTGTTTGCCTTCCCACCAGCTGGCATTGGTTCATGCACAAAGCAGGGCCATGGTTGCTGTTAATACAAGAGTAGATGGTCATCTGAACTGATACTTAAAAATCTCTTTAGGTGCACAACATCTGCGAGTGATGCTTCGTCAGGAGTCACCTGTTCTGGAGAACAAACTAGCCTGTACCCTTTGTGAAGGCAATGGTAAAACACGGATAGTAAGAAATTACGAGAGGTTTGGAGGGCTTTTATGCCTAGTACCAGGTGCTGCACATCAGAATACTGCTTTTAAGTGACTTGTGTACAGCTGCTGGTGATAGGAAACCCAGGACAGGTGTTGAAACATTTAGTCACAATGTTTTTGGCCACATATGAAGTGAGTTTTTTGTCTAAACTTGGACCAACACTGGCATTGTCCAGCAAGCTGTAACTTTGTCCAAAGTAGGAAGTGGAGGTGGTGGCTCATATCATAGTCTATGGGGCAGCACTTTCTCGGTTTCTTGGATTGTATTTCGTGTGGGCCAGCCTGCTGTTTCCCCTTTCTGAGGGGTCACTTTCTTCTGGTGGATTCCAGTCTTTGATATTTGAGAGTTAGGAGTGGTGATGGTGGAGCCCCTGAGAGAACCTGTTCTCAATCGATATGTGCTGTCCTTGTGGATTACCTGTTCTCAGTCCATATGTGTTCTTCTTGTGGATTACCTGAAATAAGTGCTGTACCATTTGCTCCCTCACATGATGACACTGACTCTGCTGCCCCAACCTGTGTTTGAATGAGCTATTCAAAAGTACTACATTAAATGTAGAGTTGGGCAGAGGGAGAAGGAAGCATTCCCACTAACTGGTTTTCCTTATTGCATGGCAGACTTTGTTGTCAGGGTGTTTCTGCGCAGGTGGTGAGTCTGCAGAAGGTTCCACAGGAGTTCATTAATTTGTTAGATCACTTTGGGATTCATTGAGATGTTTTTTTGGCTCTGAAGGATATTTTTAAACTTTTTATTATTCATGGACATATATAACTCCTTAGCAACCAGTGTGTAAGTGATACGTGTGTGAAACCATAATAAAGAAAACAAGAGGTGATGAGTAGTCTCAGTAAGTCATTGAAAGAGTTAGATGAATTCTTACAAGAATGAAGTTCTGTGTCACTGAATGAAATATACAGATTCCCACATTAATTTGGTATATTGCTCCATGGTAGTGTAGGATAAGTCAGTACTTCAGAGATCTGAGCTGGTCAGGGCTGGTATTTTACACCAGCCAGATGCTTCCCTTAATTTTCAGATACAAGAGGGAAATAAGAAGAGAACAAAAAGGAGTTGGAGTGTTCTCAAAGATGAGAATGCGGTGACTTGGACGTACCTTTTTCTTTAGAAAAACTAGATTCCTGATGATAAAACATAGTTTTAAATTGTATTTTTTGGTACCAATTTATTTCTCCATTTGTTTAAGTCCTCATAAATCAATTACATAAGGCCATTGTCATTTATGGTTATGAAAACCTCAGTTTACACTCAAATTTGAGTGTAATATTCTTCCTTGCTGGTGTGCCTCTAATGGCTTTAGAAGCCTGCAAACAGACAACACTGAGCATATGCAGGCAGAATTATGACCATCTAGGTGTCACAGTTAAAAAGATACTTTGTCATTAACAGAGTTTCTGCTGTCTTAAGTGCTAACTAGTTAATACTTGCTTTGCTGCTTCTGGTAGTGGAGCATACCTGAGGGGTATCAATACCTTAAAATGGGACATAAATAATTCATAGCAGCAAGCAACAGACAGCATTTGATAAGCAACTTTGCTATTAGAGTATCTACAAAGCACTCAGAGTTATGTTGGAGGAGGCAGGTACAGAGAGTGAGCAACTACTCAGTTATGCTGAACGTGTTTTGTTTGAGAAGGATAGGAGTGTCTCTTATACATTCCAAGGTAGTTAAGAACCTGCCTCCACCTGGGGTTTCACCTGCTCTAACCACAGGAGGAGCTCCATTAAAATTAGATATTAGGTAGACTTACCTGGTGAGATTGGCAAGTCAAAACATTAATTAATCTAAATCAGAGTGGCCTCACTGAAACTTTTTGTCCCCTATATACATCCCTAAACCAAACCAGCTGTGAGTCTGCTAGAGGACTTACAGAAGTCCTCAGAAGGCACAGTAACACAAAGGCAAGGAACAGATCAAAGGACTGGTAATAAGGCAAAGATTACAGGGAATAAATTCTCTGCTTAACCTCCTCAAGCAGACTGTCTGTTTCAATTCAGTTGGGTTGCCTCTGCAAGGCCTGCTGTGCTCAAATATAGAAAAGTGATTAGAAGACTAAGCAGAAAGAGAGAAAAGTATTGGGATAAGAGGCATCCAGAATGATGGTGTCATGAAAAGAACCAAGAAATGAGGATTTTAAGCCATACATATTTATTTTTGAATCCAGTATGTCACACTTATATTTTAAGGCAAGTGCTCAGTATTCATCACTAGTGTAATCCCTTTGACTTCAGTAGCTACAATGCCAGTGAACTTGATCCTGCATGTTTACTTACAGCCATTTTTCCTTGAGTACAAGCTAACCTTCTGCTTATTCACACTTTGTACCTATTGCAATTACTTGCATGTAAGCGAATCGTGGTGGTCTGATTAGGGAAAGAGGCAGAAAATGCCATTTCTTCCAGTTTTGTGTGAAAGTCCAGGCAACAAAGTCTGACTTTAGACAAGCCAAAGCTTTGTGATAAGTGAGGAAGAGGATCTGGTTAAATATTTAAGCAGCTGGGCCCTCTTTGCTGCTGTAGTGGTGGATAGATTACACCTGCTGAAACCTGGCCGGCAGCAAGGTGGGTGGGAAGTACTAGGCACAAGGAGGATGCAGAGAGGAGCACGCTGGGGAGGCTGCTGCCATACTATGGTCAGCAGGGAATGGATCTGGCACTGCTTCTGCCTCTGCCACTGTGACTGCATCATCCTCTGTCGGATGTCTTGTAGGTGATGGAAACTTCCTTGCTTCCTTGTACACTCTGTTCATTGCATGCTATACTCCAGCAGGAGCCATCCTGGGAAAGGGAAAGGGGTGGTTGTGCCAGTGTTTCTGCATGGAAGTGTTTGGTGGCCCCAGCTAATTGTGCTGGGATATCACTTGCAGTTATAGCTCATAGATGGATTGTTTGTCTTTCACTTGCTTTTAATTCTGTCACTGGGATGCTAGTATTCAAAAGAAATGACCCATTAGGTTCAGATGATGCTGGCATTAGTTGGGGCTGTTAAATCAAGAGAAGGCATTACAATGAAAATATGGGTCATTGTCTTCTTAATCAGCGTATTGAATTGTTTCTGTCTTTTGCTGAAAATTAATAGCATCTGTACTCATGGAATAGATACTGGTTTTAAAAACAAGTGCAGCATTTTATACAAGCTCTGGATACTGACCATGGAATAGATACTGGTTTTAAAAACAAGTGCAGCATTTTATACAAGCTCTCCATACTGACCTGTCTGTGATTGTCAATTCCTGCTAACCTTTCAAGGAATGAGCATTTGCAGAGTTGGATTGTTAGGCTGAAGGGGGTGGGTAGCTTTACCATGGACCTTGCTGGTTAGTGGGACTTCTACTTCCTTTAAGCAGAGAGCTTGACTTTGAGAGTATTTGTATATTTTGACTTATCTGTTTAATTTATTAAACTCCTGTGTTTATTGTTGAGGAGGACTAAACATGGCTAATGTTGCTACTTCATGGTTTTTTTCATATATTTCCTTCATTTAGTTGTGTTTCTCTGAAAAGTTTTCCATCTTCCAGCACTCTGTCCAGGTACAGGTGCCCACCCTAGTTGTCTTACAGCAGCATTGGACTTTAAATCAAGGTAAAATGCATCTTGTCTGGATCTTAAACACCATTTTCATTCAATTGATGGTTATAATGTAGTGTTTTCTATTTGTGTGTGTTACTTGGATGGACATATGGGGCCCTGCTGTTCTCTGTATTGTGGAAAAGACTGCCCTGAGGAGTTAACTAACCAGAGAGTGAAAAAAGGAGGCACTTAAAAAACTGAGCCTTGGCTTGCAAGATTATACCTTGCCAAGAATAGACTGTTGTGCTCCAGGCACCATGAGTGCTGCACCAGTCTGTGCTAAGCATATAGATTTTTCTGATTTAATGTCTTAAGTCTTATTGGTAAACAAAACAAGGGGTAATATTTGATAAGCCATATGTTTAAGTATTAGCAGATTTAAACTCTTGTACATGCTGGAGGCTAGATATGTTTTCCCTGTGGCTTCAGAGATTTTCAGAGGTTCAATCTGTCCCCTGAAAAATTTGTGGTATTTGTGCTTTTTATTTGATGAAAGGAATTGTAAGTATGACGTGAGTATAAACAGGTGTATGCGTGTTCTTGTGTGGAAATGTGTGACATGCATGGTCACACTTTGCTAAAAGAAGATTCAGGAATTCAGGAAAGTATTTCTGTAATATAAGCAGTGTGTTTAGATGCTGTGTATTGATTTATGCCCTTGACTTCTGAGCATCTTCTACCTGGGCTCTAGCATTAACCAAATCCCCTGTTTAGCAGCAATGAGGTGACAGCTTCTCAGTATGGCCAATGCTCTCAATTTTAACAAGATTGTTATGGTGTTTGACATCTTTCTTAAAGCTCAATTACTCCTTAGAGTCATGAGATTATTTTATAATCTTTTATTGAAAAGTTTCAAACCTGGATGTGCAGAACAGGCTTGATGCGCATCTTTAAAAAACAACAAAAAGGGGGGGAAAGACCCTCAAAGCAAAATGTTTGTGGGATTGATTATAATTGTGGAGTTTATGAAATAGTTTTTCGCTAGTTTCATCCTCTTGAATTTTATAGATTACTTTTTCATTTTGGGCACTGATTGATATCTTGTCCCATTGTGTCCCTGCACATGTTTATAAAATCAGCAACGCTTAGAAATTCAGTGACTGCAGCTACACCCACAGCTTTCTGTACACAAACTGTTTTTCTCAGAGTCAAAGGCAGTTCCCATTAAAAAAGCTGTCAGTCATCAACTAAGCAGGATGCTTACTGATCATGAAACTGCCTGCAAAAACAAGGCTGCTTCTCTAAATACAGCAGAGCCCCCATGCTAGCCTCTGCAAAGGAGGGAGGTGCTGACTGTGCCCCTACTTGGTGCTGCGTGGCAGGTGGCTGCTCACCCATCTCCATTTCATTACAGAATAATTCAGTGGCTGCTGAATTTGGTCCTTATTGTACAGAGCTCAGCGCAGCAAGCAGAATCCCCCTGGGATTCCACTTTCCCTGCCCTGCCTGGCAGTTGCCTGATCTGTCTTGCAGGCCAGTCCTGTCCCAACACCATCACTGGGTTCTATAGCCCTGGGGCCAGATTCAGTTAGCTGTGTAGGCATCACCTTCCACTTAGCGGCTCTTCTGAAGATCTGGTGTTTGAAGCTCTTCACAGGCTATTGGAGGACCAAGGTTCAACCCCCTCCTCCAAATGGAGCCACAACTTTTATTTCTCACCTATAGCTGTCCTGACAAGCTTGTGCTATTCTAGTTCAGTATGTGGGTTTTATTCTTCCTGTTAGAGTTGAGCTGCTGAGAGGAAATTAATTCCCAGTTCTCATGCAATTCTTATATTTTACATTAATTTGCATTACAGTCACCTGATAAAATAACCGAAGGCCCCAGACCAAGAGCATGGACATCCCACTCCTGCTGCATGCCATAACCATAAGGATGCAGCCCCACCACCTCAGGCTGTATTCAGAGGGAGATGCTGACCCTAATAGCGCTGGAACCAGCTCACTGTGAAAGGCTTCCTGTTTACACAGTCTCTGTGTGTATTTCTGAAATTCTTTCAAACCTGGTTGTGCTGTCTTTGAGGTGACAAGTAACCCAAGCTGTGCTCCTGAGCTGAGGTACTGATGCTGGGATGAATGCACCTGAGTCGTGGCCTTTACATATTAAATGTAATCCCAGTAGTTTGAGTGCCATTGATTACTGCAGGAGATGCATTAGCACCAACTCTTTTTTTTTGCATTCAAAATGAGAAAACTTAGTTTTTCTCTTCCAGCTCAACCAAGACACCAGCATGAGAAATTAAATGCTGTGCCAGTGCCGTGACAGATAAATAGCCAGGATCAAACAATTGCAATCATATTTTATGCAAAATAGCCAAGTTAATAGCTATAGCAATTGCGTTAAAGGCACGCTGGTTTCCTGTTGGTATGTTCTTAGTGCTTCTGGTAAACGGAAGATGGTTTCTTTCTAGTCTTCTTGCAGCAGTGGATCTTTGCACAGCCTTTCTATATGGTAACTCTGCTCTGGATCTTGGGTTGCAACTGTGTGGTTGTGCATGTAGGGTCTCCTGCAATTCCATTTGGTGGTAAGAAAGGAACGGAAAAGGACATGCATCTGTACATGTGTGCTTGTGGAAGCCAAGAGTGACTGGTGGGGTAGGGCACTCCCATGTTAAATACCAGGCTTGTTTTTCCAGTTCTGTCACTGTCGTTACATCTTATCTACATCAGAAAGTCTCAGCAGTGAATATCAAACCAGTTTTTAGTTTAAATTAACAAATTGCATACAAACCTCCAGTGCTCACAGCCTAATTTCAGTTTATGGAGGACCTGTGTCACATCAAATTTATAAAATAAGTAAAGCAATTACAGTTTTGGGAGTGACACTTTTAAAAGCTTCTAAACTGAAAGTTTCTATAATTTAGCTGAGAGTTTATACCTGGATACACACTGCTACTCATCCTGTGTAGTAAAAGGTAAAATGAGGTTGTGTGACATTTTACTGGGATTGGGGTTAGGAGGATGCATTTTACCCTACACTGCCACAGACTGGCAGGACTGTCAGTCGTCAAAGGACAATGGAGAAAGGTAGAGAAATTTTCTGTCACTAAGCTGGAAATGCTCATTTCTCTGCACTCTTCTTACCTTGGGTCAAACCAAACCTGATTTGGTCTGCGAAGTGTGCCTTAGGTGACCTTTTGCATAGATTTAACTGTGTTGGTAGCAAATCTCACTGGTAGGTAAATGAATGCAAACAAATTTTACTTGTGCAGATGTGGTCCGGGTGTAATCAAGTCACTCCTGCCTCACAGCATTTGTAAAACTTAATTAAGACTGATAAAAAAGTTTTTGCAGTTCTTAGAGAAGGTTGGTCTATGTGTAAATGTTCTAGAAGGTGTTTAATGTATTCTGTTATCAGCAAGCCTGTGAATAACACTTTTTCAATTTCAAGTTAATATTTAATAGGAATGGAGCAAACACTGTCTGAAAGCAGCTTTGTGGCCCTGTACCCAAACTCTACCTTTGGTGGGCGAGCTTCCTCTCCCTGCCAGGATGGTTTTGCTTGCTGGGATTCAGACTGTCCAACAGGATCCTATGCAGCACTGTAGACACTGTGTTGTGTAGTTAATAGCATAACACAACCCCAATGGCATTAACATTTTAAGACTGAGACCACAGACAAAACTGACCTGTATCCATCTCTCAGTGCTTTGCTCAGCTGCAGCTGTTGCATCCCTGTCAGTCAGACACTCCCTGCAGCGTGCCCAACACATGAGCTGCTGCTGCTCATCAAACAAGGCAGGACGGGTATAGTCCCAAACACCACTGGCTTGGAGGCACCATGGCAGCACATGTTAGGGGCCACTGACTTTGCCCAGCTGCACTTATGGGTGACCACAAGAGGGGTGATCCCTCTCCTCAGTCCTTTCACTTGCCATGGAAATTTAGGCCTGCCATGTCATTCAGCTCAGGCTGTATTAGCTTGTAGGCATCCTGCTTTATCTGTGTGTTTTATCTGAGCTAATTAGACTAGTGCTTTGTCCAGGCTAATTGTCTCTACTAATGAGTTTGAGCACAGTGTCACTAGCACAGTGGTGCTGCATCCAGTTCCTGCCCTGGTTCCCTAAGTAGATGCTGCTTGGTAGCATGTGGCTGTGCCAGAACATGTCCTGCAGATGCAGTTCCCACCAGGACAAACCAGAGGGCTAAAAGTAGTTTGAAGTCCTCTGGGCAGAGGCAGATGTGTTAAGTGTTGACAGAGTCTGGTCAGCACAGTGAGATTGCTCGACAGCAGCAAGACTGCTAAAATAGCAGTCAGGCTGTAAAGGGGGGAAGTGCTGATGTGAGACACGGGTACCTTTCCCACTCCGGCGACCAATTTCACACAGATATCGCAGTAGTTTTAGGTAGTTGCTAAAAATGTAGATCTTGACAGCTGTGAAGCTGTGCATGGTCACCAGCAAAACAGTCTCTCCTGCTTATTGTGCTGAGAAGTGCTCCTCTCATGAGGCTCTTCTCAAAGGCTGTCAAGGTTGGAGGCAGCTTACAAGGCAAGTAGAGTGTTTGAATGTGGATGGCATCACCAGGAATATGTCTGCGCAGGTCTGAGAGACACCTAAAAATGTGGAAAGGAATTAATTGTAGAATCCATTTGAGAGGAAAAAAACAATCTTAAAGAGGTGTCTGTTGTATGTGCCCTGCAGAGTGTGCACATCCCATAGGATCCACATGACCTTTGGCTGAGCATGCAAAAAGCAAACTTAAGGATGAGAGACCAAAGAAGCTCCACCACTGCAGAGACTGAACTTGTTCACAGACTTCACATCATATCGTAGTGTTCCTGGGTCTGCTGAGAAGTCTGGATTGAAAGTGGGGGATCTGGCACAATTTATGTTTCTGGCAATCCCTCAGGTAAAATCTTAGTTGCCAAAACTATGCCATCTGAACATGAGCCAGTAGTGTGCCCAGGCATCCTGGCCTGTATCAGGAATAGTATAGCCAGTAAGACCAAAGAAGTTCTTTTACCCCTGTACTTGGCACTGGTGAAGCTGCACCTCAAACACTGTGTTCAGGTTTGGATACCACAATACAAGAAAGACGCTGAGGTACTGCAGTAGGTCCAACAAATGGAAACAAAGATGGTGAGTGGTCTACACAAGACCTGTAAGAAACAGTTGAGGGGAACTATGTCCGTTTCCTCTGAAGAAAAGGAAGCTGAGAGGAGACCTTATTGCTGTCTACAACTATCTTAAAGAAGATTGTAGAAAGGTGGGAATCAGTCTGCTCAATCAAGTAGATAAGTGATAGGGCAGGAGAAAATGGCCTCAAGTTGGGAAAAGGCAGGTTTAGTTTGGAAATAGGAAGAATTTCTCTACTGAAAAAGTTATCAGGCATTGAAATGCATTGCTGAGGGCTGTGGTGGAGGCCCCCTTTGTGGAGGTGCTTAAGCACTATGTCTACATAACTCTTAGGGATCTGGTTTAGTTGAGAACTTGTCAGTGTTGTGTTCATGGTTGGACTTGAACTTGAAGATCTTCTCCAACCTGGGCAGTTCTGTGAGCCTGTGAAATAGGGTGCATCTAACCTTTTTCTTTAGGGCTTGCAAATCAAGATTTCATATTACAATAGAAAAGTTAGTGGTTTCAATACAATCACAAGCAGCAAGCAATAAAGATGTAATTTGAGCAAAACAACAGCCAATGCAAACAGAACCAGTGTGTTTCCCCACTGCTGGCAAGAGCTGTAACCCCCCCGACAGCAAAAGGAGCCAAGTGCCCTGAACACCTTGTTATCCCCAGACAACTCCACATACAACTTTCCTTAAACTCTCTTCCAGATAACTTCCAAACAATACAGGCCTTTGCAGGAACACAAAACAGAAGTCTCTGTTCCCCCAGGCTGCAATTTACCTCTGCAACTGGCCTAGACTTTGTTTCAGGAGCATTATCTTACCAGCTCTCTACTTCTTGTTCTACTAAGGAGAGAGGACAAACTACCTATTCAGGATTCATCCTCCTCTTCTGTTCATGCATTGTCTTCCAACTTTGTTAAACTACATTTGAAAATAAAATGTTGATAAACGAAACTGACTTGCAGAAGAGGACACAAAAGTATCTTAGGGTTAGGTATGAAGTGAAGGCAGATCACCTTAATGTGCTACTGGTCATGAGTAAAATAGAAAAAAAAACTAGTTTAGAAAAATATTTAAATGAATGAATGATGCTGTACTGCAGTAAGGAATGTAAACCTGTAAAAGAAAGGAATTAGTACTCAGAAAATGTCTATATGCCTCAAGATTTTGGAGGCAGACTTAAGGCATTTTGGGGGCTCTACGGTCATGTACCCTGCACATCTGACAAGTTGTCTTGGCTTTGAAAAGCTAATGTGTGCATGGAAATATCTGCATGTTTGTCACCACTTAAACAACTAGTTTTTGAATATTGAAATGTTGATTATTCATTTAGTTCTAAAGTAGCTTCTTTCCTTCTGATCTTTTTTTTTTGCCTGCCAAAAGAGGAGGGCATTTCTGTAGGAACTATTAAGAAATTAGCAATTAGAAACATTATTAGGAGCTTTGTGTGCTTCATTTATAAGACATTCCATGCTATGACCAAATAAGAACAAAGTGCTGCCAACTGAAGTAATCGACTGGGGTTTTTCATGTATAAAAACAAAGTAGGAACTATTAATGCATGGAGCTCATCCCAGAATAAGACAGTAAAATTTAATTATTTCAGTGAAGTGAGGAAAAATTTCCAGTAGAATTGTTTGAATTGATTAGTGGTGTAGTCTGGGAATATATCAGGTATTTGCTGTACCACAGACAATTTGTTTCTTAAGCCAGTGTTCTTTTTGCAGCCATCTATTGCAAACACAAACTATGAATTTAGTTTCAAGTGTGGTCTTAATCCCACAAGCATACACATACACTCCAGTAAGCAGGAGTAAAATAATTGAATTTACTGGGACTCCTTCATGCCAAAAATGGAGATGAACTTGTTGGCAGATTCGTATGCTCTTTCTATTTACCTGTTGGCTTGAGAAAGCACTGGATGACAAAAAGCAACAGGCCAAATGTCTAGATGTGTTTTGTAGCATTTCTTTAGGCAGCTCTTCAAACAGATTCAGTTGGATCTATTTGGTGTTAATAACACCTGCTAATAACAGTATCAATGGGAAAAGGGACTTGTTTTTTTGTGTTATATTAGTAGTCTGGTCTTTGATTTGTTCTGCATGTCTAGTGTACGTCGAACTGACCACACTGCTTTTTAATTTTTTTGGCATTTGACCCTAAGAGAAGATTAATGCCAAAGTGCTTGATTAAGATGACATCGCTAGAACCTTCTATAAACTTTTACAAGATTTATTGGCAGGGAAGAGTTGCTGCTTCTCATTGCCTCAGCCTCTGGACTTTCTGGTTTACATTGGTGAAATTTATATTCACTTTATAACTGCTGCTCAAGGGTAGCTCTGACCTCCTTTCACCTTAGGGGTGAGGATGCACAGTAGGAGCATCCTCATGGTAACATGGCACCCCTGTTACCCTTTATACTCCTTATGCCTCCTGCTCTCTGCATCCCAAATACCTGCCGAGTTTTGTCCTGAGACTTTCTTCCAAAATACCCACCTTGGCCTGCCTCATGCACTGTTTTGTGTGATCTCTACAAGATGTGGCATTTCTGTCTAAATACTTTGCCAAAAGCCTGTGACAAGCAATGTTAACTTGCCAGTCAGAAGGCAAGAAAGAAGCGAGCTGTCTTCACTTCACACCTAGTCCTAGAAGATGTTTAAATGTCAGAGCTTTTGGCTTAGTGGTTGTCCCTGACTCCATTTGTGGGATATCCAAAACTGGAATACATGGGCCTGATTTCCAGAAAGTGCTGCATTCTGTTCCTGCAAACGTTAGTCCTTAAACTCATTTCAAAATTGTGAATCTTTTCATCAAGACAAGTCCATGCTCTGGAGTTTGTGATTGCAGTGAATTCCTGCCATTTCTGCTGTTTTCACGCAGTCATACTTTCTAAATTAATTTTTGATTGACATTCTGCCTGGCAGAAACGTATACAGGAAATGGAAAGAAATAACCTTAGTTATTTGTGAGTGTATTTGGGGTTGTAAGTGATTGTGATGTGCTCTTGTTGGGTAATTTTTAGAAGGGTAAGATTTTATGTTTCAAAATAAAGAGAGACATAGTAATTTCTTGCATATTACTTATTTCTCAGTGCTGTTCATCAGAGAAGCTGCTGTTTAGTCCTAGTTAAAACTCACCTCATCATAGCAATAAAACAATCTCCTTCCACCAAAGACCACTCTATCTTGTGTTACTAACAAGTGTTTCTGTTTGCAGAATAGGTAACTTTTGCTGACAATGGCAGGCAGTGTCAGTGTGATTCAATGTCCAAGAACAGAGATTAAATTATCGCAGTCAGAAGATGATCACATGCACAGCTGCGTTTTGTTGGTGAAGACCATTAAAAGCTCAGTCTGGTGTGGAGTCTGCAGAAGCAGAAGACTGACAGTGTTGTAAAAAGTAAAAACACCGTTGTGAAAGGCTTGTTCAGTTTTGAATCTCAGTGTACCTTCCATCAAGTAGCTTCTTGATGCCATCTCGGTGTAGGAGTGACATTAACTAGCTTATACGCTCATAAACCCAGCACTGTGGCTGAATCACTTTGTGGGTGCAGAATAATCCAGGGAGGTTAGATCTGAACCCAGCAGGGCTAGAAAAGCATCCCAGGGACATATTTTGCAACACTATGGGTCTTCACCATTTCCCAAGGGATTAGTGCATAGTTTGCAGCTACCCTGATCCCAAAATCCTGGGTAAATCTCACACATGTAACCACTGTATTTTCACAGTAAGATTAAAAATTCACATGAGGGGATGATTTGTCTACTAGGAAAAAATGAACTAAAAAATAAAGTAAAAAGAAGGCAATGATGCTTGAGGATTTTCTCAAGAAGCAGTTAATCTGAGTGGCAATGTTTTCTGGAGAAGTCAGTTACATTTGCTTTCCTGATAGCATCTCCCTGTGTTTTCTGTAGGTCCAGCTGCCCAGCGCCAGATCCAGAATGGCCCATCTCCAGATGAGATGGAAGTGCAGAGAAGGTAAGTTCTGTTAATCAGCTATGGTGGAATGCTTCTTTGTAACTTGGATGAATGTGCAGTCCTTGCTTCTCAGCTACCTCTGTTCTTTTTACTTCTACCTGAACTAAGCTGGTTCTTAGTTTTCTGCAATTATTGCTAATGGTTCTGTAATGACCTTTTAAAGCGTGAAGGGAACTGAAGCTCTAGGTAAACATTTCACTCAAAGGCAAGCATGAGGCATGTAATGTGTAGAGTTAAAGGCAATAACATGTTTGCAAGTCATTTGTTGAGTGTTTCTCAAGCACATGAAGAAAGCTTAACCTTCTGTTCTGGATCACCTGCTGGCAGTTGGCAGTGGTATTGCCTGGGGAGCATCTGACAGACCATACCCTCAGGAACAGCCAATATTGCATATGGCTCCTTCTTGTCTCATAAAACTGTTCTTTTTATGAATATTTGCTCTAAACAAGGGTAGTAAATGAAAGTGTACGATCAAGGCCTTCACCTTTACATGTATGTCTAGACTTTGTGCCATTATTACATACGGCCTTTTCTCTAGCTGCTAGGAATGGTATCCTTGATGTCCAGAGGAAAGTGAAGTGTCCATTTCCATAATGCAGTTTGAGGCCCATCTCATTTCAGATTTGCTTATTCGGCCCAGGTTCCTGTAGTAGCAGCATCCTCAGCATCTTTCTTTTGCCTTACAGTTTTTGGAGCATAATATAGAGAAACTGGTTCTCATCACTTTTATGAATAATTCTGAGTGGCCTGAAATTTAGTAGGGATTTATTATGTGACCATTAGAAATGGGTCAGGAAGTAACGGTGCTTCACTCAAGATTTGTAAGATTTACTTTGTGATCAGAGAACATCTCCTGCTCACCCAGAGATTAGGATGTGACTGAAAGACTGCAGCTAGCTCTTCATTTAACCAGTAGAAATCCCTGCTTCTTTAGACCATACATAACTCAGACCACAAATGTAGGTGTCCAGTCTGTACATTTGAAGTGTGAGCAGCTTAACTGTGTTTAAAAAAAAAAAGGGAAGAAAAGAAATTATTTATTGGTTTCTATTTACAGATTGTAAAAGCCTTGTGGATATGTATTATTTGACTGGTACAGGGAACATGGTTCTGGGAAAGCCGCTTTTGCTTCACTGAACTGGAATAAGCTATGGCAGTGGATGCACTTAGACGCTACTGCATCTGCATTAGAGGCTTTTCAGTTTTAATTATGCTGATGCATTCTTTAAGTGCAGAGCAGACCTAATTTTAGGTATAACTTCTTTTGAACATCGTATAAGCGGGCAAGAAAATGGGTTTATGGTAACTACCCTGCAAATGTGTCTAAGAGGTTTTTTTAGAGACTTTTAGACAAATGTTCAAATAACGTATTTTTAAGTCAGAGTGTAATCTGTCTTCTCTTGTACTTTACTCCTTAGATACTCCTTAAGCAGCTTTGTGCCAACCTCAGGCTTTATTTAGTTCCACTGGAATATATTTGACTTCCTAAGGGTGTAAGAACAACTCTTTATAGCATGTGTGGGAAGGTGCAGCTGGCCATGTACAAACTGCTGCTGCCAAAGAGCAGACAGAGCTGGCCTCAACTCCAGTGACTTCTGGTGGCAACTGCTGTATCTTGTTTTGGCTAGAACCTCAGATCTCTATTCTGTTCTGCAGCAGCTTCAATGACTTGGAGCTGTCATACGCATGTATCTTTCCTGCCCTGTAAGACTGGTGTTTTCCAAGCCTGTCCTACAGATAGACCTAGAATTCTCCTCAGGTTTAATAAGGAAGCATGTGTTTACAATTGAAAATTTTAGCAGTGCAATCAATATTGTTGCTTATGTGTTCAGCCCATAACTAGGAAATAGAAGTCAGAGTATTGAAATTATTTATCTCATTTAAAGGTTCATAGCTTAAATGAAACCAGTCAAATCAGCCATCTAAGACTGTTCCTCAAAACTGTTTCGCCTTTGCACATATAATAATTTTCTCAGATGCCTACAGTAGTTTTCCAGAAGTTGCAGTGTTCAACACAGTGCACATTCTGAACATAAAACAAATTTAGGATTGATCATTGATTTCCCCACAGTGAAATAATGGATTTTCCTTTCTCATTTATTTAATTAAATATGGAAAAATTGTTTTTCAAATTAAGACAGTCTTATCTTCCTAAATAATGTGACTTTATTTTTTCTGGACTTTTTTTTTCTTCAAAAAGCTCCTGTTGGTATGTAAATAAGATGTAATTATAGAATATTGAAGTAAAAATGTCATGGGGAGCTCTCTCTAAAGTATTATGCAAGGAGCCGCAGTAGAAGTGATGGTTAGTGTTAAGATTGCCTTGCTGTATAGAGCATGAAGTAAAGCTATTGCACAAAAAAGAAATCTACGTGGTTGACACTGGCTCAAACGTATATGGAATGAATTCAGAGCAAACAAGGCAAACTTTGAAGGAAATTATAATAAACATTATTACCAAGTGTTTCTGTAAGCTAATTTCAGAGTTGTGCTCCAGTGTTGTTGACATCTTCAATCCATATCCACGCACATGACAAATAGCCAGGCAACATTTCCAGTTGTTAGCTACCAGTCTTTCTACCAAGAGCACAGACCGAGTGGGCTTGTGGCAGGCTCAGTGACAGCTTTCTGCAGAGATTCTGTGTGAAGTGTGCAAGAGACCTCTGCTGACACACCACGGGAACTGCACAACTCCGCAAAGCGAGACCCTGCGAACAAGCTTGGCAGGGGTTTTCCCCAGGAGACACCAAGCCTGGGTAGCACGGGAGGCAGCAGTTTCTGGGTGGAAAGGGGGAACAAAAGCAGCAGTCCGGTGCTGTGACCAGCATTGTGGGGGAAAGGTGGCACACGTGGTCCCCATGGCCATGCTTGCCAGCACAGAGAGGCTGAACTGGGGCAGGGGATGGTGGGCTGTGAACAGGGCTGTCCAGTGCAAAAGGCCTCCATAAAAGGCTCAGGACTGTGTAATTTTATTGGAATGCCTGTGCTTTTCCATGCCATGCTTGTGTGCTTCAGCTTAGTGATGGCACATGGTTGCTCTGCTAGCCTCTGCCTTGGCCACTGACCATTCCTCATGCAGAACCTGTGAGGAGTTGTCTTAAGTGGTCAGTGAACCACTGCAGCGTGTGGCAGGTTTAGGACCTTGTGTTGGTTATGCTTTCTCAATGCATGAGATGACACTGCTGCAACCAGTGCAAGCGATCCCAAACCCACCTCTATCTGACAGGATCAGCATTTCTGTGAGGGACTGGCTTTTACCACCTGAGAGATACAGGTTGAGTGTTTCTCAGCTTATAGAGCTCTTATGCAAAACTCTGAAGAATGCGTAATGACTAAGGGATTTTATATTGCTTTTTTAGACAAGTGATGGAGCAGCAGCAACAGCGCCAGGAATCTTTGGAAAGAAGGACCTCTACCACAGGCATGTATCAAACCAAGCAGTTACAGTCTCTCCCTGTTTGTCTGCTCCAGCTGGTGTTGGGTTTTGTGTGGTGAAATACATAAGCTGGGCTGCTAAGAGGGCTTATAGTTATGATCAGACTTCAAACCATTTGCTGGGGACTTAGATACATTCAGTTGTGGTTCTTTTGCAGAAGCTCAGACCTGGGGTGTGCAGGTGGATGGAGCTCAGCCGGTTTTCCACTTGGCTAATGTGTGGGGGGGGAGGGGGGTGTAGGTATACCAAAGGGGCCTGACTATGCTCCTCTTAAGCCATGAGGAGAGCAGGTAGCAGAGCCCTCAC
The DNA here is from genome assembly GCA_013397515.1 of Upupa epops. Taxonomy (NCBI): domain Eukaryota; kingdom Metazoa; phylum Chordata; class Aves; order Bucerotiformes; family Upupidae; genus Upupa; species Upupa epops. The sequence goes on from VZRI01000622.1 coordinate 33,885, forward strand.
AACAGTAACTCCATGTTTCCAGGAGATGTGGAGATATCAGCACTAAGGGTTGATGTGATAGATGTGCCAGGTCCACTACCCATTCCTCTGCCATACAAAGCAAACTATGACACAAAGGGAAATGTAACTTTGGATGCAAATCGTTGTGGATTTAGTGGTCATGAATATGGAGTATTCTGTGAGCTTAATGGAAAAAAATACATATTTAATGAATTTACACAAATCCTCTATAGCATATTAAGTTGCACTAGGCTGAGAGAAGATGACAGCGAGAGCTTGTAACTGTGAAGTGTGGCTTAGACTCTCTGAAACTAGGCAGAGGAATCAAGCCTGGATGGCCATCTTGGGTTTGAACTTTTGTTTTGGGAAAGTTTTTTTCAGTTATTATGGTCATATAAGTGAAATTCTTTTAGTTTTTGGCTTGAAGCCAGCTCAGACATACACACATACTTTAGTTAGCAACAAAAGTTTTCCAACTCTGTTTTTGCATCTGCAAGGAGTGGGATGGGGCTTCTGACTTCTCCCTTCCAAGCTATGAGGTGACCACTACTGTGTTCAACTGGCTCTGGTGTATGATCCTGATTCAGACTTAGAGGGAACCTCAGTGCCACTGAAGCACACAGCCCTGACCGTATTGCCGGGGTCCTGCTCTGCACAGTCCTCCAGTTTTACCAAGTGTTGGAAACCCTCAAACTATGCCTGCATGATGTCCTCTTTGCTTTGAGTTTCTTTGCATTTACTTCATTATTACATTCTCTCCATTCTGCTTTGCCTTGGTTTCATTCCTTGCTGTGTCCCCATCTTGCTATTTTAATTTTCTTTTCTGTTGTTTTAGTTTCCACCGTTCAGATAAGCCTGTGTTCTCCTCCCTCCTGCAGTAACAGCAGTGCTGCTGCCTCTGATGCTATATCCCCATCACCACCTCACACCAGTGCTATCACTGTGGCACCCACTGTCCCTGAGTCTGCTACTCAGCCTTCCTTTAGATCTCCACAGAGAGCCAGAAAGCTCCTGCAGCTCCTGCACAGGCACTTGGCCTCTGAGCTGCCAACAGACCCTGATTCCTCCCTTCCAGCTTGCCCACACCACAAAACCATAAAGCCAGGCATCGGGCAAAACTTGCTGTCTCCACCATCTCTCCATCCTTCCCACTTGCCCATCGCCTCTTGCCAGTCTCTCAGGCGCTCTTCTTTTTCATGCTTTCCTCCGTCTTTTGCTTTCTCCACCACAAATGCACCACCTCTGCAGAGGGGTGACATCCTGCAGCCATGTGGTCCCACTATTCTTCCTATGATTCCTGTCCCACCTGACACAGTCAAGGGACCCACAGAAAAAGCAGACCAGGTCACTTTGGCAAAGGTACTTCAGAATGGCCATCCTGAAGAACAAATTGCTTTAGGCCCCTCTGGGACACAAGTAAAAAGTGTGGATTGGTCCTTCTTTCCACACCTAGGAGCTGCACCCTCCTCACTGCTGCCCACCATTGCCAGCCCTGCCAGCTCCTTTGGCCAGGCTCCTTCCCTGTCCTCCCATCCATCATCTCATCCTCCACAGCAGTGGTATCAGCCCATGTCACACTGTCTTCCATTGCCTCTCCCTTACGCTGCTGTGTGTGAGGTGACTATGCCCAGGAGGACCCCTCCTTACATGACTTCATCAGCCATTGCCCACTTGAGTAAGTACTGATTTTGATTGAGTTGCAACCTGTATAAAGCCTTAGCAATCAGCTATTTTAAAAGCCTCTCTGGCACTGCCCATGACCACTTCCTTCTAGTGAAAGGCTGGGAGACCCAAGGATGCTCCTGCTGCATGTGATTTCTAACACGAAGGTGGGAAAGTGTTAGAATCACTCAGGGCTGGTCCAAGGACTTCATGAGCTAATAGCAAGGCAAAAGAAAAGACTTCCAGGATCAGAGCCCTGCAGCTGGATGTTGCAGTGCATATTCTGACTATATTAGCTCAAAAGGAGGTTTTTATCATCCAGCAGAGTCAAACTGCATTCCACAGTGAGCTTCATACAAAATGTCTTTTTCAGCTGGTCGAAGTGTAGGGGGTGGACTCCTGTGAAGCTGGAGGCCAGAGGTGCAGTAGGTTTGTCTGTGTAGGAATATTCAGTAGAAGTTGTGAGTTTTATTCTTCAGTGGTATTTCTGTCACCAGTAAAATATATAACATGGGTTTGGTTGTAGTTACCCAGAACCACCTGTGCTCAGGTAATTAATTTCATTCTAGAAACTCTCTTCCTGGTATAAAGTGCATTTATAGTTGAGGGTTTGTCAATACATTACAGCAAACCTTTTTCACTGCAGGCAGATCAAGAGCTTGGGTCTGCTACTTTGCACATGGTCTTGATTTCCAGTGCTCATGCAGAGTCTGCAGAGTCAGAGCAGTTACAAGTAATGCCTATTTGCAATTCAGGTCATATAATTTGTGACTTGGATCTGTTCCTGTTGATAACCACGTGTAATGCTTAAGCAATGTGCCTAGAAAAGGAACAAAACTGACATTTCCTTTCACTTTCTGCTAAAAGTATTTCTGGAACCACTGGAGGCTGCCCTTCAGCTGATTTAAGTCCCCGAGTTCCACTTAGTTCAATAAAGTTATTTTAAACTCACATCAGTCCATTCTTTTGTCTCAGTTCAATTTTTGCCTTGGGCTAGCCTCTAATTAGGTGGGTGTAGTTTTGCAATTACAATTAACTCTGCCCAGAATGAATTACTAGCTATTATGTTTGTGAACCAAAGAGGGCTTGAAACATTTAAAGTATTTCTGATAGCAGCTATAGTTGATTTGAAGAATGGAATTAGGAGTGTGAACTAATGGCAGAAGTAACCACAGAAATAAGGCAGTATTGTAAGAAAATTTAGATAAGGAGAAGATTGGGCTCCTAATGTTAAATACCACTTCCAAACGTTCCTCGGTCAAAACCTACCTCTCTTTCAAAATAACATTTACATAACCACAGGTTCAGTTGTTCTGTATTGGGAACAGCCAGTGCTGAGAGAGTATGATGTGGGGAAATACCCCTGGGGAGGTGTATTTTTAGAGTTGACCCATTACAGACAGGCAAAACGCTGCAGCAGAATTAGGTACCAGTAGCCCCTCCAACAAGCTGCTCCTGAGGAGCTTTACTCAACCTTGTGCATGATCCCCTCATTATTTTTGGAAGAATGGCCGAGGCCACACATGTGATCAACAGAATGGAGCATGTGTCACCAGCATGTGATTCTGTTGAAAAATTGATGCTGACTGAAGTCCATGGAGTTGGCTGATGTAGTTTATTTTCTCCATGCATAAAGCAGAGGAAGGTGCCACTTATGATTTTGGGAAGCATTGCCTGTGTTTTGATTTTAGGACTAAAACATTAGCCCAAACAGGAAGAAAGGGAAGGAGAAGGCTTGTTTATCACTGGATGTGTTTAAGACCAGGTGGGATAGGTCTTTGAGCAACCAGGTCTAGTGGGAGGTATGCCTGCCTGTGGCAGGGGCTTAGAAATAGATGACTCTTCCAACCCAAATCATTCTATGACTCTATAATCAATGCCAGGGTCTTGCAGGAAGACACAACTATAGCTGATTGACCATTGATGCAAGCACTGTTTTCTAGTCTTTGGCTTGCTTCCTTGCATTGCTCACTCATCATGCAGTTAGGTTGTGGCCTTGGGAGCAGGAATGTGACCTTGTGTATGGGTTCAAGGAGCTCATGTTTCATGTCTAATTTGTATTCTCTGTATTTCAGGCCCAGCACTTCCACCTGGTCATCCCAGTGGTGCTGCTGTGATCCCCGCTTCGTCTGGGGGGCCCCCACCCCCGCCACCTCCCCCAGTCCCTCCACCACCCATGGGAGCTGCACCTCCCCCACCTCCCCCGCTACCAGTAGGCGTCAGTCAAGGGGCTGGCACTGAAGATGGGTCAGTGTCAGGGCTTGCAGCAGCTCTGGCTGGTGCCAAACTAAGGAGAGTTCAACGGGTAAGGAGGTGGCACTGGGAATCCCTGATGGGCTCTTCTCCACTGTGGGAAAGCCTGGTGCATCTTGGTGTAATGGTCTGTAAATCCAGTATGAAATGTGGTGAAACACACACCAGCTGACCATTAGGTGAACTTTTAAATGTGAGTTTATAGTTGAAATAAAGCTGACCAAGAACTGCTTGGTAGAATTTCTGCCCTTCAGAAAATGTTAACTGTGAGTTTTCATGCTGCCAGGATTTCATTACTCTGCACAGTTCACCATTGTCCCATCTGGTACTGTTTTCAGTTGCTAGAAGGGGTTAAAACTGCACTATACTTTTAAAAACAGTGTACCGCTGTTGAGGCCTTGCTCAACAGGTGTCCACCTCTTAGGTAAGGATTGCATAACCATGCATAAACACATTCGTAAACAGCACCGTGGGGTTTTTTCATCATTTGCCTATATGTTTTCCTCACCCAGCCTGTTCCTGGCTTTAGTAAGGTCCATGTGGGCCTTTTTCCCAAGGCAGAACACATGCTGTCTCTGGTTTTGGGCTCTGATCGTGACCACTGTTCCTATTAATTTGGGAAATAAATCATTAAGTGTGTGGTGTAAATGAAACTTTTAATTCACTTCAGTGTTTATTTCTGTCTTAAGCCAGAAGATGGGTCAGGAGGGTCCAGCCCCAGTGGAGTCTCTAAGAGCGATGCCAATCGAACAAGTAGTGGAGGAGGAGGAGGAGGACTTATGGAAGAAATGAATAAATTGCTGGCAAAAAGGTTTGTACTTACATTTTATGTAAGCACTAGCACGAGCTCTGCAGCAAACTGTGGGACAAGGTGCTGTTTCCTTTTGGTTAGCAATGGGTCGTTTTTGGTGCTGCCCTGCGATCTGATGGATCCTCATAGGTGTCAGTTGCCAGCATCACCTGCCCTTTAATATGAAAATGAGTTTTGCGGCAGTGACGCCTGGCAGAGTTCGGGTGCTGTAGCAAACCCTCCAGTGTCAGTAACCTCCAAAGACCATGACAAATCTGTCATTTGGGATTTTGCCTTTTAACAGATCTTTTTCAAAGTTCCTGGTTTTACAAAGACTAAACTATGAAAGCTGCCTACACAAATCATTCCATCTGAATCACCTTTAGGATGTTGAGCCCAAACATATAAACAGAAGTGCAATAAAAGGACAACATCTTGGCAGGTGAATTATCGATTCTCAGTGTGTTTCAAACAATCCAGCAAAGTTATTCCCCATTAAAGCAAGTTGTGATGTATCAGTCTAGCAGCTGTTAAAAGGTGCTCAATTATCCCAATTATTTTTGTTTTCTCATTTCCCTGACTCCATCAGAATGTGTTGCCAGATTGTAGTTAAATCATAATGTTAAATGTTTTGGTTTTTAACTCTAAAAACTTCTACGCTTACCAATAGTGAAGGAAAAGGATGAGCAAAATAATGAAGAGCAGGAATATCACCCAGAGATAAGTAATGTTGTCTAGGATAAAAACAGTTCCCAGTTAAGAGGGTCTGATTCCAACTTTTCTCCATGTCCTGGCCACTTCAGAAGGAATTCTGAATGTGAATAAATGCAGTCTTTTGGAAAGCATTACATAAATGGACAACACTGTAAAATGTTATCAGCAATGTAAAATAGCAAATAGATAATTTTATCTCTTTTCAGAATTAAAATAGTTTAGTAGCCTTAAATAGTTCACCTTCTGACACGTCTTGTGCTGCTACACACCAAACCTGACCTTGCTGAACTGGAATATACCTGTAAGCAAAGTACAGTTTGGTGACTAGATGCTGGGATGACTAGCTCTGTTCAAGCAAGTTAAACATTTCACGTACTTGGATGAAGAAATCTCATGATTCTCTGTGGTTCTAGTCTAAAATGTGTGGCTTTTGTCAGTGGCATCTGGTACTTAGAGTGTAATCACCTTGCTGTCTTAACAAAAGGACCTGTGTTTCCATGAGCACTCTGCTGCTTCTACTCTAAAAATGAGTTCCAAGTCCTTCCCTATGGAGTTGAAAGCAAATGAATTATCTCCTAAATTTTGCTTCACAAAGCCATGGACATCATTGGAAATACTTAAGTGTCAGTAAAAGGTGCCATCTGGGCTCATACTGTTAAACTAATACTGAGAGAACTTATTTTGGCTGCAAAACCCTCTTGTTGTGTGATGACATAAAGAAAGAACCTGTCACTGTGTTGGCTGACTGGAGGTCAAAACTATGTTTCTCAAACTGAGCATATTCAATACAGAAATCACCGAGTGATAATCATAGGACCTCAGGGACCCTTTTCTGAGCAGAAAGCCACCTGGTCAGGAATACGGAGGACTGGGCAAGTAACAGAAAAATACTTCCGAAAACTCAAGTTTGGGTCTAGATTTAATGGCCTCTGTTAGAGCAGCCCTGTGCTTCAGTATTGAAGTGCCAGTAGAATAATGAACTACCTCACAAACCACTATTATTTCTAATCCAGTTAAATTTGTTGCAGGACATAAAGCTAATACTGGTCTCCCACCCTTGCTTGACTTTGTAACCAATATAACCCATTTTCCTCAGAAGAATCAATTCAATATTAGATAAAGACTATAACAGAATCAATGCAGTTGAGTATCTGTAAATAATTTCCACAGAGCACTGTCCCCTACAAACAAATAAGTGTGCTTTACTCCTCTGTTTTGCTCTCAGATTTGCATCAAATCATCCAATTAGTGTATCCAGTCATGCTTTACATTTGTCAGAGATGCAAAAAAAGAAATAAATCCTTTGACAAATCCATGGCAATGTTTTGAAATGCAGAAGTCTTCCTAAGTGCCACCTGGGGTTTATTTTTTAATGTGAGATTAATTTTATCCACTACAGAAGTGAGACTAAACAAAAAACCTGCCATGTGTGTGTTTTAAAGAACAAATGTTCAGTGCCCACAGATGGGTAAGGATCATCACAACCAGAACCTGTGTGGGACCTAGAGTTGCAGCTGCTCTAATTGTTTAAATGGGATATTGGATATCCAGAGAATCAACCCTTGACTAGTGCTTAGACCCTAAATAAGGCTTGAAAATGAAGAATTTGGTTTTCTTCAGCCATTATGGCTAGCACCCAAGAAGTTTCACCACTTGCCCTCCAAAGATAAGCAACTAATATGCTTGCTATCCAGTTTTCTGACCAATTGCTTCAGTGGTTGGATTGCAGGTTATTTGCCACTTGCTTCTCAAAGTGTCACCCCTCCTTGGGAAGCAGGAGGAAATGAAGATCTTGGGTCCTCACTTGGCTTCTGTAGGCACATTGACAGTCTTGATACTACAGGGCTCAGAAACTCTGCTGCCTTTCAGTTGGATTTGAGGAAGCAATAATCTCTCATTGTTTACCAAAGACACTTGAAAAACCAGGCTGGTACACTTGTTTCCTGACTCCTGCTTTCTAGCCAGAGCTTTCCCATCCTGGAGGAAGCAGGGGACTTGCCTAAGCAGAAATGGTGTCCAGTCTTTCCTGGTGAGGATGGCCTTGGGTTGAAGGGCTTTTCTGTCTTCATGTGACACGTGAGTGCTATCACTCTGGGTGGGAATAGAGATGAGAGATATAGGACAAGTGGGAAAATTATATTGTAGCTGAGAAGTGTCGTCATTGCGATACCCATCTTTAGCTACCTTGGGGATGGATTTGGGTGGTTCGTCCTGTGTAGGATACAGGAGCCATATCTTCCAGAGCCCTAGAGAGAAGAAGCTATCCCTTTCTCACTCAGTTCCATATCCAGCTTTACTTCCTTCCTCTTCTTCAACACATTTCCTTATGCTCTGCACTCTGTGTTCTTCTGTTAAACACAACCTGATGTTGCCCTTCTCACTGAGTTGTAGCACCAAGGTCTGGATTCCTCACCTCCATCCCAATCCTACAAAACCAAACACACCCAGCTTTTGTTACACTCCTGAGGGAGAACTAAATAAATAGCAACTTGCACCTGAGCCTGAATCAGCCTTCCCACATGGAGGATATGTTTCCAGAGGGTTGACTGTGTGTCCTGTTTCATGTTCCTTTGCAAAGGAGGAAAGCAGCATCGCAGTCAGACAAGCCAGCTGACAAAAAGGAAGAGGAAAGTCAAAACGTAAGTTACAGATTTAACTCTGTTGTGATCTTGCAAATGTGCTGGTGTGCTGCCTTGTAAGCCAGAGTCCTGAGGTCATGCACTGTCTGTGGCAGGCAGGGTCAAGCAGTTCTGATCCAAGAACAGATTTGCACAGTGTGCAAAGCTAGATCTAACTGCTTCCACACTGAGTGGGACCAGTTCGCTATAAACAAGAACTGCTGCCTTATTCATGGCTTATATATTGCCCAAGCCAGGTTAATAGACAATTTCTTATGGTCTGATCCAAGTTTTGTAGGGTATGGCAGATTCTTGCCCCTTAAGAAGATACACTGAACCTTCTGGTAAATCTTGTTTCTTATTTTAAGTTTGCAGCTTCAGCTAAGCTGAAATGGGTTATCAACCACATGGTGCAGTTCTGCATTTGGATTGGCAACCTCCATGTAAAACCAGATCAGCTCACTTTGGACTTGTGTACATAAAACATGTCTCTGCGGGCATGAAGGGGAAACAGTATGTTGTGGGTTTGGTGAAACCCCATTTGCCTGTAGTATTCCTGCATCAAATTCTCTTCCAGCACACAAGGAGCTACAACTCTCTCTGCTGCTGGAATTACTTCAAGCAGGAGTAAGGCAGGGCAGTTGAGGGTGCCTGTTTGCTGGCAACTGAGAAGGTTGGGGTAACACCACCATACCTATGAGAACAGAGTTACAAAGGGGTTTCCTGGGAAGTTTGGGGAGAGGGTTTCACTATTTCCTTACCCTTGATGCCTTTTTTCTCCTCTCTGCTTCTCCAAGGGTTGGGGTTTATAGGGTTGCCACTGCAGTTTTCTCCACCCCGGTCCCTCTTCTCTTCTCCCTGTAACAACCTGTTGCTTTGAATCTTTTTTTTTAGCTTTTAGCAGGAGTTGCTGTTGCCTTGGGCACTTTAACTCTGTCGTCGTCGTCTTCTCTCTCTCTTTTTTTTTCCTGTGCTCTGGCAATAGCCCATTGGCTCCGGGGGTTGTTTTCTCTCTCTGGAAATTGACTGGGTGGTGGTCTAGATGCCAGTTTTGGAGGGAGTTTGCAGCTGAAAAGCAGGACCAAAATCTGAGGGGAACACCAGGATGTTGGTTTTTTTTTTTAGTCTTCTTTTTATTTCTTTTTCCCTTTATTTCTCAATGAGGTCTTAACACTTGCAGTTCCAGTTCCTGTAATGGTATTCATTCTCTTCCTTCCAGGATTTAGGAGGGCAAAATATTATTTTCTGTACAATTAAGCTGAATTAACCATGACACAGCATTAAAGTTAGACCATTCAAAGGTTTAAATATGTGTTAGTGATACTTAAGCTAAAATGAGATAGAATTTGGTCAACTTGGCAAGTCTCTGACTCGTTTCTGTTTTCGCTGTTCTGTCTGTATGTTGTCCACAAAAGCAATTCAGTATGAGTTTCAATTTGACTCGGCCCTTACACTGAGATTGACGCAGCAATTTCGAGTTCAACATGTAAATTATTATAACACTTTTATACCCAATGAATTGGTAAGGCATGGGAAATCTTTTCATTTTCAAGAGAGGCCAGGATTTATGCAGAGATCGTTCTTATGTGGTGCTTTGGTGGGCTGCTGCTCATAAAGCATTTCTGTTGCTAGCCAGTACCTTTGTGAAGGCACTCTGCTATGGGTGCAAGTTCACAAAGTATCACATGTGCCTGGTATCACCTGTATGGAGATATCCCCTCCAAAGCAACAGCTGTTCAGTAAGAAATCCATTCAGAAAATACAACTCATCCCAGTGTGAAGGATTTGCAGCAAGAGCTGGATTAATCCTTTGTGCTCTTTAAGGAGAAAAGCCAATGTTTTCTGCAGATTCCTCAGGGGATGCTTCAAGCATGGAATTTGCCTATTGACTCCACTACACAACCGTTGCTCTTAATCTTGTCCCAAATCTGGTTTGAACAACACTCTCAGAGACAGAAAGCATCATTTAACTTCTAACTATTCAGCCTGTGCTGTTTCTCTGCCTGTTGTTCTCCTTGAAGCTCTGCATTCATTTATATCCTCTACCAAACTTTCTGATAGTGCCATGCTGCTTAGTAAAGGTGTTTTAGAGAACATCTGTTTAATGTGTGTCTTGAGTACACCTCGTGATAGGGATATCTTCTATCAGACCGGGTACAGTTCCTTCCTATAGTGCACAGATAATGCTTTGCCTGAATATGTTTTGAGGGATGCTGAATACTATTGTCATGTCCAATATGAGGGTGAATCATTTATGATCTGTCACACAAAAATCCCAGAAAAAGAAAGTTCAAGTCTGTGGTGTAGTGTTTCTCATCTACTTAGCCATATTTGTTGATTTAGTTACATTCTATTAGTACCTTGACTGTTCTCACTGGTACTGGTGGCTGTTGTGGGTTAAAAGATTGGGGTGTGACAGTTCCTTCAAATGCTTCATCTTCTAAATTTGGGAAACAGCAGGCAGCACTTTGGAGTGGTAATTCCTGGTAATTCCTGTATGGGTGGTTTGGTATAAAGGGATGAGAGTGATTAAGTGAAATCATGAAAAGGTGCCCATATGGGCAAAAAAGAAAAACAATGTATTTTGCCATGGTAAAGGGAGAGAAGGGTCAAAGTGAACTGGAGCCCATACCTTGGCAGAAGGCTTGGAGGAAACTTGGTCTTGTACCAACTGTACTGCTGCTGGTCTCCAGAGTAGAATAGTACCCAGTGCTTCATCTCCCAAATTCAGTAATGGCATGTTTTCTTCTTTGTAGGATGATACTAGCACCTCTCCTTCACCCAGTACGCGAGGTCCCACCCAGCAGCAGCAAAATTCATCAGGTATTAAATGTAACTGGTGCTGTATTTGTTTTCTTAATTTAGTCTTCTCCACCACTTCTGCACTCTGGGTTCGTTGTCCTGCCTCTGATGTAGCAGCAGTAACTAACAGAAAAATTCACAAATACCTATTGTTTTAAAAACTGCGCTCAGCAAGAAATTCTGCTTTTATGTGCTTCACAGCCACTTTCGTTAATGATGTCCAGTCATGTAGCTGAGGATGGTCTGTGTCGTCAACGTTGTGTACCTAACGTTTCTAAGAGAAAAAAAGCCATATTGGTTTAGCTTTGACGGTGTAGCTATTCTGCTTTATAGAATTGGAGTTTGAGTCTCACACTACTTTCCTTCTATAACGTAGCAGCTTGTTGCAGTAAGCTCTGACCCTTAGAGTTGAATTAAGGACCCTGGGTTGAATTGAGGAGTCTCCAAAATATGTTTTTTTCTATAACAGGTTGAAATAACTGGATGTGAGTAGATAAGCTGAAAGCCAGTCAGGTTAATCCTTGCATCAGCCTTGGATTTCATGTATGCTAGAAGGAATGAGTATTCAACCACTCCAGTTTCCTTCTGGAACAAAGCCAGGATTTGCCTACTTTGCGAGGGAGCAGGAAGAAGCCAAGAGAAAGGTGCACATGAATGAGGAATGAGACCTTGAGATTGTCTGGGAGGGTCCCTAATTCTTTCAAAGAGCTAGTTAGGATCTAGCAGAGGAGCAAACACTTGTGTTATTCAGGTATCTGAAATAGTTCACTTTATTTTAGACTATTGGCATGAAAGGAGGTTTGGGATGGTAGTATGCATCCTTAGTAAGCATCCTTAGTAAGCATCCTTAGTAACACAGCTTTGAGAATGTTCTGCAAGTTAGGAATATAGACAGCATTAAATAAACAGTCTGTGGAGATTTGAATAGTGGGGCTCTCACTGTCCTTTCTGTAGATACACCTACATTTTCTGCCAACAATGCACACAAAAAACATAATGCTTCTTAAATAAAAATATAAATAAGTAGTTTAATGAATAAAATAAGCCTTGCTGCAATTAACCTGTATTTCTTAATAGAAAAACTTTTCCTCATATTGTTACACTTCCATGTCCTTTTTGTATTGCAATCTGTCTACTTCCTAATAAAAATAATCACTAAGAAGTTGTTTGCCCGGGCTTTCTCTATAGCATAGGCAACTGCACTCATTCAGGAATCTTACAATGTTTTACCTTGTCAAGGACCTCAGAGAACATCTAGTTCCAACCCTCTTGCCATGCCAACCCTCTTGCCATGAGCAGGAACACCTCTCACTAGATCAGGTTGCCCAGAGCCCCATCCAGCCTGGCCTTGAACACTTCCAGGAAAAGGGCACCCACAGCTTGTCTGGGCAACCAGTTCCAGTTCCTCATCACCCTCATTGTGAATATTTCTAAAAGCTAATCTAAATCTGCCCTCTTTTAGCTTGAAACCATTCCCTCTTGTCCTGTCACTGCACTTGTTCAACTTCAGAGAGTTGGTGCGGTTCAAGCCAGTCAAGGTCCTTCTGAATGGTCTCCCTTCCCTCCACCTCACCCACCACACCACACAGCTTGGTGTCATCAGCAAACCTGCTGAGGGTGCACTCAGTGCATGGCTCATGTCCCTGACAAAGATCTTGAACAACACTGGGCCCAAACCAGAGCCCTCAGGAACACCATTCATATCCACTTGGACATGGAACCATTGACCACAACTGTTTTAGTGCAACCATCCAGCTGATTCCTTATCTACCAAGTGCTCCATCTGTCAGATCCGTGTCTCTGATTTAGAGACATGGATGTCAAGTGTCAAATGCCTTGTACAAGTCCAGGGAAACAACATCAGTTATTCTGTCCTTGACCACTTTTCTGTATTTAAGTCACTCCTCCTCACTAAATTAAAGCATCTTTATAAGACAATAAACTTTGGGTTGTTTTCATCATTAAATAAAGAAGAATAATAAACAGAACAGTTACTTTTGATTTTTGTTTTCCAGACTCTGGGAAGAAACCATGGGAAAGGAGCAATTCTGTTGAAAAGCCTGTATCTTCACTACTTTCTAGGTGAGTTGGATGGGGTGCCCCTGTGGCTGGCTTGCATTTGGGATGTTCATGCCATCCCTGTGGCACGTGTACAACTCATGTCTTGTTTCATTCCATTGCTGTAGAAATCCATCAGTGGTGAAGAGCTGTGAAGCTAAGAGCCCCACACAATCCCACGTGTCTTCTAGGTACTGACTAACAGCCCGGCTTCTTAAATGTTTTGGCTTGTCACTTGGTTAATTCCATCATTCAGCGCTAATGTTCATCTTCTGTCATCTTTTACTGTTTACATGTTTTACTTATTCTCTTACAATATCCTTGGCTTGTCATTGCCCAAAGTGTGAAGGTAGGGTGCGTTATGTCAGCCATCCCTGCTCAGGTAAGCACAGCATAGTGCTGCTCACACTTTAGTACCTGTGCTCATGAATCAGGCATGGGCTTGGCAGGTGCCTCAAGGCAGGTTTTGGAACAGCTTTTCACAGCAGATTCAGAGTGACCCTGCCAATATGAGAAGCTTTTACTGTCCATCATCTGCAAATTCAAAAACAAAGGGGGAAATAATCTGAAGAGTCTGCAACTGAACAAAGAGTTGTTGTTTTGCCATCTGTGCAGCTGCATTGGGTGCATGAGAAAAGAGAGAAAAGCTTGGTAAAATAATAACATCTAGCAGTAAAAATGCCCAGACACAAACGGGACATTCAGAAATACCAAGTACAAAAGCTGGCACTTGTCAAAAGCCAAGAAGCCTGAAGCAGGATTCTAAAACTCCTGTTTAGTCTGAATGGCCAAACTGCAATATATTCTTACCCACAGAGATTGTCTGATGTTGCACAGCTGGAGGGGAACTTTCAGTACTGGTCTAGAACCAGCCAGTGTTACTACAGTACTGTGCTCTGAGATGGATGAGTAAGCTGAGTCAGGAGGGAGAATACAGGCTTGCATACATGTACCATTCACGGCAAAGAGCTACCCCTTATTTTACATTGCTTCACACACAACCATGCTGACAGCAGAGAGAAAGTTGCTGATGACAACTACCTGCACGTACTAAAAGATGCTGGAATCTACCCTGCTCAAACACTCAGAGGGGTGCCCCAGTGTTACCATAGCAAAATATAGTTTCTCCAGCTCTTCTAAAACAAATGAATAACCTTGGGCTTAGGAAATACATGAAAACTTCCAGTAGATACAGAAATACCTTTTCCTTGCAAATGGGAACAAAATGTAGACCGTCTAAGCAGCCATCAGGTGGTGTGCTATAATGTCATTCCAACCCTGAGGAGGAGTTCAGTAGGAAAAAAATCCTTTTCTAGTTTAACACCTGAAGTAGGGCTTGGTCTTTTCAGACTTAAATAACTTCTGTGAGGGAAACAGGACAGGTTTCAAAAGCTTTGAGCAGTGACATCTCTCTGTTCCTGTTCAGTCTGATGGCATTTGTGCCTGTCTTAATTCCTAGCCTAGCTGGTAGAAGACATGTCAGACTTTCCAGAGAAAGAATTGCAGGATCCAGTGTACCTTCAGGACCAGCACAATCTCTGCCCAGAGAGACTGGTCCCAGTTTGGGACCAAAGATGATGGCAAAGTTATTTGAAGCTTTTCCTATGAATTATACAGCATGGTTAGTTTTTGAAATGTTTTATTAGAGTTACTGAGAAAGAAACTCAAGCAGCTTGTGCTGCCTTAATTTTTATCAGCTATCACCAGAGTTCAGCCTTCTGACTAATACCATCCTGGAAGGCAAATAACATTCAATTTTACCAGGCATTATGGCCAGTTTGGGTTTGTTTTTGGGTCAAGTGTCCATGCTGCACTATCTACAAGCTCCACCTAACTCAGGCCTTCCATTGAAGGGATTACTGGATTATTGTTTTGCCTATATTTTTCTGACCTGTGTTCTACTATGACTGTAGCACCCAACTAAAGTGTAGCTTGCAAATTGTGAATACAATTTTGTAGTACAGTGTGTTGATCGGGCTTTATCCCCTGAAGACATCTCAGCATTTTCTAGTCTGAAGCCATTGAATGTCCCAGCATAAAAAAAAGAAGCAAAATAAATAAGTTTCAGTGTGGTTTCAGTATGCACTCCCTCCAGCATGTCTGAAGTAGAAGAAAGCAGCATTTTTGAGTGTCAGGCTATGCAGATGGGAGCAGCACTGCTCTCCAGCTGCCAAACCCTCTAGAGTGGCAGAAGAGGGAACCTCTGGTCCGGCACTGGACCATAGGCTGCTCCAGCTCTGCATGGTCTATGCCATCAGTTGGGTATGAGTTGCAAAGAACTGATTAGGTTTCTTATTCTCTTCCGTTTCTCAAGGATGAAGCCAGTGAGCAGCAGCAATGATGTGGCTATGGATGCCTTAGATTTTGATCGAATGAAACAGGTGAGTGAAAAGGTATTTTGCACTTAAGAGATTTGACGAGCTACCCATTTTCCCCCATGCATGCGCTGTACAAGCCAAACAGCTGTTCAGTCTTCTGATTTCCTCTATAACTAGGTGCTTAGAGAAGGGTGAGCTGGTGAACAGCAAGAGAACGCAGTCTCACTGCTACTTGATCAAGGTGCCTGTACAGAAATGTGCAAATAAACATGCCAGCATCTTCTGCATCCCTGGCCTGGGGAGTGCAGACATAGCTGTTAGCAGTGCTAGGCTCTGATCGTCAGCGGAGGCGGGGAACCAGCACAACCATGATAAATTTGCATTTTTTTCCACCAGTTAGAAGGAAATTCTGAGCAGCTGACTTGTGTTTTGTCTCATCAGGAAATATTGGAGGAAGTTGTAAGAGAGTTACACAAAGTGAAAGAGGAGATTATTGATGGTAAGAAAGAGAAAAATTATTATTTTTCTCACCTTCATGACTAATTTCCCCTAGATAAGATGATAGGAACTGCAGAGAATTCCCCGGTGTTTTCAGACTTCACTGAGCAGATCTGATTTCTGTACACCTTTGAAGAACAAGCATCTACCTTATCTGAGCTCTGATCATGACATTGTGTTTACACTCTTTATTTTTATGCTTTTGACACAAGCATTTTTACTCCCAATCTGTGAGAAATGCCCTCAGTAGTGTTTCTCACAGGTGGGAGGTGAGAAAGGACCTGTCTGTAGTCCATTTATCACAATCAGGGAGCATGAAATCACTTGGAACTAGCCAGCCACACAGGTCTGGGACGAGGAGGGGACAAACTGAAAATCATTCCCGAGCATCTTCTGCAGGCTTCCTATGCATGAAGAGCTGTTACAGACCTTCGCTCAATCACAGCTTTCCAAATAGCCACAGACCTTTTTATAAATCACCCTGCGATATATGATTAAAAACCTATTTCAAGGCTGTACTAGGGGATGTGAAGATGCCTGTCCACACCCTGCACTCCCCACCTTAGATTGACACACAATGTTAAAAAAAGGAGACTACAAAATAGCTAAAATCCATTCCCTGTCCCCTGGTCCTGGATCTGTGTGCTCATGTAACCTGAGGGCAATTTGCAATCGAGGACACCCTTGCCCATACGCTACTTTCCCTGCAGCTTGGCCCTCAGAGCCTCCCTAGCTCATTCCAGTGCAAAGGATGTTCACATAAGCTACTGGTGCAACTTCTTTAACCAGTACTGCAGTTTGCAAGCCAACAGCTGACTGCTTACCCTTACTCATCTTTTTGCCCTCCACTCATCCTTTTACCAGCGTGTACTTTCTCCAGCCTTTATACTTAGCATTGTCCATCACACTGGTATGACATTGCGCATTAATGTTTTGGTTTGGTTTTCTAGCCATACGGCAGGAGTTGAGTAGAATCAGTACAACATAATGATTGCAAAGCATTTGGACGGTACTAAGAATGCTAGGAAGACCGGATCATTTCTAAGTGTACCAAGGTCATGCAAGATGGTGAGAGAGGACACCGGCACTCTCTTTGTTCTTATACCCTTTTTATTAGCAGACTCAGCACACTTTGAAGCTTGCTGCTGCCTTGGATTCGCTTCATTTTAAAAGTCTTAATCTAAAGAATATAAAATTTTAAATTTCTGGATTTTTTAGATTTCATCTGACACTGCACAATTGGATTTGTCAGCCTTTTTTGTATTTTGTATTTGCTTATTTAAATGTATTACCTTTCTTTTTAGTAGTAGATAAGAACACATGTGAACCATTTGCTTTTGATAGATGACTTCAAAGTAATTTTACTAGTAGTCTGCAATGTAAATGAAGATCCTTTGCCAACAGAAATGTATTGTGGCATCACCAGAAAAAAAGAGACATGTTAGTTGTCAGCCAACAAGTTTTTTGTCTCAGTTATCACAATATTAAAAAAAAATGGTACGTCAGTGCATCACAGTATCTGTGTTCATATTGGTAATAAACTGTTTATTGTCCACATGGCCCTGCCTTTCCTTGTTTCATTCATCACTTGAGCTCCCAGGCTTTTATGTTGCTTGGGCTGATGAAAGAGACAGATGACCAAAACTTGCTGTGGGGTGGCACCTCTGCCTGGCCAGTGCCACAGAGCATGAGAGAGCCAGATGTGTTTGGGCTGGTGCAATGCCAAGAGAATCTGCTTCCTTGTACAGGAAATGGGGCTGTCACCTGCTTGGCCCACCTGGTGCTGCTGGCTGAGCAACACGTCTTGTGGTCAGGCTGCAGCAACCTCACCAAGTTTTTGCCACAGTCAGTGAAGGACAATGGTTTACAGCTCTCCTCAGACCAACAATAACCGACCCACTGTATCTCCTGATCCCATCACCTGCACTTGTAAGGGTTTCCCAGTAATTAGAAGAGAGGTAATTATGCAAACCAAGGCTATGGAAGGCATTAGGGGGATGCAAGTTAAAATCACCAACATGGCACTGCTGAACTAAAAGCTTAAGGGGAGACATTTGTTATGATCTCACATTTCATTTGGTAATGATGTGCAGGTCGTGCGCTTTGTTCCACAGAAAGTGAAGGTGAAGATGCGAGTACAGGACACCAAAAACTCAACAGTACACACCTGGGCATAGCTTCCAGGTCAAACAGTCTTTTTCTGTAGAACCATTCTTTCCACTAGAGCAAACCTGGGAATTTTTGCTTGACTCAGTAGCATAAGCTTTACCTGGCAGTAGTTCTGATACCATCTTCTTGAGAAGTTTATGCAGAAGGAAAGAGACTGGAGTTCAGTTACTGAAATCTGTCAAACATTTTCCAAGCCTCATGCTTTGCTTCAGCCCTTCCTGAAGACTTGTAATTAAAACCCAAGTCTGAGGAATGGTTTTGAGAGCCTGGCCTGGTGCAGCAGCTCAGGAGAATGGGTGGTTGTACCCTTGCTTGTTGTCCCAGAGGTCCGGGAACATGAGGCAGGAGACACTGCCTGCTAGCAACTGGAGACCCAGCAGAGGAGATGAAGTGGGACATGTTTTGCAGTTGTGAAATGTTACCTCCTCAGCCTTGGAAAGCATGGAACGTCCTTCAGCACTCTTCAGAGCAATCCAATCTGTTTTTTAAAACCTAATCCTTTTACAGTATGGTCATACTGTAGATTTAAACCAGGAGAGATGGGAGTTTAAAACACCAGTGCTCAAGACTGAACCTGAGATTTCCAGACAAGAACAAAAGCAGGCACTACTGATGAGCGCCACAGTCCCACGACCAGGGGAAGGAGCGTTTTCAGCAGGAAAGCATCAGTACCAGAGAGTAAAATGTGCTTTTTGCCTGCGTCTCATACGGAAGGCTCACGTGATCCTTAATTACAAGCCCATTCATGGCATACTTGACAGCGGTGAGTACTTTTCAGAACTGCTGCCTCACTGATGATCACAACAGTTCTGTGAAACTCTCCCTTAATCCCAATTAAGCCTAGGAGTTGGAGCCTCCCACAGCTCACGATTTTCGTTGTAATGTGGCGTCATGCCTAAGGTCAGTAATACCCACAGTGTACTTTGGGCCAAGTGTCCAGCTGGGATGTGGTGTGTCCCTCTGTTAACATCTGCTGTAAATGAGGTTTTCTTACTTTCTTTTTCTATCTTTGCAGGCCTTGTATAATTAAGACATAATGAGATGACTGGCATGGGGCCACTTAATGGCTGAGGGTGAAGTGCAGGGAGGTGACGGGGAAAGGTTGGCTGATAGGGCAGGAAGCAGCCCTGGCATCACCAGTGCTAAGTTCCAGTTTATGGCACCAGGGACAGGGATGTCTGGCAGGTGTCTCAGTGCAGCAACAGCACTGCCAGAGGATTTCCTCCACCCAGACATTTGCCTGTTGCTTCTTTGTAGATGGATGTCCCTTCATGCTGGGCTTGTTGAGCTGCTGCGACAGGGCAGGCTGCAGGCACTCTACATGACAGAAATCAAAGGAGTCATTAATCTCCTTTCCAACTTGTCATAGAGCTATTTGTTCCTCTGTCTTCTCTTGCCAGAGCATTAGTACATTCACACAGTGAAGGAGAGCTGGATTAATTTTTAAACAAAAGGAATATAACTATAGCCCTAGTGTACTTTTAACGCACACTCATATGCCCTGTGGTTATAAAAAAAACCCCACCTATCTGCCAACATTACTGGTAGTGTCAAGGACAAGTGACTCTATGAAGGGGACAGCAGCACCTGCACACATTTAAACTCAGCTTGCAGGTTCCAGGCTTCCTCCAGCCACTTTCCAGTAGGATGGCAAGTGCAGAGCACAGAAGGGCTGTGGAGCTGCCCAGGTAAAGCCAGCTGGGATCACAATGGAAATTATGATGAGAAGCAAGTCTCTGTGTCATGCTAGGCTCATAATCTATAGTCCACAGAGGTGACTGCATCATGGAAAGGCTGAGTAAGGGAACTACAGAAAAGTCACTCCCCATAGGGAAGGACAATAGTCATATTGAGGAAGACAGAACAATCTTTATTATGGCTTTTATATTAACTTCAGTTGGCCAAGACACTTGAGGAATAGCTTGTTAAGAACATGGGAAGCTGAATATGTGATCGTGGACTGCCAGCATCATTGTAGTAAATTTTTACAAAATTAAACTTCCTAACATGAGCACTGGAACAAAGTTGTTAGTGGAGGCTTCTACACTGAAGCTTCTTTCTTTGGGAGAAAAGAGTCAGTAATTGAGACCAACATCTTAAGTATGTTCTTTGCTGAAGAGCCAGTAAAGTGACTTCACTTCTTTTCTGGAAGCATAGCCCACTGACAAAACCAGTGCAAATGAACTGCTGTTCAGCCCCTGTGTCACAAAGCATTGTGCACTGCTGAGCAAACCTGGGTTATTACCCAGCTAGCAAAATCAGATGAATTTGAAAACTGGAGGAAGGGGAAAATAAGAGAGAAAGAACCCAAATAGCAGCAGGTTATCTCAGCTGTCTGGAGTGCCAGGGTACCAGATGGACAAACACACTGCATATAGTGCTGTAGGAAGAAGGAATGACATTGTGTTTATCAAGGAAATCATACTTCCTAGATCAAACAGCATACTTTAAGGTGTCAGAGAGATGTACCACAATCCTTTTCCCTTTACAGACAAGGATTTCTAGAAGAAAATGAAAAAGTCAAACTGTTAGAGGCTTTTGAGTATAAGACGACCTTTATAGATCTCCCCTTTATCCACTTACTGAGGCCAGATGGAATTTAGATTTCTAGGGTGGATTAGAGTTATTACATGTAACCTGAACTCCTGATTCCCAGGTTACTGTTCTGCTTAGAGAAAGGTATGGTGACTCATGTCTTTGAACTCACACATAATTGTTAATGTCAATAGCACAAAGACATACAGGGAGAGAAACAACCCCAGAATCATGTTCCAGGCATATTTCCTTAACACTATTAATGGCAACTTTTATAGACCTGGAGTTACTGAATGCATCCCAGATGTCAAGATGGTGCTTCTTGAATGACAAAGGAAAAAAACTAAAATTATTCTGAAAACAGGAACAAACATCGCCATAAAATCTTCAGGGCTTCACTGGCATGTACCCTTAACTCCTGTACACAGAAAGGGGGATAACATTCAGAAGATCAAGAATATTAACAACCTTTACATGCAGCAATTAAAACTATAACCTTTCAATTCCCAGGACTTATGGGGCAAATTATAAGAAACATGAGACCCTGCTGGATATGTTCCTGTGCAACTTGGTCTAGGTGGACCACCCAGTTCCTCTAGCGGCATATCCATGCTGGTGATCAGGCAGCAAATGGAAGATGAAATGAGGTGCCTCCCCACACCGCAGTTCAGCTCTGACAGTTATCTATGCCAAAGGCAGAAACACATTCAGAAAGGCTTAGACAAAGGTCTGGAATAAAGGTCAAACAGCAGCTACTAAATAATGGTATTACTGTACAGAAATATACACATTCCATTGCATATGTAAAATCTCTGCTACCACCAATTATCAGAAGGCAGACAGTAGATTAGGTAAGGCATTGAGCTAAAGGCACCCTTGTGTGTTCCAGGAAGTGTCATTACCACTGCATGCCAGTCCTCCCCACTTCACAGTCCTGTGCACACAGAGCATCCACATCTAATCTGGCATGAAGAGAAACCAGGTTTAAACTACACTACTACACTACTTCTGCTCTGGCAGGGGGTTTGGACTAGATGATCTTTCGAGGCCCCTTCCAACCCCCAACATTCCATTATTGTGTGCTATGCACACATGCTTGCTCACACACATGTGCATCAAGCATTCTCTGTTGCAGACCAGGCCCACAAGGCCCAGGAAGTTAAATCTAAGCCTAGACCAAAGGTTCACATAATCATGGCTCTAATGTGGTTTCTCATGATTACATACACAAATAAGCCTATACTTATTAAAAAGTATCCACACTCTAAAATAGTGCATTCTATTGTTTCATTCCCACACTCATCCTCTTGCTTTAAGGAGCATGCATCACTGCTAATTCTGTGTGCACCACCATCCTTCTACTTCTGCAGAAGTCATTCTCAGTTTGAGTCACATGGGCGAAGGGGCAAAACACAAATGCTGCAGGCAGAGCTAATCCGTTAGTTTTCTTTTGCCAGCTTGCATAATCTCTTCACCCTTGAATAAGGACCAATAGTGTCATCGAAAACAAAGTCCCACAGAACTCGAATCCAGGACTGGTGATGTGGGAGGTTATCATAATATTCAGCTGCAATCTTCTTCACCTGGAAGAGGAAGAGAGAGAACAAGCTGTTTAGCTATGTGGTGTCAGGTGTGTTTCAGCCTTCACATTCAGATCTGATAGTGCAGCTCTAATCTGAAGTTGCTTGTTATTGCTTGCGAGCTTCAGAAGTTCAGCCAAATGAGATATACTTAAATAATTTAGATACTTCTTAGCAGGTTTCTCATGTAAGTTCTGCCTCGCAATGTCAGAATTTGAAAGACGATAGATCATTGCCTTCAGTTAGAACTAATGGTTCTAAAAAACTTTGGTTTTGGAGGTGGAGGGATCTCCACAATGAGATGTATGATCTGCCTTTTAATTTGCCAAGTTTCCAACACGCTGTATTTAAAGCCTTGCTTGCCAACTCATAATACTTGTCTGCTGAGGGTTCCAGAGAAGAGAGAAGAAACAATTGAGAAAATGCCAGCCACAGCCTTGCCTACACGTTATTTTCTTTCCTTCTTTCTGCTACCAGGATGCAAATCTGAGCGTCTAGAAGGCGAATTGCAGGGGTGCTCAGTTCTCCTCAGTATGATGTTAAAAATGCTGCAAGATTATTAGATCAGGGGGCTAATAATGTTCATCCCTGCTACAAATTCCCAATCCTTAAGACTGTTACCATCAGAGAAGCACTAAACATCGTTGAGGGTGGTGCTTTAAGTGGGAGCAAGGACAGAACTGGAGGTCAAAGAGGTTTCAAACCTGTCAGGTTCAAGGGACTGTGAGGATTCTCAAGTTATGAGCAGTCCCTGCTCCAGTTAGATGTTCTGTTTTTTGAACACACTTATGAAGCAGCAGAGTCTGTTAACTATTATACATTTGCTCATAAAATGCTTGAGTATTGTTTTATTACAGCCCCACCTCCTAGCCAAACAAGCTATATTCTAGAGTAGCTTGTGTTGCTGAACAGCATGATTTCTCTCTCCAAAACCCCTGGAGAATTGTAAAGCTAGCTATGATGAGTTATGTTATGATGAGCACATAACAAAAGGGTTACACAGAAATTGTCATGTGGGAAGAGGCTCTCATCAGCATTTGAGGTAGAATCTTAACACAGCATTTCAACTGTTCATGAAACCGTCAGAATCCCAGCAAGTTAAATCATAAGCCAGTATGGCTCACTGCTAGCTACCTCACTAATTCAGCTTCCTAGCAAACACTTCCCTATGAGGCAGGTTAGATAACATTCAAGTTTCATTAAGACCTCTGTACCTCAGCCCCTACAAGTCTTGTGCTTGTGGCACGGTAGTGCTCTGTTGGAGGTGGAAGGTTCAATTCAGGTCTGATTGTATTCTGTCTTTCATTAAATATAGCTGCTTTCTAATAATCCCCTAAATCCTCATTTGCAGTGTTGACCTGTACTTCAAATGTGGTTCTTTTTCAATGGGGTTCAGACAGCACCAGCTTTTCCCCTTAGAGATATTTCTCTCTAGTGACTGGAAGAAGTAGGATACCCAGGTGCTAGGTAAGGTATCTGAAGATACAGTTTCAGTTCCTTATGCTACTTCTGTAACCACAGAAGTATTTGAGTTTAGTATCCTCCCTTTTACTATCTGGGTAACTGAAATAGCCAGAGGATGAGAGGGAGGACTATTTAGACAGTAAATTCCCTTGATTGAAAGCCACTACTGCAGCCTTATGCAACCACAAAGGGGGTTTCACATGCCCAGCCCCTAAAGCTTCAGTCCAGCTGTGTTGTATTCCCTAGCACACTGTTGCTACCAGACCTTCCCTCATGTGACTTGCAACAGTACTTCAGTCCTCAACTATAGTAGCCAAACAAGTTTATATGGTGAGTCTACTGCTCCCCTACTCTCCAGAAAGCCCATGTATTTCTTGCCACAGAAAAAAATTCTAAACATGACACATTTTCTCAGCTACTTAAATTATTCTGTAAAACTCTTGATCAGCCTGACCACTCTGGGGGCTTCAGAATTTCTTTCTGTATCACCCTTTGCACATGGAAGTGGAGGGCTGGAGACTAACAGAAACCAGTTCAGCTCTCAGGGAGTTGCTGTGCCCTCTGGCACCAAACACTAACTAAAAATTACCCCAGTGCTGAAGTAGGAACAAAATGCCTCAGAGAAGAGAGTGATAAACAGTTTGTCTATGTTCAACCCAAGAGGTTTTGCACTTTCAACAAATATGAACAACAGTATGGTCTGGCCGTAGCGCTGAAGAGCTCGGGTGGACACAAAATGCAAGTCTGGAAACTTGCACTTAAATGTATTCAAAACACATATTCTGCAGTTGTATTACAGATTCAAAACAGGCAACTAGAAAGCAAGCATTATTTTATAATTAAGATGAATAATCAAAATACCCAGCAGTGAATTTCAAAGCTCATACACACCTGGGAGCAGGCAGCCCAGTCACAGCTGGCAACCATCAGGTGGGGGAAGAGTTGCTTGTTCAGCAAGCATACTCATTTATCGCTTTTTTGCAGTGTGGCAGCTTATTATGAATGAGAAGTTTAGTGCATAAAACACGAGATGGCCAAGAGCTTGCTATGGTGTACTCACCAAGATCAGCTGCAGGACAGCAATTCACACCTATGATTGTGCTTACAAGCCTTATGAGGAGCAGCTGAAGTAGCTGGGGCTATTTAGTCTGAAGAAAAGGAAGCTGAGTGGAATCTTATTCATAGCATCATCAGGGATTGGAAGGGACCTTGAAAGATCACCTAGTCCAATATCCCTGCCACAGCAGGATCACCTAAACCAAGTTGCACACAAACAAGTTCTGGTGATTTTTAAAAGTCTCCAGAGAAAGAGACTCCATAATTCCCCTGGGCAGCCTGTTCCAATGCTCTGTTACCCTCACTGGGAAGAAGTTTCTTCTGATATTTATATGGAACCTCCTCTGTTCCAGCTTGCACCCATTGCCCCTTGTCCTATCACCAGATGACCTTGAGAAGAGCCTGGCTCCATCCTCCTGACACCCACCCCTCACGTATTTATAGACACTGAAGGGGTCACCCCTCAGCCTCCTCTTCTCCAAGTAAAAGAGACTCAGCTCCCTCAGCCTTTCCTCATAAGGGAGGTTTTCTACTTCCTTCATCATCTTTGTATCTTGTTGCTGCCTACAACTACCTGAAAGGAGGCTGTAGAAAGGTGAGGAGTTGGTCTTGTCTAGCAAGTATTAGGACAAGATAAAATTACCTCAAGTTGTGTTAGTGAATCTTACTTCAAACATTAGAGGAAAACTTCATGAAAAAGGTCATCAAGCTTTGGAACAGGCTGCTCAGGTAGGTGATTGGATTGACACCCTTGGATGTGTTTAAAAGTTGTGTAGATGTGAAGCTCCAGGATACAGGTTTGGGGTGGTTTGGTTAATGGTTGGACTTGATGATCTCAAGGGTCTTTTCCACCCTAAACAAATCTATGATTCTATGAAGAACTGGCCAAGTCCCTATGCTCTGGGCAGGACAACTCCAAGAGGTATAGGAATAATGGGCAGGAAAAAATAAACTACAATAAAGAATTTGTGACAAAGTAATGGGGGAAATAAAAAATTCAATGAATGAAGTTAGATGGAAGGATACTGAAGGAATTCTTATGAGAGAGACAAGGAAGTTTGTTGGACGCGTGTTCCCATTTTGCTATCACGTGGCAGGAAATAATTTTAAAAGTGGTTTCTTTTACAATGGAGGTATGCAAAGGTTTCTAGACAAAACCAGCTCATTTATTGTCATTTCTTTCATAGGATCATAGGATCATAGGATCATAGGATGTTAGGGGTTGGAAGGGACCCAAGAGATCATCGAGTCCAACCCCCCTGCCGGAGCAGGACAAAACTATCTAACACAGATCACAGAGGAAAGCATCCAGGCGGGCCTTGAAAGTCCCCAGAGAAGGAGACTCCACGACCTCCCTGGGGAGTCTGTTCCAGTGCTCTGTGACCCTCACAGCAAAGAAGTTCCCCCTTGTGTTGAGGCGGAACCTCCTCTGCTGCAACTTACACCCATTGCTCCTTGTCCTATCACAGGGAGCAAGTGAAAAGAGCCTGTCCCCTCCCTCCTGGCCAGCCTTCAGGTACTTATAAACATTTATCAAATCTCCCCTAAGTCTTCTCTTCTCCAGACTAAAAAGCCCCAAGTCCCTCAGCCTCTCTTCATAAGCCATGCCCTCCTGTCCCCTAATCATCCTCGTAGCCCTCCGCTGGACCCTCTCCAATAGATCCTTGTCCCTCCTAAACTGGGGGGCCCAAAACTGAACACAGTACTCAAGATGAGGCCTCACCAGGGCAGAGTAGAGGGGGAGAAGAACTTCCTTCGATCTTCCTTCAGATTGCTTACCGTGTAAGGAGATCCAGTGCAATATTTTACAGTTATAAAGCTTCATGAAAAGACTGATCTAGTTATTAGTCTGTAAGTATTTTTTTTAGCTGATCCTTCATTATAATGTTAAATTTCATGGTCTCTTGAAATTTAGTGGGACAAGTTCTAACTGCACATTCATGTCACTCATCTTTAATATCTATAAGCTAACAGCACAGACTAATCTTTCATCTTTCAAATCTATCACACTCCTAGGGTAAAGGTCTTTCCAATGGCAAACACATTACTCAGAACATTCTGAATGACACATCTGTAACAAAGGACAAAGCTGAATTTCCTTTTCTGATAAGCAAGTGGAAGAGCCAGTTTCTTTCCAAGACTAAAATCCACTTATTCTCTGTTCCCATTTCTCCTTTGCTCTCAGTCATGCAGGAATTGCAAAAAGAACTTTAATTATTGGCAAGTATTAAGTGGAATAAATATAAAATTCTTCATTATGAGAGTGGTGAGGCGCTTGAAGAGGTTGCCCAGAGAAGTTGTGGATGTCCCCTCCCTCCAAGTGTTCAAAGCCAGATGATGGAGCTATGGGCAACCTGAACTAGTGAAAGGTGTCCCTGCCTAGGGCAGTGTGTCTGGAAATAGATGATCTCTGAGGTCCCTTCCAACCCAAGCCATTCTATGATTCTGTGGTCTTCTCCACCAGAGTACTAGTCTCTGTTGCCCAAGAGCTAGAAACATGAATATGAGCCCATGAAATGTAGCTAATAACTCTATCCTCTCTATGCAGGGGAGCAAGACACTTCCAGCTGCTCCACTGCCTCGAGGAACTAGGCTGAACTATTTGTGGTGTGGGTGGAGAAGAGTTTTTCAGGTCTCAATGAGGTCTGGAGCAACAGTCCCAGCAAGTTCAATTAGTCACTCACCTACCCTGTATAAGATAAAGAGCTAACTTTCTCTTCTATTTACATTTCACTAATCTAAGTATCTAAGCCTATCTGACAAGTTTGAACATTTCAATGTAAAGTTAAGCTCAGGCACTTCCTAGCTGGGCTATCAGGTGTGTCAACAAAGGAACTGCCTCACGAAACACTTCACTTGTGAAGTTGGGCTGCTTTATCATCTGCTCTGAACTCCCCCAGGAATGGCCAGCTTCTCCAGGACAGATGTCCAGCAGTAAAGGAGGTGTGTGTAACTGGAACTTATACAGAGGTTCCCCACACTCTTCTTCACCACAAGAAAAATCTTGTTTTCGATCTCTTCTCAGACCCTGTTTCTATGATGAACATTAATCCATAAAGCAGAATTTGCCTTGATAAATTTTATGGATTATGCAGTAGTGGGAAGGTCATCATGAGGATGTTGCAGTAATAGTCCTCAACCTGGCCAAAGTCCAGAAATAGAAGATGTTTCCTTCCTACTATGCCAAAGTAGAAGTAATACTTCGAAGTCACATACCTCTAACACTGGGAGCATCTGTTGAGGAACCCTTGTATTGAAACCCAGAAGAGAAGCTGCATAGCTGTAGGGAGACTGAAAAACATTCCTAGACACCTGGGCTTTGCAAATTTGATTCCCACAACTGATAATATGTAAACAAAAAGAGTCTTGACTTTCAAAAGAGGAAAGCCATAGCACTTCCCCAATGACAGCCCAGGCATCCCCACCTTCTGTGGGTGGTGCAGCAGAGCTACAAGTCATGTGGAGTGGGGCTTCATTTTCTAGTGCTACCTGTGTCAAAGCGGAACAGGCCTCAATACTTATGTCATCTCACAAATGGAAAGGCTTTTATGCTAAAGCAATATAGTTAGCAGATTGATCAGAGAAATTTCAAGTAGTAATTGCCACCTCACTTTAAAGTATAAAAGAGATGAAACTTGGTGGTGAAGGGAAGTAAAGAAATTTAGGGCTTTGTTGAAGGGTTTTATCATGCAAAAAGTATTCCTCAAGCCCCCTGAGGCTCAACTGTTCTTGTTTCCATGAAATAAATTAAATATTACAGCAGTTAGGCAACTACTTCTCTCAATCTCCTGCTTAAAATGAAAGAAACAAATCCTAAGAGCTTTCTTCTTCCCTTTTTTTCCATTATCTTTTAAAAATTGATCCACTGGTATTATCTGGAGTGATTTCTTCGAGATATTTTAGCAGCTTTTATAAAAATCCAATTCAGCTTGTGCCATACTTACCATTGGCAACCTGCATCCAGGAATGCTGGGGAAGTCATGATGCTCCATGTGGTAGCCTACATTAAAGGTGAGCCAGTTTAGAGGTCCATAGTAAGAGTATGTCTCATAACCTTTTAGGAACATGTAGTGTTCTGCTATGAAGTGTCCAGAAATGGGATGTACACCCATGCAAAGAATGCTACCAGCTATTAAGTAAATAATAGGTTTGAGCCCCCAAAGGCAGTAAATTATAAGGTCTACAGAAAACTGGACAAGAGCATTAAAAATTTCCATCCGTGTAATTGCTTTTGGATTCACATAGAGTGGTCTCAGACTGTAGAACAGAGGTTGGAGGAAAAGCCATAGCAGTTTCCGAAGTGGTGTGCAGAAGAACCAGCCTTCAAAGTCTGTGGGTATGTCTACATCCAGCCCGTCTCCTCCAAGATACCGATGATGGTCAATGTGGTATTTCTTGAAGGAGGCAGAATAAGGGATGCCAATTGGCAAGTTGGCAAAAACTGCAAACCACCGGTTCCACTTGGCCTGTTTGTTCCCAAAGGCGACGTTGTGAGAAATATCATGGATGGCTAGGGACAGCGAGTGGTTGACACAACCCCCAAAAGCATAAGCCCAGAAGAAAATCCATTTCCAGGATAAGTCTTTCACCAGGTAGCATGCTAGAAACTGCATGAAAACCATTCCAGACACAATCCATTTTAAATGTGGATCTGGTCCCATCAGAGTCTTGATCTCTGGATACTTTGCTACAGTGAAAAATGAAGAGAAAAATCTCATTAAAACACAGCTAGGTAAACAATCACCACCAGGACTCTATTTTTATCACTGTATGTTTGCGGCCCAGATTTTTTAAAATGACAATTCCAAAGTAGAGTTGCCACAACAGTGAAAGCTTTACTAACATGTGAGGCCCACTCCCACTTCCAGCATCATGTCCAATTGTGATTGATATTGATATGTAGAGGTATATTTAGACAAGAAAAATACCCTGTTGGTCAATATGTGGGATCATGTGCCTTCACAGCAATGACTATTGCTTCACCACTATGTTACTAAGCATGCCAAACCCCACGAGAGTTAAGCTCTAAGAAGCACCTTCTATCAGATTTTTTAATTTCTTCTTTTTATTTTGCTCAGCCCAGATGCTATGTTCCACAAACTGCCTTTTTGTAGCCCTTTACACACTGTTGCTTTGGATGTACTAGCAGAGAGAAAAGGGATGAGCAACAGGCTTACCAGGTTTTGTGCTGTGGTCAGATGACAATGCAGAATTTTTTAAAAAATCTGAAGTATTGGAGTGTTCACCAGTGCTTAGAGCATATACAAGTCTTTGCATATGGTAGCTTCACAAGGAAGTCAGTGATAACATCAGGAACTTGTAAGACAAATTTTTCCTCTGTTCCCATTCACCAGCCTGTTTCTAGCAGCAAGGAATGCTAAAAGTAAACTAAAAGCAGCAAGGAAGTAATGTAGATCATCACACAATGGCTTAATGCAGTCTCGCAAATGCTGCAATAGAGCAAAGAGACATGGGCTAGCCTTGCCAGGTCTCACTTGTGTTAGGCTAGGACCAGCTTACTGAGCTTTTGTTTTTTCAAGTGAGCATCTGTTTGTCCTTTCAAGAAAAAGCAAACAAAAGTCCAGTTTATCCTCTAGGGCCTGTTCATTTCTTCAGGTCTCTTCTTTGCAAACCCACACTTCTTGCTTCAGTATTAACTTCACATTATTTTTATCACTGATTTATGGCTTTGACCCACACTCTGCACTTCATCCCACCTTTAACTCACACTGCATTTCTCAATAATTACAGCTTACACAGATAAAACCACAGGACAAGTTACTCATTCTGAACCCTGAGGTTAGAGTGTGACCCTAGAAGTTTAAGAGGCCCATTTTATAAATAGAAAGGTAAATATCACCTGACATGGTATAATACCAATGCAGTAAAATCAGATTATAATGGTTTCCAACTATGCAGCTGTGTATATTATAAACAGCTGAAGACAATGCTCATAACTTCAAGTGACCTTGCAAGTCGTGGCAGGGCAAAGCTGTTTTTTTAATAGACACAAGCCCTGAGAACTTTGCAGGCATTCAGAGATGAAGCACTACATAAGAAAGCGGATTGATGTGGTCATGCTCTACACCCATTTCAACAATTTTTGAACCTGTTGGCCAGCTTCAGTCCAACTTGACAGAGGTGAAAGACAATAAAAATTACACAAATGCTGCAGAAAGTGATGAAATATTCTCAATTCTTCATCTTGTAAGAACAAGGCGGCAAAAAAACCCATGAGGAGTATTCAGGCAAGAGAGATTTTTAAGTGGTGGGAAAGCTCTTCCAAAAGTTCATGTCTTTCTACAGTCAGACAAACTTTTTGACAAAAACCTCTGGGAAGTTGGCTTGGTTTTTTTGCTTTGCCATTTTGGTTTTGCCCTTGTTTTTGCAGTTGCTGAGATTACAATTTTCACACTACAAATGTTTACGTGCTAGAAATTGTTCTCTGGTACCAAAATTTAACACGAAGTGGTGAGATACCCACTGAAGAATAATGTGATATAATGACATCATCAGAAAATCTGTTACAGAAATACCATCTGTGCAGCTAAATGTCCTGCTTAGGGGCATCTATCCATAACCCAGAAAACCCTTTAATAAATCATAGAATCATTTAAGTTGAAAAAGACCCTTACGATTATCTAGTCCAACCGTTAACCATTAACTCTACCAAGCCCACCACTAAAACAGGTCCCTGAGCTCCGTATCTACACAACTTTTAAACACATACAGGAATACCAATTCAACCCTCTTCCTGGTCAGCCTATTCCATGGCCTAATGACCCTTTCAGTGAAGAAGTTTTTCTTAATGTTTGACTGAAACTTCCCCTGGTGCAATTTGAGGCCATTTTCTCTTGTCCTATCACTTGTTCCTTGTGAGAAGAGACCAACACCCATCTCTCTGTAACCTCCTTTCAGGTAGTTGTAAACAGCAATAATCTCTCCCCTTCAACTACACTGCCATGCAGTTACTAGATACAAGCTACTGCAGTCACCAGAAGAGATGAAAAAATTTAAAACAATCAAACCTATTCTTGGTCAAATTTAGACCACACCAAAGAAAAAGTTTTAAGTGATGGGAAAAACACTGCTATGTATTTTTATAGTGTATTTTGAGAGTGATTTGTAGCAGAGGTGATAGATATTAAGTAATTTGCTAGGGTTTAATATTAAATTCAACACACAGCTCCTCTCCACTGGTAAAATTTTGCATACTGGTTAAACCATAATACTGTGTCTGTTTATCATTAATACTGATAAAACCTTCCTGTTTCCATGGCGTGGAGAAACCTCAGGAAGACTGAGAGGTAGGGCTGCTTGGCTTCCTGGAGACTGAAAGCTCTGTTGGCAGAGTGGCCTGTCAGAGACCTTTTGGTTCAGGAGCACTTCACGTGCAAAATGTTCAGTGCTGTCTGTTTCAAAGCTTGAGGAAAAATGCTTTTCAGACACATTTAATCTCAGGTTAAGTGATCCCAATGACCTCAGTTTATATACAACCTGCTGACAAAAGGATGTGACAACATAAATATTTATATCATTTCCCCCCCTCACCATCATGCCTTGTAGTTAGGTGAAGGAATGCTAGTAAGGCAAGACAAAGCACTTAAGAGCTGAAACCTGGACAACCATGTAAGGCTGCTGTAACAAGTGTCCTTAGGAGCTGTGCAAACAAGATATCAGTCATCTGCACATCCCAAAGACAACAGAGAATCAGAGACAGCAGTGCTGAAACTTAAGCCACAAAGGATTATCAGACCTGCAGCAACCATAGACCACCTTTGCCTCCTACACAGTGCTCTATGAGACATAGTAGATACCTATTCTCCACTATTTAGACTGCTAGAATTTCACACTTCAAGGCATCTGAACACAGCTTTTTATTATGCTACCCTTTCCCAAATTGTGTCCATTTTGGTTTTTCTGAGCACTTTTCCATTATAAAAATGTTGAGCTTCTATACCTCCAGAGCCCATTGCTCAACAGGCTCTGGGTCATAAATGTAATCTGTAGTGAGCTCTTCACTGTGCACNTAGGGGGGCAGACACACACTTAAAGTTATGTGACCACGTGAGATTTGCCCTTTAATGGGATCAGGAAAGCTCCAGCTACTCAATTGTCTCCACAGCATATTCTCCACCCTCCAGTTTAATGAGAGATTCTGTTAGCTTATCCACATGTGCTGCTTCTAGTCATTCAGGCTGAGCCATTTTACTGCCATTCTAAGTGGGGATACTGGTGTAGATGTACAGCAGAGCAGAGGCACGACTTTTCTGCTCCAAGGTCAGACCACTGCAAAAGCAATGTAGGCATCTTGGTTCAGCATGTAGATATAGTTAATACTTCTGCCTAGCCAGATCCACATTCCCTACACCATAACCTCATAGCAACTGAAATCTGTACCACAATGATGAAAGACAGCATTTCCCACTTGTGCAACAGTGTGGATGAAAGGACAGAAACCAAGAGAGAGCAAATGCTGCTAGTGTATTTTCAGAAGTCCCTGTGATTCTCAAAAACCTAATTTACTGAATTAATACTTCATGAAAATCACTTCACAGTTGTGTGTAAGCATCAGTCATCTTTATTGAGTGATGCTCACACATACCTCACTCTGAAACATTATGGACAAGTTATTCTGATAATACAGCTTTTTATCTTGACATTCCTCTCTGGAGATCCAGAAGGCTTCATTATAGCCTTACAGTGATCCTCAGAGCTGAAGTAACTGTTCCTGGAGAAGCCACTAGGCCCTAGCGTTGTTTCTCAGGAGATAGCAAATACCATGCTTTGACCTCGCACTTGTCCTCTGTTCCTACGATGTTCTTGTGATGACTCGGGATAGAGAGATGGCACAAGATACTGATGTGACCCCATATTCCTAGCACATTTTGGCATACATGGAATT
The DNA here is from genome assembly GCA_013397515.1 of Upupa epops. Lineage (NCBI taxonomy): Eukaryota > Metazoa > Chordata > Aves > Bucerotiformes > Upupidae > Upupa > Upupa epops. The sequence goes on from VZRI01000622.1 coordinate 67,307, forward strand.
TGGATGCCGGCAAAAGCAGGAGCGGTCCACAAACACAAGAGGTGATGGAGCCCTAGTAGTATCAAGGGAATAAATTTGATTTATCTTGACCACAAGTGCAGCATACAGGTATATCTGTCCAATGCTGCTGTCCTGAATTCTGTTCTATCACCTATGAGTTCCTGCCAGAACAAGTAAGTGTTACAAGGCACAAGATTGTGCTCTGCTACCCCATGTCTTGTGCTGGAGCTGGTATTTGGACAAAAATATAGTAAAAAAGGAGTCAGTTTGCTCACACAGTGGCAACATGCTCATGAACATCATGACACACTTGAGTCTTCAGTACAGGAAAGACATGGACCTATTGGAGCAGTCCACAGCAGGGCCACAGAAATGATCACACCTCTCATATGAGGACAGGCTGAAAGAGTTGAGGTTATTCAGCCTGGAGAAGAGAAAGTACCAGGGAGACCATATTGTGGTCTTTTAATTCTTACAGTCCTATTAGAAAGATAAGTACAGACTTTTTAGCAGGACCTGTTGTAAAAGGACAAGGGGTGGTGATTTTAAACTAAAAGAGGATGGATTTACACTGGACATAAGGAAGAAGTTTTTTACATTAAGGGTGGTAAAACACTGGAACAGGTTGCCCAGAGAGGTGGTGAACGCCACGTTCCATGAGACATTCAAAGTCAGGCTGGATGAATCTAGTTTATCCAGTTGGAAATGACCCTGCTCACTGCAGTAAAGTTGGATGAGATGATGTTTGAAGATCCCTTCCAACCCAAGCTATTCTACAACTCTATGAATAATTCAAACAATACTTGAACCAGGACACAGGTAAGACACATGGAGAACAATGTGCACAACAAAAGCCTCTGGCTTTACACAGTCTCCTGTCCCGTCCAATATGCAAAATATTAAACAGCCTTTTTGGCACAACTAACTACACTGAAGATTTATATATTCAGACAAGGATTTTAATCCTGTAGTTGCTACCCACAAGGTCCTATGTTGTTTTGTGCTAGTCAACCAGAAATAGCCTCCAGAGACAAAGAACTACAGTAGTGCCATATTGCCAGTGTCAACAGAGATGGGTGGTGTCAGCACATCACTGCAACAGCAGCTATGACCTGTTGGTTTACACATTTATTAACTGGTTCAAAGTAAAGGAATGTAGGAAAGCTACAAAGAGGACTTCAAGTTCCCTCTGAAACAAAAAACCTGCAACATGGAGTAAACGGAAGTTTTCAGTTTCTTTCTGTTTTTAGTAGAAGACCACAAGCCCCTACAACAGTGACTTTCTGCTCATGCCATTTATTTTATAGGTGATCCTCACAAGGAATTGGCATGAGCACTGAGAGAGCAGTCATTCTGAATGTTCTCATCAGAGAACACGTACATCAGTGACAGCACTGTACCCATGTACTGCAGCATAAAGGTCATAGTTTCTTCACCAGAAGCAGATGTAATTCAGAGCTTTGATTCAAGTTATGGAGCTATGCATCTTGCACATTTCAGTAGGTACAATTTATCAGAATTTTCATAAATGTGAGTTTTAAATAGTCAACAACAGCTGGAAGATTCAGGAGACTAATATCTAAACTAGAGCATAGCTGGAAGCTACTATATTCAAATCAGCTAAATGATAAAGTAGATTTTTACTTTTTTCTTTGGCTCTACCTCCCCCTTCCCATAAGCTAACCTCTCAGCCTTTCTACAGGATCAGACACACATAGAAACTTGTACCATTTTCCACTCCAAAGTAACTTGCCAAAGAACCAAATAGGACATTATTAAGTGTTCTTGGGTGTTAGATCATATTCACATACTCTTAACCTACCCTGAAAAACACTGATTCAGGTCTCATCAGCAACAAACATGTGCTTCACTAAGGATTCCACAAGGAAAGATATTTTTCTGACTAACCTGCAGTAATCTTATGAAGTTAGATCCAACCAACATTACAATTAAGATCTATTGCCAAAACATACTACTCACAGCTTGCATTTGGAATGCTGCTGACACGTGACATGACCATTCACTGTGTGCTTACAGCATTACTAAGCCATAAGCACCAATTTTTTCATCTTCTCACAAGACCAAAACCACACCAACACTCCCCACTGTGCAAGGCCAGAGCTCTCCAAGTGCTTCAATCCAGCAGACCCTTATTGCCACTAAATATGAAATCATATTTCTACTAGAAGAAGATACCTCCTCTACAGTATATCCTACATTGTATCTCCCTCTAATACAATTTCTATAAATATATAGCAAGGCTGATCAGTTCTAGAATAAAAAAATAACTCTCTTCTGTCAGGTTAGTTCTCCTAGGTCTTTCCCTAACACAGCTCACTGCAGAATTACACAAATCTTAGTTCTGGCACAAGACAGTAACAGGCTTTCCATAAACAAGATGGTGAGAGAACAGCAATGAAACAATTCAATTTCATTAGCTGAACAGTATATCCAGGAACATTAATAATGTGACCAGAGTCAAAGTGCCAGCTTGGCGAGAGATCCCCTCTGTGACTTAGAATCAGTAGGCACCTAGACAGCAGCAAGTACAAGCTACATTTTAATATTCTAAGAAGAAACTACAAAGAGATAAGAGAGTGCCACCTCTCTCTTGCACAATATGTTGATCTATTTGCTGGTAAAATTATAGCTGTTCAGGAATCACATCCCTAGGAGGTTCATCAACTGCAGTATCCTGCCACAAGCTAGCTTCCAGCCACAATTCATAGCTCCACTGTTCAACTGGAGCAGGTTGTCCAGAGAAGTTGTGTATGCCCTGACCATGGAAGGTTGGGATATGGCTTTGAGCAACGTGAGCAAGTGAAATATGTCCCTAGGTGATTGGACACACAGAACTGTCATTCAGACATATTGACACTGCCTATGAAATTCTTACAGACACACAGGTTACTAACTCTCAAGCCAGGGCATGCAGCATTTTGATGGACCATTATTATCTATCAGTTGCTCTATAGGAACATAACAGGGCAACAGCTCAAGAAAGACTATTATGCAGAAAGAAACTGCCTTCAGTATTTGTCAGTTTGCCCATACTTTGGGTAATTTCAATTTGCATTTAAATCAAAGTAGCCATGCCTGAGAGAGACCAATATTTCAAAATCTTGCAGTCTCAACAGAAAACAATCAAGTTTCAGTGCTTAGCAACTAAATCATTAACCTACTGGGAGGCAAATACTTCCTTTTACCAGCATGGAATGCTGTCCCCAAGGCACTGCTGTATGCAAAAATGCAAAGTACATGGATGGTTTTTTATATGTACGTGAAATGCTCTCCAGCCTAATAGACACTGAACATTTTAGCAAGTACATAGTCTAGATACCAGGGGTTTTCTGACCTTTGGGCTTTGTATAACACAGTGATGATCATCATAGCAATATCATACAGGATATCATGATAGTTTTAATAACTTTGGGTCACATTTTGGTATTTATGACACAAGTTTCATGATCCACTCTGACTTGTCAGACTCAGATTGTTCTGTGCACATCTTCCATAGGTTAATTTCCATGTTGTACTTCTCCATGCTCTTCCTTCTGCACCCACAGCTGAGACAGGGGAGCTTCCAATTGCTTATTCTGAATCCTAAGAGAGCAGAGTAAAAACCTCTGCAAATATACAGTTGAAAGGTCCTTTCAAAACAAAGAGTTTGCTGCAATGACACTAAGGCAGTCCAACCATTCCAGTATCTCTTTCCTTACAATACAACTTCATCATCATTTGCAGTCCCAGATATACAGCAAGATCCAGAAGGCAAGAGATTTGCAAAGGGAGAGACCCACCACTGACATTGCTACCTGCCTATCACCAAAACATAGTCTCCCTGACTGAAAGGATGAGTAGCACAGAACAAGCATAATTTTATATAAGGATATGATTTGACTCACTGTCATGATTACATAGCAGAATAATTATTGTTTTCCTGGGTATAATTCAATCCTAGACCAGCATATTCTGCTACAACTATACCAGTCTGAAGTATACTATTGAATAGTACACTATTTTGAAATTTAGATTCATCCTGGATTAATCTATTAAATTGTGGAGGAGTTTGAGACTACACCTAATCATAGTGCTAGTGCAGCACCTCAGTCACAAGCTCAAGTTCCTTCCACTGTAGAAGATCTTTACAAATTTTATTGTATTCATCTAGAGGGAGGGGGAAAACCTAACCAGCCCAAATAATATATTTTTTAAATCTTTGTAATGAAATGTTGAGATAGTATTTTCAGGAGATACACAACACTGTTCTGCAACAATTCTGAATTATTAGTTCTTCTCAGAAATCTTCTTCAGAAAAACCCAACCCTGGAAGTCCAAACCGAAAACCTCCCAACTCAACCTAGTCATGGACGCTGTTCAGCCCTGCGTGTACGACACGGAAACCGAGAGTGCACCTTGTCGACCCTGGCGAACGGCAGAGTCTTTCTGGTGTTCTCAAGGAATCACTCACCCACATTCTAATTTATTCCACTGCACTACCAAACCACTTGGAAAACTTGCCCGAAGGGCTCCCCCCTGCCACCTCCCGCGCAGGCCCGCCAACTCGGGCACAGTACAGGGCAACGGATGCTGGACGTGAGTGCGGGATCTCTCAGCAGCATCACCCCGCATCCAGCTCTTCCGCCTGTGTGGCCGGCTCGGTGCAGCAGCAACGCAGCTCTCCGGCCGCGCCTCTCCACCGCCTCCAGAAGACAGGGTAGCAGCCCCGGGTAAACACTCCACCAAGCCCACCGTGCTGCTGGTCTCTCTTTTCGCACTCTGGCCAGTGCCCCAGCACCGACGGCGACGGCACCGGCACCGAGCACGGGATACCCGCCCTGGGGCGCAATGCAGCCCGACTGCTACCTGGAAGGCTCCCACTCCCCCGCGTACCCAAGATCTCCTTTCTGCGCTGCGTGTGCGGCTGCTCTGTGTAGACCCACTCGAAGTCGTCACGAGTGACACGATTCCCCATAGCTGCTGCTGACGCGCTCCGCGCCGCTCCACGCTGCCTTATAGCTGCATGCACGGCTTGGGGGCGGCTCCGCCCCACCGGTGAGACCGGGGCTGTACCGCGGCCGGGAGGTGCCTGGAAACGCGGGGTTGGAAGCTGCCAGGTCCCTCTCGGACGTGCGGAGAGCATCTCCTGCCTCAGTTGTGCAAGGAACGGCCAGAGAAGCGACCTCGTTCAGGGCTGGTTCTGAGGACCACAGTTCACCTTGCTGTAGGATCTCTTGCTGATGCTACCGCTGCGGGGCTCAGCAGAGCCGCCGCAGGCGTACAGCCCCTCCAAGGACACACTCAGAGCACAGAGGATCTCCACTATTGTAGACTGCTCCCACAGCACTTCCAGGAAAGACTTTTGGAAAACAAAGGTAATGCCCACTCCATCAAGCAGTATCACAACCCTAAGCAGAATGTAACTTAGGGTAAAGCTCAGACATACAAGCTCCTCCCAGGGGTGGAAGACCCGGGACAGTGCAATGACCAGTGTCAATGACCAGGGCTGGGAACAGCCCTGGCAGTTCCCAGGTGAACTGTCCCGGTAGCATCCAGCCCTTGGCTGGTCACACTTCACTCCTGGGAGTGCCCATTTCCCAGGTCCTATACTGTCTCTGCTGAAGCAGCAGGAAACCACTGTTCCCTTGGAGACAAAGCCAGGCAAATGTCTAAGGTAACCTTGCTAACCTCTCTAGCCTGTCTGATTCATAGGGAAAAGGAGTTACCCAGTGATGTTTCTCCACACACCCAACACGAAATTAAAGTGCTGCTCTGATTCCCACTGTTCTCTTTTGCAAGCCCATACCTGACCCACTGACCATCTTCAGTCACTATCCCTGTCATTACTCCTTCCACTGACAACATCCTATTTGGATGAACATTACACTTGGAAGATAATAGTTTCATTCTGTTTCAATATTAATCTTTCTAGCTCCTTCCATACTCTCTTACTCTTAAAGACACCTACCACAGCTGAAACATAAGAGAGGAAAACAGCAGCTTTGCAAATGTGAAATGTAAATGTTTTCCAGTAACGTTTTCCACCTGCAGATGTTAACAAAATTAAAATCTCTTTAACTGTTGATTTTTTGATAGCACAGTTGTATAAAATGATATGGATTAAAACACACCAACCAACTCACAAACCCAAAACCCTACCACTTGACTGCTAGAAAGCTTGCAAGCTTGAGGCTTTTGTTTTTAGCTCTGAAGTGGTCTAAATGTAAACCCATGATTGTTTAAATGTTCAAAGCAGGCTGAGTGAAAGGAATACAGTGTACCCAGAGCAGGAGTTCAGCCATGTTGATTCTACAGGTCAGCTCCCCATAAGTGCAATAGTTTCTTTACCGCTGATCCAGTAAGAGGTTGGTGTTACCACATAAAATTGCAGATTCCAAACCAGTTTATAGACTGTCAATCCAAGTTAAAATTACATGATTCTATAAGGAAATAAATGTTCAGATAGAAGATGCAGCAGTATCTCAGCCTAAACCTTTAATTGGCTCAAACATTCTGGCTTGTTGACAGTATTGGTGGAGAGGCCAAAGATGACATGTATGTGATGACACCCTTCTGTCACTTCCTGCTCACCAGTGCTCAAGGCAAATGAAAAAGCAAATTAGTGGGACAGTCCTTGCAGTTGCAAGGAAAACAAACATGCCTTCGTCCCCCAAAGTTTATTCAATACGCTACTGCTATTTCATACAGTAAGTTACTCATGAGAAGTTAAATGTCTCTTTTGCAGGCAATGGCATTGTCTTCATGTAGTTTATTACTACATGCTCAGGTTGATCTAATGAGAAGAACAAAGAGCTTTTCTGTCTCCAGTAAGTTATTTTTCAGAATAAAATTTCACACTTTATATTTCTATAATAAGCCAAACAAATCATACTAATTTAAGAGTAATTGTGGATGCCTGACAAACAAGAAATGCCAGCTTTAGAGCATCTTCTGGAACTGGCAGAAATATTATTCAGTTCTGACCATTTGGCACTCTGCTTTTATAGCACTCTAGTAAAGTGCAAGCAGGCTTACAATGAAGGAAAAGGAGGAGGGATTTTAATGTCATCCAGCAATGTCTTTTTAATGAGTACTATAATGACTGTGAACGGTGCAGATTCATGGTCTCACTACATTTAATGGCAATTCAAACAAGCTTCATATGGTCAGCTTCTCCCAGTTGTGTCAATTTCCTATACTTGTTCAGGATTTCTAACTATCGAGAATCTTAGCAGAGAGAAATTCCTAACATAATGGGAGGAACGCCACTCTTGACTCCATGCAGGGCACCATCAAATACCTCATTTACATAGTTTTAAGTACACATCACACTAATCTTCAGCATCCTAAATGCCAATTTCTAGGTGCAAAAAAAGACAAAATCCTTTGCTCCAGTGAAGGTGTGACCTATGCAGCTATGAAACAAGACATAGTGATCCTTTCTTCCAGGCAGACCCACACTTCCCCACCCAAAGGTGCTTTTTCACCAGCTGGCTTCTCAGCATGAATGTATTTTTGCTATGCAACCCAGCTACTTCCTCCCTCCAGTTATTAAAAGAGCAGCTGACAGTGAAAGCAGTGAGAACACCTACACATTTCACAGTGGCTACTGCCAGCTTGAAGAGCAGGCTGGGTGTTTGATGAGTCTTAATCCTGACATGGTGGTGCAGGCCTTAACTCCTCTTCTTCTGGTTTTCGTACATTAATTTTTGTTAACATTCATGTTCTGGAATTAAAATAATGTTGGCAATTTGCCACTGTTCTAGCCTGGGCTGCTAACTGGCCCCTGTCAAGACTCATCATGCAAGCTCCCCCTAGCTCACGTTGAGGCCCACCTCTGGCTAAGCTGAGCCAATCAGCACTTCTGTGACAACCTATTTAACAGGGGAAACCAGCTGACTAACTTCCTGTTACTGTTTCCTGGGTTTCCAACCTCTCCTTTGGTTTGAGATTAAAGGGATGCCATGCTGTACCTGAGGCTGGTGAAGTGGAAGACATGCCTGGGTAATCATTGCCCTTTGGATCATGGTGAGAGGAAGCACTGATGACTTTGGGGGCCTCAAAAATCAGTTGAGGAGATGTATGGAGGAGAGACAGGGGATGGAGTCTTAAAGAGACCATGAATGGACAGTGACTTTCACGCTGAGGAAATGAGCCAGATTATATAGGTCAGGTGCTGGGATAATCTATAGCCTGTTGAAGGCCCCCACACTAGAAAGAGAAAGATCGTGGAGGATTTGTCTCCTGTGGGGGAAAACACCAGAGGATAAAAAGACCGCAAGTGGGTTTACCCCAGAAGGAGAAGAGGTAGCAGAGCTCAGCTTGAGGAGATGCAAAAACTGTCTGAATACAACTGTTTTGTTATTTGGTGATGGGGTTTTTCTGTTGTTTAAATTAAATGTGCTCTCTTATTCTGCAAATCAAGCTTGTCCCTTTTTGCCTGTGGCAAGCGAGCCCTCCCAGGTCCTTGTTTCAGCTCATTAGCACTTTTGCTAACTAAAATTTGTCCAGGGCCTGGTCAATATGGCCAATGAGTGACATAAATTAATCTCTGAATTAGGTGTTTTCTCTGAATAGAGAGCTCTATGTGCAAGGATATGTGTTTTCAGTTCCTGAATTACTTAGTTGCTTCTGTTGGTGTAAACTGGTCATTTCTTAGTAGCTATGTTGATTGCCTATGATTATGTGAATCCAAATGGTTGTGTATTTGCTCGTTTACAAAACACTTTGTGGTCCTTTTAAATTGGATGTCACACTCCGACTTGATGTAACCAGTGACAAGATTTACCATGCGATGCACTTCATTGAACAAAGCCAAGTGTTCACAGGCAGTGCAGTGTGTAGATGAGCCTTAGCTCTTACCTGTGCTGGTCATTCCCTGGCTTTCCCCTTGCACCGGGTGAATGCTTTGACAGAGTTGTCAGTTGAACTAACCAAGCAAAGATGCTGAGAAGCTGCTATCACGAAATCTCACAAGGACAATCGCACCGTCTCTCTGCCAGCAGTAAGTTGTGAGAGAGACTTGGTTCTGCCACAAGTCACCCCCTTCGTGCAACACGGAGCTCACTCGGCCTGCAGTCTGCCCAGCATCCGGCAAATCTGCTCGAAATGTAGGCTGATGTGGGAGTTTCAATATGAAAAGTGAGGTTCACAGAAATGATCAGCCCGCCTCTAACTCCGTTTATCCCTCTCACTTGCTGCCAGCTTTCCCAGTATCCCAACATCATGTTACGGTGCGAGCCAGTCCACAGTCAGGTCGGAGGTTACAGAGCGCGGTGCAACTCCCAGCACGAAGAGAACACCCGCCTGGGACAGGGCCAGCAGGAGCCCCACGGCAGCTGAGGCTCCTTGACGGTGCCGTGAGACACCACCTAGCACCGCGTCTCGTCCGCTCCTGCCTACAATGCTACAGCCGCGCCGATGAGCGCAGCGCGTCCCCTACTGGTCCCATGTCTCCACTACAGAGCCCCGCTGCGGTACCCGCCTACCAGGGCTACCGCTCCTTCCCCGCCCACAGCCGGTAAGACCGTGGAGCTGCTCAGGCGGCTTATCTTGGTCGCTCCCCAAGACGCTCCCTTCGCTGCCGTTAGCTTTCGGGCCACGACTGGTAACACTGTGTAGCTTCTGCCTAGTACAGTTATCTGTTTACTTTTTTTTATTCCAGCAACTCTCTTAGGAACTAACTGGAAAAGAGCAAAAGGGAAGACCACTACTTAGGAAGGGCCAACCCCACAGGAGTGATGAACTCGATGTAGTAGCACTCAGGTGTTCTCTCCTCCTTTACAAATAGGTGCTTAAGGACTTTTTTACTGAGTTTTAATCTGATCATTAGCTAGAAACTAAATGAATGCAGGCCTGGCACAATAAGCGACACCACTGTGATCATGAGCACAATGTACTTACAAAGACGGCTTCTGGAGAAGCCAAATGAAACCAAATTCCTCTTCTACATAAGTATTTTTTTTTCTCAGGTTACATTTTCACACCTGTGTTTCTCAGCTTTTCCAAAGAATCAGTCTTCCTGGAAAATAATTGATTCCACTGACCAATTCATATTGTTAGAACACTTGCAATTGCTTTGTGTTATGAGATGTATTTGCTATTATGTGACGTTGCCCTCCCTGCAATCTTGGCACTTCAGCAACAGTTTTAGCAGCATCCCAGTACAAACACCTGGATGGATTATATTAAATGCATTTCCCTTCTACAGCAATACTGTTATATGCAAAAAGTAGCAATGTTTGTAATTGCTTATTCAAATGCGAAAGCCTAACAGGTTCCTTTTTTGGCAAAGAGTGGATTATGACAGAACGTGAATCCTGCGAAGAAAGGTATCAGATCAAACTAGGACTTCTTTCCTTGTCCTACAAGAGCTGATGCATCTCTTCTCTAAACTCCCACACTGCTGTATGTCACTGGTATGACAGTGTTTTCTAAACTACAGCTAACCCCGGCAGATCTGTTCTTTCATGTGTATTTCCTGTATAACAGGTTTCAACCCGTTATACTTAAAACTTGATTCATTTCAGTGCTACTGAGCTCACTTCTGACAATACATCACTCTTACGGAGACACAGAAGTTAAGTCTCTCAACTTTGTTCAGCCCCTTCAAGTTAGAATCTGACCTTTGTTTAGAAGAAAAAAAAAAAACCACTTGAAAATTGGTGCCTGGCTGTGTGCATATGTATGGATGTGTGAATGTACCTGCATGCAGAAAGGATTTCATTAATGCAAGAGGGACATTGAGGTGCTGGAGCCGGTCTAAAGAAGGGCAAAGAGGTTGGTGAAGGGTCTGAAGAATAGACCTTGAGGTGTGTGGCTGAGGGAGCTGGGGCTATTTAGTCTGAAGAAAAGGAGAGTGAGGAGAGACTCTATTGCTGATTAAAGCTGCCTAAAAGGAGGTTGTAGAGACGTAGGTGTTGGTCTCTTCTCATAAGTCACAAGTGATAGGACAAGAGGAAATGGCCCTTGAGTTACACCAGGGTGGTTTAAGTTAGACATAAGGAAAAACATATTTATTGAAAGGGTCATCAGGTCTTGCAACAGGTTACTTAGGGAGGTGGTTGAGTAGACATCCCTGCTGTGTTTAAAAGCCATATAGATATGGAGCTTAATGACATGGTTTAGTGCTACGTTTGGGACAGTTGGATTAACGGTTGGACTAGATATCTTAAAGGTCTTTTCCAATCTAAACGACTATGTAATTCTAAGATTCCTGTTGCAGGGAACAGTTGGAGAACAACTTTGTTATCAACTGTGTTAAATTATAAAGATTATGTCACATGGTCAGTTCTTGCTTTGAAAAAGTATTTTCAGTCAGTTATTTACATGGTAACAACCTATACAGCCCCTTCACAATGAACTAATATTTTACTATAAAAACACAAAAGTGAAATTACGCCTTTCTTCCAACAACTTTGAGGTACAAATCCTTCTAATACCAAGCACACTAGAGGAAATGTTGACCAGCTTTGCCTACACCTAAGGAGTGCTAATTTTTATATTCATATTTTAGCAAACTGTCAGAGAAAATCGAGCCACAGTGTCTATTGCCTTGTAGGAACTCAGTTATTTTAAGGGAAAATATGGCTATCCTTGGGCTTTCAATGAGACTGCAGCAATTTACACATTTTATTTATTTTTAATTCATTTTACTTATTAATTTCTATTTGAAATTATTTTTCTTTTCAAATGTAATGTTAGTCATAGAGGTACTTCTTGCTTGGTGCTACTGGGACCTATCAATAACAGGTGGCTTTAATGGAAGGTGAGAGCTCAGTACTTTGCAGCTTCAGGTCTGGCACTTGTAACCCGAGCAAATGTAGATACAGGGAGAGGGCTGAGCAGAGCTACTGTGTGTAAGACAATGGGCATGAATGGGAGCTGCAGATTTTGCTTCCTGGCCTCGGGTGCAGTGTGAGCAGTTAGAACATGCACTCATATATATCACCTGTGCTGGCAGGTGTGAAATCATATCATGCTGACTTGGCTAGTCTGTATTATTTCCCAGAAGTTTCTGCTTCAAGCATTGTCTAGAATTTACAAGACACTGACTATTCAGATGTCCACAGACCCCCTCTGTTGATGGGTTTACTATAAATGCTTTGTAAAGGCTGAACATTTTTTGCAGGATATTCATACTTTCAGCCATGAAATTGTGAATTTATAAGAAAAGCCTTAACTTTTGGTCATCAGCTTTACAGCTCAATAATTATTTCTGTTTTCTGGCACAATTAAAGGGTTAGATGTTTCTGGACCAAGGATTAGGGCCATCAATTCATTAATCATTTCATACTGTCAGAAAAAAAAACTATATGATCATCTCCTTACAACAGGGACTAATGAGAGTTTAATGAGACAGGGGTGATTAGTGACCATAACTTAGAAGTTCAGAATGGTGGCAGTCCAAACCCCATCTCACTCCCTCTGCAAGACAACACATGAAAGAAAATCCTTGCTCACGGTGCTCAGTCTCAAAGACAGAAGCAGATGATGAACAAAGGGGAGTGCTATAAATCTCAGCAAATTAATTGGTGTAACTATCTTAGCTGCTTCTTTGTTTTGAAGAGGGAAATCTGAAGTAGAATGCAGTACAGTAATTACTAAAACCACCAGGAAAACAGAGAGAACGTATGCACATAGAGTTCATTGCTTGTTCCAAGCAGAACCTTATGCTCATAATGTGTTTTGTAGGAATCTGTACACAAATTTGGATCAGGAATTTCCCTCATGTCTAATAACAATCTGAGGACAGAGAACAATGACATTTGTAGCAGAATCTGGTGGCCTGTAAAAGCCAGGCATGAGGTAGTTCTATCAGGTCAGGTGGAAATGAGAAGGCTAAATTGCGAAGGACTATAAACGTAAAGCTAAAACCACATTTCCTGCAGAGCTGCAAAGAGCAACGACAAGGACTCTGGGAAACAATTGCACAACTAATTAACATTTTTCTTAGTGAATTATTTTAATGGCATTGTAAAGCCTAGTTTAGATTCCTTCCTGAGGTTTCTTGTTTTTTTAAGACCTCATCTGCTTTGATTAACAAACCATTCTAGATGAAGATAACAAGGAAAACCTGAATAGGCAGTACTTATTCATTAGTCTTAAATAAGACTTTAAGAGGCGTTAACCAGAGAACCTTGTTTTATCAACTACTGATTTTCTTTTCCTCCAGTAAGTCACTCGATATCTGTCCTTCTTTAAATAAGAGCAAGAACATCTGAAAAGCCATTCATGTCACATAATTAACAAGACATGTAAATACTATTAGCTTAGTGATTGGTATTGATTTACAGTGGGAGTGTTAATCTTTCTTCTAACATTAGGCAAATAGTTCATGTGAGAATTAGAAGGAAAGAAAAGGGTATCAGAGAATTTGAAAGGCTGAATGAAACAAGTTGGGAAAAGGGTGTGTTGACCGCACTAGAGGCAAGAGAGAAGGCTATGAAAATCTCACTTGTTTCACGCTTCATATTTCTTCCTTTCTCACTTTAATGTACACAGAAAGGGGCAGGAATAGGACTAAAATTAAAAAAAAGCCCAAGATTTCAAAGACAAGTTATTCTTCCTTTCTTTGTGAAGGAGAAGGAATTAATTAAGGATTAACTTATTTTGTGTGACCTTCCTTTTCTTAAAATATTCTATTTACCAAGTAATTACTGTTTAAAAGAGCAGTTACCCAGTTTTGGATAGATTACAGCTGAGATAAGGGCCAGAATAATTAGTTCAGGAGTATGAAATGGGGAGCACCACTTCGTATAAATACTGTGCAACTGGCTAGTACACGCAAAGTTGGATTAGTACAGCTCTGACAAGTACAGTTTCTGAAAACTGTGAGCTACTAGTTCACCTCAAGAAAACAGAAAACACACAAGAGGAAAAAGCATAACACTGATTGCATTGTTGATGATGTTGAATGCTGACCATCATCTACTGAAGCTATATTGAGAATGATTGAGAAATGGATTATAACTGTTGTCACTGTTGTCACAATGCTACAAGCAGCTTGCATCTTCTTTACTATGGAGCAGAGCACAGATGATTTCAAGTCAGTCTGGATTTAACAAAGCCTTTAAGTCTAATCAGGATACTGAGCATCCTAGGAATTGCAAAATAAAATTACAAACAAACCAAGACCCATACTCTTCACTGGTGCCCAGTGAAAGGGCATGAGGCTACAGGCACAAAATGCAATAAAGAAAATTTTACTTAAGCATAAGAACTTCTTTACTCTGCAGGCAGTTAGACATGGAAATAGAGAGACTGTGGAGTCACCATGCATGGAGACACATATGGCTCATCTGAACAGTCTGCTTCATTTGACCCCTTTCGAGGAGGGGTTTGGATGATCTCTAGAGATCCCCTGCAGCCTTAGAAATTCTGTGATCCTGCAGAAGAGAAAAGATCAATTCCTCTTGTTTAAAACCCAAGCTTAGTAACCTTTAGGGTAAATTAAAATAAACATGACTTTTGAAATTATGCATGTATGCCATCTTTGCATGCTAACTGGTGGCAGTAACCTGCCTTCAGAACACTTACACTTCAGAACACTTACACCCTAAAACAAGAACCCAACATAATTGATCTTTTGTAAAACTTCATGCCAAGTTTATGCAGAAACTGAAAGCTGGAAGAGGTTCAGAGAAGAAATGTCTTACATAGATAGCATACACCTTATCTTGTCTCCTTCCTTCCTTCTTCCTGTTCCTATTCCTTTTCCCTTTTTTCTTGTTACTAGTAACTCAGGTAAATGGAGATAGCACTATTTTTTAATGAAATTTTACCAAAGTTCGAAGTTCAGCTCTCCAACTTCTCCTGGTAAGGATAGTACAGAGCTACTACACTGGGGTTTGAGTTGGCTTTGTAGCTGTCAGCGTTTTGAATCCTGAGGTTTTTCCATGCTGACTCAGCTGCTGAAGACAGACATGTGAGACAAGTAATCTAAAAGAAAGAAATGTAGAAGCTGGGAAACCCAAACTGACACAAAGTAATCAAACCAGGACACTGAGTTTTTCATGAGAAAACAGGTGGTTCTGCTGTATTACTCCCATATGTGTAAGACATGAAACTACCAGGACTTCTGCTGTGCCAAAAAAAGAGGAAAAAACCAATTCTAGTGGGCGTGTGTGAAAAGAACTGGTTTCTGTGGACTGGCAGTGAACTATGATTTACCACAGCAAATTTTAACAAAGGAGCCAGAAAAAAGCATAACAGCTAGATATTGGGCATCTAGAGCTAGTGTAAGAATACAGATTCTTAAAGACTTGTTATAGATACTTAAATTCTCTTTCCAATAGAGATGTTTTTAAATTAAGTGGCTTTTTCCTTGCCACTTTTAAGAAGCAAGTTCACTTTTAAAATATGTCTAAGAAACAATCTGGAGTACTGAGGATGGGGGGCAAACCAGGGTGTGCAGAGCAAGAATTACCATCGGGGTAATTTATGTTGCTGTTTGGACAGAGGACAAAGATTTTATTTTAAACTCCTTTTCTCTGGACAGCTTTCATGTCTTTATTTTTGCTTGTTGCTAAATGTTTTTCTTGTCCAGCAGTCCTTGCGGTTAATGAAAAATAATCACGCAAACATAAAATGGAGTTACACAAGATTGTTGTTATTACCATTGAACTCGACAAAAGAAATAAAACTAGATAAACAAGAGACTTATGACTTTGTTTCTGTATCTGACAGAGCTCACTGACACTAACTAAAACAACCTTGACCCAAAAGTATCAGCTCAGGGCCAAACCCCACTTGCTGTGAAGTCAATGTCAGCTCTGATAGGAATTCAAGAGCAGGACTGAGTTCGTCTAGCATATAGGTGATACTAATATTTTGTCTGTGTTAAAATAATGAGTTTGACTTTTTCTTAAAAAAAATATAAATGAATTCACCATCTTGTATTCCACGCAACTTTTACTGGGGGACAAGACAGATTTCATCCTCATATTGAAAAATTCTTACTTTTAAAAGTTACAGACACTACTTTTCCCACACTGCTACATTTACCCTTTCAACTATAGTCAGAGGGGCAGAATTTAGATATAATGGTCTGGAAGTCTCTCTTCAGGATCTAAACATAGTCTTTCACTTTATGAGAATTTTGCAACAAACATTTGACAGTTTTTTTTGTATACAATGTTAATTTGGTGTATGAGCATGCAAAGCAGCGGTGTAATGAGAAGCAGCAGCCTTAAATGCTTAAAGGCAAATCTGAACTTGTAGTTAACGGTAGCTAAACATACAAGAGAGTGATGTGCACAAATAAACTCCCAACACAGGAAGAGTTAGAAACAGGTATGTTTATTGCAGTGGTGGGCAACACGGGGGATCACTCCACCTAACATGTACAATGAAGAGCAAGTTCATTGTGGTTCTATAAGATGTTCTCATATATAAACAAACACAGAATCATACATTAAGTTTCCAAGATATGGGTT
>VZRI01000623.1:0-29436 GCA_013397515.1 Upupa epops
AGAAATTAAAGGCACACATCACTTAGCATAGTTAGATAATAGGTTATGGAAACATTATGAAAATATATAAACCAACAGGTTCTTCCTCCTCAAGTTACAAAAAATCCTTACAATGTGCTAATACACACTCAAGAGGGGTCTTAGTTTTACCCATTCACTTTAAAACTCATGTTATTAAACAACATTTGGAAAAAAAATCTCACAAATCAGTAACATTCCATTATCTCAGAATCCTATATACACCCATACATGTATTCAGGGATCCCCTCACATTGCTCCACAACATGTCTCACTCATGCCATCAAACCTTAAAGTCACCTTGTGGTGCCCAAGGGTCAGAATCACAAACACCAACACAAAAGTCCAGTATGTCATAGCCAAAGTTATAGCTAATTAATCCATAGTTAAATTCCAAACCTTATCAAATCCCAATAAAATTGTATTCCTTTAGATAATCTACCAGAACTGTATTCCGTTAAAGTGTATGCTGTAACAATTTCCATTTTCTGCTTTTTTTTACAATCACAAACACAGGGCAGTCCAAGGACTCATAGTCTCTTGTACGTGGCCAGCTACCAATTGTTAAGGTGGTGCAGCTTTTCTTCTGAATCAGATGCCCAGGCTCATTACAATTAAAGCAAGTTTGTCCTTTCATGTGTGCAGCAGCACAGGTGGCAGCCATCACTTCATACTTAGGTTCCACAGTCCTGACGTAGTTACAGATTTCCATCATATCATACAAATTCTTAACAGTTTCCAACATATTCTTCACAAACATNATGCCCAGTCTCATTACAATTAAAGCAAGTTTGTCCTTTCATGTGTGCAGCAGCACAGGTGGCAGCCATCACTTCATACTTAGGTTCCACAGTCCTGACGTAGTTACAGATTTCCATCATATCATACAAATTCTTAACAGTTTCCAACATATTCTTCACAAACATGGAGGCTAAACCAAAACCAATCACAGCTTGATGTAATTCTTTGATCAATGAAAATTTCAAACTTTCTCATTTAGGTTCTTGATTCAGGGCATAAATGACAGGTGCTGCTAGTTGGGGTATTCCTTCAGCAGTTCCAATCTCCCCATGACTGGCTGCCTCCTTTTTAATCACAACCCAAATTTTGTAGGGGTCTCAGGGATATAAGTCCAGGTCTTCCTCAGGATCTATTCTTCCTGGATCAAAGGGGTTTTCCTTACTGTTATCACTTGATTCAACATACACCACACACTTTTTCTTCCCCTTTTTGACAATGTTACTCTGATTACCATGTTTACTGTCAGACATTAAGTCCAAAGAAGGGATTCTCATCACCTCTTCTGGTGGGGAGCTGAAGACACGGGGGCCTCAGCCATCACACCAGACAGCTTTTTCTTGGAGGTCCCTTCTAGCCCTTTAATCATTTCAAAAACAGTTTGCCGGTTTAACAGATCTTTTCGTGACCATGTCCACTCTCATCACTGGATCCCACAACTTTATCCCTGCTTTATGCCATGTCTGAAAACTGAGACAACATTGCTCACTTCTTCAGAGAGTTATTTCAAAAGTAACAGGGTTTTCATGATATTTAATACTGATTTCTCTTCCCAAGATATGTTGCTCCCCAATGTTCCCTGTAGCTCACCTCCTGTCCTCCAGTAAGGTGATTATTTCATGTTGTGTTTAAGTTATAACAGACAAAGCACACTTGACACGCATGGCATCTATTTTGTTCCCAATGCCTCACTTTAATCCAGTGTCTTCTTACACATGGTCTACCTGGCAGCAGTTTCCCCCACCTCTCTATGCTGCACTGGGCTCTGTTACCACCAGTCTATCACCTCAGTCACAAGCCACACAGGGTCGTCATTTGTGGCAATTGAGGCATGGACTCCAGAGATGCACTTGAGGACAATTTATTGTGTGCAAAGTGCCCTTTTATACCCTTGAGCTGCAGCCCCACATCACAGTAAATTTCCATTACATCATCGTGGTCACTACAAACCAGCCCAATTATCTTAGTTGCTTCAGCTTTCTTATCTTCTGTTCAGTTTATTCTTACTGCATCTCCAAGCAGGTTGAACTGACCTTGTACATTTCCCAAGGTTTAGCAAGCACTGCTAATGTATCAGACATCTGATTTCCTCCAGCTTTGCCCACAGTATAGTATACAGCTTTTGAGGAGGGGAATTGCCTTTATTTTTATTGTTGTTGTTATTTAATAAGACTTCTCTATAAAATTATTTACTTTTCACCTGTATTCTGGGTGATTTTTTTTTTTTTTGATCACATGGATCAGAGGGAGGAAATTCCTAACTGGGTCTCTCTACCCCCAAACTTATTACAAACCAGCACAGGTCTGTATTATATATAGATATATATATCTATACATTCTTTATTGTGTGTATATATCTCTATTCTTAATTCTAATTTGTAGTTATATTAATTTATATGCAATGTAGAAGTATATAGGGATGGAAACTTACAACTTAATTCTTGACCCATGACATGATATGACGTGACAGCTTAGGGAACCAACCAGATTTCATCCCATGACCAACATGAAAACCAATAGATATCCTTTCTCCATGGCAATATAAATGGCATGTGAGAGGGATGAAATTTCATCCTGGACCCGGCTTCCTAAGTTGCTGCTAGTTGCCCCTTCCTCCTCAATAAACGGTCTCGGTGAAAACATTGTACCTTTTCATCCTCCCTCTTATAACTCCTTCAATTTTATCCCTGCCTTTACTGTATTTTTTTTGTAATTTCTTTTTCTTATCTCTGTTTCTTCACAGTAGGCATTTGCTGCTTGCAATGAGCATGAGGGTGTTAAAGACTTTATTGATAGTTTTTCTTTCCTTGTAGGCAGTGTAAGCATCTGACAAGGGGAAGACAGGGATAAATCCTTTACAATATTTTGTGTGGTTCCAGGCAGCTACAGGCACATCATGGTCTATTAGAGAGTTGATCCTTCTGCCAGTAGTTTATAGATTTTTTACTTTCCCTTTCTTTCCCCCAATTGTTCTTCTTGTTATTTGTTAATAAAAGTTGATATAATTTTTCTTTACTATAAATATTTCTTTTGGTTTTGCATGTTTGAAAACCCTGGGGACAGCTCAAAACTCGGACAGCTCAGTTTTTGTTCAGTTCACTTACTTGCCGGTGTTTGTGTATTTATGTGTGATAAATCTACCATCTATGTAAACACTCTGAAGCCAGTGAAACAATCAGTTCTCATAGCCGGGTGCATAAATTTATAACTTGATAATGTAAATGGATATTTAATGTGTTTTGCATACTGAAAGGCAAGGTGGGATGAACATTCTTGTCTGCTCAGAAACAGATAGTGTGGTACCCTCGTTGCCAAGATGAGTAATCCCAGATGTAACAGAGATTGAAGCACTGAAGTTCTGTCATGTTCCAAAAATGTTGCAGTAGGGAAATTACTGAGGAGCCACTCACATTTATTCAGAATCATAGTTGCAGAGTCAAATTAAAAAGTACCAAAGAATATGTTTAAATCTAATGTGCTCTACAGGAAATATGTTGATGATGATGCAAATTGATAGATGAAAATTCAGAGGGATTTAAAGTTAAATATTTCAGTAAAAGCACATGAAAAGTATTCAGTCATGTTTTTTTCTTTTTCTAAGGTAGTGTGATTGAAAAATAAACTAAGAAGGTTCACTGCAAAAGCACTAAATAGGACTACTGCATGTCACAAATGCATTGATCTCTACAGACAAATGACCACTACGTTTGTTACAGACATGGTCTATTCCAATAATCTTCACAATAAAACTTCATTCTAGTGAGCTTTATAAACACAAAATTAAAGCCTGGATAATACTATTTTTATGTCTGCCTCACATCCCACCCACACAGGTGTTTTCTATTGGCTCCATACATGTACTCGCATGCTAAACATGATATAAATATTTCATTCTACTCAGATGTACATTCTACAGTTTTTCTTATCCACAGACAGTGGAATCATCTTGAATGGCCAAAGTCTATGGGACTGTTGACTTCTCTGTACAGTTATGTCCTGTGTCATACCAGTGATGAAATGCCAGTATCTTGCCAATCTGTTTTTGGTTGGTGGTCCATGCCAGGCTGCCAAATAGACTCAAGCTTGGCAATTTTATAAGAAATCGTAAATGAACACTGTGATGCAACAAGCAAGTGTTCACCTCCCCAGATTAGAAATACCACTTCTTTTTTTGTCCTCTGTAATTTCTGCTCTTCCTTATTTATGACTGTTTTGTACTCAGCACTGTTGTTTTCTACATTAAGATCAATATTTTTATCCTAAAGATGTCACCTCCCTCTCGATTACACTTAGGCATAGTTACAGATCTGGATTTCTGAAAACACTTTGTAGCTCTTACCTATTAAATTTTTATACATGTATTCCAAACATTACTAAAACTAACTGGCTTGCATTGAGTATGTTCTCTACTTCACCTTGTATAGCTACCAAAAAACCTGATTAGACTCCTTTTCTAATTCTACCTGTATAACAACAGGCAAAATGGATAAAACAAATAGGGATCAGCAGAGCAGCAGCAGAAATCTGCAGCCCTGCCACTGCAGTTAGCAAAGAGATATATGTCCAGTGGTGGGAATGGGCTGAAGTATCCCAGATGCACATCAAACAAGGAATGGTCTCACCTTGTTGCTGTTTCATCATAGTCCACAAAATAGACTAAGTCACTCATGTCATGAAAGTGAACAAAATGCCTCTGGTAGTAGGGGATAAAAGGGGATTCAGAGACATTTGTGACTGATCACTGTCATCTCCACAAGCCTCACTGTCTCCCTCCCCCACACACATGATGGAGCAAACTACACTGAGAGACTGTCTAAGAAGATGGTTGGAGACACTGGGAGTCTGTGGAGTTGAGGAGGAAGTGTCAGATCATGCCAGACACTTATTATATAGAGAGTGGCGATGTAAATTCTTATCTATATTCTCTCATTTTCCCTTTCTCTACTCTTTGAGCACAAGATCTAGTAACTTCAGTAGACTCATTTTTTATGGTGTAAGTATTTGTGATATGACCCAAGTGAATATGTGCACCTAAGTCACTTCCTTTCCTCTCTCTGATCTTAATTGGCACCACAGGGTTTACTTGTGGTTAAAGGGTTTCCAAAGTGAGCTTTCATCTTTACCTCCTGAGCAAGGGGAACATGCTGGAGGAAGATGAAGTAGTGGATTGGAAAAAAGGTCACTGAGTCTCTCTACCCACTGATTGAAAGGAGGATGCAGGAAATATATTACCCTCTGAAATCTTTGAGGTACAGGTTGAGTTAGCGATCTCAAAAAATCATCAGGAATACTAATTCTCTATTGAGTATGGGTTGGAAGACTCAAGAAGTAGAATTATAGAATCATAGGATCATAAGGGATCAAAAGACAATCCAGTCCAAAAAGGTCACCTAGACCAAGTCACACAGACACATATCCAGGCAGGTCTTCAGCATCTCCAGAGAAGGAGACTCCACAACCCCCCTTGGCAGCCTGCTCCGGTGCTCCGTTACCCTCACTGTGAAGAAGTTCCTTCTGATACTTATATGGAATCTCCTGTGTTCCTGTGTCACCCCTCAGCCTCCTATTCTCCAAGCTAAAAACCAGCCTTTGCTCATAAAGGAGCACTTCTACTTCCTTTATCATCTTTGTTGCTCTATGCTGGACACCCTCCAGCAGCTCTGTGTACTTCTTCAACTGAGGGGCGCAGAACTGGACACAATACTCCAGATGCAGTCTCACCAGTGCAGAGTAGATGGGGAGAAGAACCTCTCTCAATCTGCTAATCACCCCCTTCTTGATCACCCCCAGGATACTGTTGGCCCTCTTGGCCACAAGACACATTGCTGGCTCATAGCCATCCTGCTGTCCAAGAGGACCCCCAGGTCCCTTTCTCCTACACTGCTCTCCAACAGGTCAGTCCTCAGCCTGTGCTGATACCTGGAGTTGTTCTTGCCCAGATGCAAGACTCTACAGTTACCTTTCTACTTCATTCAATTTCTCCCTGCCCAACTCTCTTGCCTTTGAAGGTCTCGCTGAATGGCAGCACAGTCTGCTGGGGTGTCTGACATACCACCCAGCTTTGTGTCATCAGTAAACTTGCTGACAGTGCACTGTAATCCGTCATCCAAGTCATTCATGAATAGATTGGATAGCACTGGTCCCAGTACTGATCCTTGGGGGACGCCACTAGATACAGCCCTCCAGCTAGACTCTGTCCCACTGACTGCTACTGTCTGGCTTCTATCCTGCAGGCAGTTCACTATTCCAAGGAGGCCTTGGCTTTCCTAGTTGCATGCTTATGTTCTCTCACCAGAGCCCTGTAATCACCCCAGTGGCCTATGCACTTTCTTCTTCCTCTTCATTTTGCACAATAGCTTCCCATTTAACCATGTAGGTCTTCTGGCTCCCTTCCTTGACTTCTTTCCTGTTCGGATGCACTTGTGCTGTGCTTCAAAGAAGTCATCTTTGAATAGTAACTAGCTATGTTGGACTCCTCTACCTGCCAGTACCCTGTCCATGGGATTTCCCCTAGCAATTGCTTCAAACAGCCAAAGTTGGCCCTCCTAAGTCCAAGGTTACAATTCTGCTAGTTATTCTATTTCCTCCGCACAAGACCCTGAACTGCCCCATCTCATGGTCACTGCAAGCAAGGCTGCCCTCAACATTCCCTGCTTCAACCAGACCCTCCTTGTTGGTGAGTAGAAGATCCAGCAGCGCTCCTCTCCTAGTGGACTCCTCCACCATTTGCATCAGGAAATTGTCACCAATGCCCTGGAGGAGCCTCCTGGACTGGGGATGGCTGGCTGAATAGGTCTTCCAGCAAATATCAGGGTAGTTCAAATCCCCCATGAGAACCAGGGCCTGTAGCTGGGAGGCTGCTGTCAGCTGCCTGTAGAAGACCTCATCAACTTCCTCATTCTGAGCTGGTCTCTGTAATTCACACCAGATCATAATTACCTGACTGGTCATGGCTTTGTAACTCTTCCTTCTTATTCCCTATGCTGTGTGCATTGGTGTACAGGCACTTTAGGGTGCAAGCTGAGTGCTCTTATTTCAGTCTAGGACAGTGAGAGGCCACCTGGTTTTCATTAAGACCAGAGTTCTGTCCCACTGGTATGCACCCACCAACTTTGAACCCACCCCCCTTTGGATCTAGTTTAAAGCCCTCTGAATGAGTCCTGCCAATTCCTGCCCCAAAACCCTTTTTCCCCTCTGGGATAAACCTCTCCCATGTGGACCTGTAGGATCTGGTGTCTTACAGAACCAGTCATTACTAAAGAACCAAAATCCCTGCCTGTAACGCCAGTCTTGTAGCCAGATATTAATGGACTGAGTCCTTCTATTCCAGCCCTTGTCCTTACCCCAAGGTGGAAGTACTGAAGAAAATATAATTTGTGCCCCAGACTCTTTCATCAAATGTCCCAAGACCTTGCAGTCTGTCTTCATTCCCCTTAGGTTACAGAATACAGCTTCTTCCCCACCTGTGTGGAAGATCATCAGTGGGTAATAGTCATCTGATCTCACCAGTTTAGGGAGCATCCTAGTGATATCCCTGATTCAGGCTCCAGGTAGACTGCAGACTTCCCTGAGGAAAGGGACCCTTCCTTGAGGGTCAGCTCTGAATATTGGACTCTCAGACCCTTTCAGGATGAGTCTCCAATAACTAGGACCCTTCTCTTCTTTGTGGAGGAGGTTGTCATTAAACTGGAAGATTTCCTGGATTTATGCATCCTTGTTAGGGCCTCCGGTATGAGTTCTCTTTCCTCTATATACTTATTAGACGGGCTGTCTTCCACTAGGAGTTCATAGTAGTCCCTAAGCTATACTCCAGGAAGTATGTGAGCAATAGACAGACATGGACCATTGGGAATTCTCTACATCAGACTGTTCCTCTTTAACAGAGAAATCAGCGGAGTATGACATTTATTCCTCTCCTCTGGGACTGGTATGTGAACATAAAAATTGGCATAACACTGACAGAGTTAGAAAGGGATTGAGGCTTTGTCAAAGTTGAATAAATATCAACAGCGTAAAGCAATCACATGTCCTGGGTTAGAAGCAGCATTGATAGAAGCTCAGGAAGAAAAGCTTTTGATGAAAAAATCAGAGCAGGGGATAATTAAGTCTCTTTAGGAAAAGTTCTCTTTCTCAAGATTTAGTAAATATACATCAAAATATTAGATCATCACTCCAAAAAAAAAAAAACCAAACAGCTAAAGTAGCTAATTATATGAAAATGTAATGAAATAGTCTTTTTTTTCTTTGTGGGTATCTAAGTAGAGAAAAATCATCAGTAACTCAAATTGGAGAAGCGTGGGAACAAGCTTAGATGGGAGGGCCCACCTCTCCTGCTGATACAGTCAAACTGCTACTTGTCCATTCCCTTTACCAGTTCTGTAAAACATGTGAATTAATTCTAGTTCACTCTTTTCTTCCTTTCCCTGGAAGGTTCCCACCCCTGGGTGTTTTCATTTGCATCTCCTCTGCAAGATTTTCTTCAGCATGAATGCCTTCTTTCTTGCCAATACAGATCAAATTTGCCACCATCTGAGCAAAATGCTCACTTCAGCTGTTTTCTGCCGCTGCTTCTATCTTTGTCCCTTGCCATTCACTCACTCAAAGTGCAAGAAAAATGTCCCAGATGTCACCTGGGAGAGAGAAAGGCAACACGTTCAACTTTCAGACCAACACAAGAGGAATGTTTTGGAGGAACATCTCAAGCTGGGCTACCGTGGAGAGTGAACAATGTTATTCCATTTCTGACTTGCTGGAAATGGCTGTCCTAATTCACAGAATTTTGTTGCTTTAGCACAGTGATCACTTCTGCCTCCTGTCTCAGTGGCATTCATAAGTCAAGCAGTTAGTTGTATTTGAAGGTTCCTCTAACGTAATTCTTTATAAAATGTGTGTATGTATGCACACACATTTAAAAAAAAATTACTGTAAGCCAAGCTTACAGAAAAACACCTTTGATATTATTGTGAGTCTACTCCAGAAAACAAGTTGGCATTTTTCATTTTTCATTTTTCATACTGATAATTTTTCTCCCATCAAAACACATAAAATGAAGGCTAAGGTGTGCATAATGCACACAGTAAGTCCAGAGTAAGATAAGTGGAAGTGCTTTTAAAGAAGGGATCTGCAGATGCTTTAAGAATTACTTGTTGTCCAGCTATTTCCAAATGTGGCACAAGTGCCAGAGCTGCTGTAATAAAAGTTGTGCAGAGCACAAGGTCCAAGCCCACACAGAGATCTCAAATACACCCAGATCCTGTAGGTTAAGACCTATTTCTCTTGATGTCTGAATGTGCCAGTGAGTTGCTGATGCCAAATCCAGAACATTGCATACAGTAAGAGACAGTTTTGTTTACAGCTTTGAATACTAAGTGAGGTCCCATCTGAAGGGTCTCAGGATACTGAGACAGAGCTGAGATACATAAGTGGCAATAAGGATTTCTTCACTATTCTATTTCGCCTATGCATGGGTTGACACACCAGCTCTTATCACCACCTCCTCTTTCAAACCATGCAGTGACAAAAGATCTTCATTATTGATCAGGAGGTTCAACATAGGTCAGGATTTAAAAGCCCTTGACAGATTTTTCATCTCACAGTTAATCTGAGGAAAATGTGTCTCAACAAGACACAAGCTCTGTGATCACAAATATCCTTACAAAAATCTGTATCAGTATTAGCTTCACGATACACTTTAAATTCTTACATCATACCTATAATTTCTGCCATTTAAAATTTGATCTTTCTTTACATCCTTGATATCCATTTCATTTTTCCCAACAAATGTTTGATAAAACTTGAGAGTTTTATAAAACTAATTATAGCTCCCATAAAAATGTATTATAGCTGAGGTTAACCCAAACAAAATAATCTTTTGTATGTGTGCACATTAATAGAAGAGAAATGTGCTATCTGCCTGCAATAATGCCTGTGTGAAAATCCTAGCAAATTCTGAGTACAAGGTGATTAGGGTACAAATGAAGATCAGATTTAAGAGTATTTCAAATTCATGTGAGGCCCCATATCTAATACTAAAATTTAAAAACAGTCATAGAACTGAAAAATCCTGAAGTTTAGTCCCTAATCAAGTTTGTGAAGGCTCTAGAAATACTTTTGTCCTGGTTGTCAGATATTATTTTTGTCTAAGCAGATTCAGATTTCCTATAGAGAAGACTAAGATATGAAAAAAGTTAGAAAGAAACATATTTTTGTTAGGAAATATATATCTGAGCTTGATACTGGATTTTATTTGTCTTAGCAAGAACTGAAGAGGTCTATTCCCATACTTTAATTAGAATAATATGGACATTTACCAGTTTCTAAATTCATAGACCTATTACAAGTAAAATAGTCATGAAATCTCATCTATCTAAATATAATTCATTAAAATGTCTAGCATACTACATCAGACCTGCACCAGCACATGGAGTATCTGGCCAAAGTTTGTGTATTATAACTCATGTCACTCTTGAAAGATTTTCTACTTTAAAAACAAGAATTCCTAATGTTTTTTAAATATTTTTAATGGAAATGTAGTAGGTTTTTTCCTCTTGAACTATCAGCATGAGACACTGTTCAAAAGGAGACAGCTAGTTTCATCTGGAAGTATCTATTTCACCAATTAAGGCTTAAAAAAAATCAGTGAGACAAATTCCCACTATTTTCACATTTTTATATTTCTTTGTGTTTAAGAATAAAAAATTCTTTAACATTTTTATTTGTCAGAGCTCATCTGCACTGCTATCTTATAAGCCTAATCTAGTCAGTTCCTGATGAAACTACAGCACTCACAACATATCCCAACTAAAGTCTAACAAATTAGGACTTTCAGAGGCAGAGCAGTATGTATTCTGATGCTGAAATATGAAAGCTTGGTCAGGTCTTTTCTGGAAATATATGCTTGCAGGAATGAGAGACATTTTTCAGAAGAAATTCCATGGCTCATTACTCAGGAATGAAGGTCCAACACAAAGATTCAGAGAGTAGAATTTTATTACAGAGGCAATCTCAAACTTGAAACTGATGGGATTTGCCAGGGATTACTTCTCCGTGTTTTGAAATAAAACTTCTGAAACAAACACACACTTCCATGACCCAAGAAAAATGTGTTGGACCTTAATAGCTTCTGCAGTGTTCATTCTTTGTTATCAAGTCTATAGACACATCAAAAATTATTTTAAAGTTATTAGATGGATAGCTATTTTAAACCATCATGAAGACACTCTCCACTTTACTAGATACATAATGTTAGACTGTTCCACCCTTCAGCAGTACTTTACAAAGTAAATAAAATTTTAATTGGTACTCAGAAAAAAAAAAAGAACAAATTGAAAGTATCCACACAGTATTTCCCATATTCTTGTTAATAAGAAGGGAGTTATTTCCAATATTAAATATTTATAAGATACATTTACCACCAAATAAGTAGTTTTATGTTCCTAATTGTTATATCAGGGGTGTTCTTTTGTATCTAGGCTTTCTCTCTCAGAGTGGAAATAGTTCAGTAGAATACAAGGAAATAACACTGGTTCATCAGAAAGAACCTAACACAGCATACTATTATTGGGGAGAGCTCTGCCATTTATTTACAAAGCATGTCCAGCATCTCTTGTTTTGTGGAAACCTTAAAGTTTTCCCATGAAGTGGAGGCCACCACTTATCAAATGACAGAGGATCATACAAGTAATACCAATAGACTTTTAGTTGCTTTTCCCTGATTCATTAGCACTGCTCCAGGCATGGTTCCTCTGACCGTCTCTGTGGGACACAGGATGGAAAGCCATTAAGTTTTCAAGAGAAACAAAAAGAGCCAAAGTCAGTATTTGCAGCTAATTCTAGCCAAGATTTATTTCATTTATCTTGTTCTCACTGTGTCTCAGCAGCAGCTCCTACAGATGCAAGGATCAGGACAATGCTAACAGGCATTTGTTATCCGTGCTGTACCATCCTTCAGGCTGTTCTCAGCCCACCTGTGGTAAGCAGAAGAGGTCAGAGGCTGCATTTTAACCATCAAGGCTTGTTAGTATAGAAAGAAACAATCAACCATCCAAATCTGATGTTATTTATTAACATTAAGCTTTTGTAATGTTCATGGTGTCGGGGACCAGAGCACAAACAAACAGGAAGAAGTAATCAGAAGATAATCAGTCAAGTCCACAAAAGATAAACATCCATTGAGTTGTGTCCAAAACCAGACCCTGCCTGCAGGAGCAAAGGCTCCAAGTTAAGTATCTGTAGACACAAAGGATGGACTGGGATGTCCTTAATCAGTCTTCCTAGAAAAGTGAAGGACACATTGGCTGAACCCCGATAAGCTAAGTAAAAGTTAAATCGCCCATCAACATCCTTTTGCTTACTGCTATCCCCAACAAAACTCTGCCTACAGCTTTTATACACACACACGTAACATGTAACACAATATAAAATATCTGTCTTTTTGGCGACTGTAGCAGTAAGTGGGACTGAATTAAGGGAAAAACTCCAACCTGACATCAAAAAGCATGTTGATCTTCTCCCTCCTCTAAAACCCCAGAACTCTGTTGGTAAGAAACTCACCTTCATGTCTGCATTTGTTTCTATTTCGTAGGTTCGTTTGTCAATCTGTATCCCTTAAAGGCACATACTACTTTCTGCAAATGAATTTTATCCCCAATGTCACAGTTTAGCACTAGGTTAGTGTTTTGCTTAACCATCCAGACCCTAGACTCTTGCCTTCTTCAAACCCGTAAGGAAGAGAATAAACACAATTGCAGGAACTGTAACTGTGAGTGACAAATGAAGAAAAGAAGAAATGAAAGAAAAGGAAGAGAAAAATGAAAGAAAACAACACCCCAGTGCTCCTCTCAGATTTTTGGTCCCACTTTTCTGCTCAGCTGCAAACCCCAAAAATGGTGTCTAGGGCACAATCCCTCCAATTTCCCACAATAAAAAAACAATCCTTGGAGTCAATATGGTATTAATGGACGAAAGAGGGAAAAAAGAGAAAGAGAATAAGAAGGAGGTGAAGCAGAAACTCCTGCTAAATAAATAAAAGATTCAAAACAACTATTTGCTACAATGAGAGGAGAGGGTGGCAGGGGAGTGAAGAGAGAGAAAACTGCAATGGCAGCTCCCACTATCAACTCCAACCACTGGAGAAACAGAGAGGGGAAAAAGGTGCCAAGGGGAAGCAAATAGTAAAACCCTCTACCAAACTTCCCAAGAAAACCCTAGTTACTCTGTTCTCATATGTAGTGTGGTGTTATCCCACACGTCACAGCTGCAGACACCCCCAACTGCCGCAACTTTCTCCTTCCCAAAGTAATTCCAGTGGCAGAGGGAGGTGTAGCTCCTTATGTGCTGGAAGATAATTTGATGCAGGAATACTACAGACAAATGGGGTTTGACCAAAATCGCGACACATGACAATCAAACAAATCTGCACAATGTTGCATATGTGAATAAATATTATTTTATATCCTCCAGGGTTGGATTTATATGAACACTCTCACTCCTATTAAGAAATTAATTCAGCCACCCCTAGCCCCTTCACTTTGAGGAAATTGGCAAGGGGGTTTATTCCTTAAGAAATTCTTCCTAATTCTCCCCCTCACCTTTAATGCAACACATGCCTGGTAAAATAAAAGTTTTCAGTATTAACACCTGACATCTTCTCCCAGTGGCCTATTTCAGTGATCAATGAAAATAAATGGTCTCTTGAATTTACAAATTTTTCAGTTTAATATGGACTGTTCAAAGAATGGTTTCCACTGCAGTTGCACAAAAAATTCTCAAAAACCTACCAAAACACTTGAACCATATAATTTGAAAAGTGCTTCCGAAGTCTGGTTATGTTCTATTGAAATCCTACATGATTCATTCCTACCTTGTAAGAAATTCATGCACTGTCCATATAAATATGATGTTTACCAAAAAATACCCCAAATAATCAGAAGTAAACTATAATGTTACAGTGCGCTGTTTCCTTTCCTGCTTAGGCATTCATCATTCCAAAGATCAAAAGCTATGAGAAACTGAAGGTAGGAAGATAAGTGATTAAGACTGTGGACAAACAAGGAAACAAAACTGTCTTGCAAGTATTACGCTTGTATTCCCATTGTTCTTAGCCTGAGTCTGTATATCTTTACAATACAAGAAGGTATTCATTATGTTACGCAGTGCCACTCTTTGCTGGGAGTAAGGCTGGAAGGGGATTTTTGAGGCATACTTAAAACTGTTTGCTAATATGTCCTTTTCTCAATTCACAGAAATTTTCAGGCTGCTAAAAGCAAGGACACAAAAGCAGCCTCTTTTAAAGTGATCAGGTAGGTGCAAGATTTTTTGACACAGGCAGCTCCTTACCTTATAGCACATTCAGGAGACAGGACCAAGACATAATTGGCCTTACTTACCATAGGTTGTAGGATCCTAACCCATCCAAGCCAGGAAGAGTGCTACTATTGGAAAGGTCATGTTGACAGTCCATTCATGAGAAAGCATGGGCTGTCACATATCCTTGGTACATTACTAGAAGCATAGATCCTACTCAGCAAAACATATCCATGACTGTCATGGACAAAAAATTCAATGACAAAATTAACCAATTAACTTAGTTAATGGTCTATTGGCTCAAGCCAGAAACATCACAGGAAGGGTTCAGAAAATCACTTATGAATTTCAAGCAAACTGAAAACTAACTTAATTTGCAGAAAAAACTAACAGGACCATTAATTCAACCCACATAAAGACCAATACATGGAATTCAGATAATATGAAAAAAAAAACCCACAGACATATGGAGATTAATCATGTGTCCTGGCATAACTGAGCCAAAATTTCAATGGCCAAGCCCTCAAAAGGGAAAAAAGACTTCCAGCTGTTCCTACTTGTATGCAAACCTTGTGTCCATCAAGTACCTGCACAGGTCACTCAGTGACCATTTTGAAGTCAATTCTCTGTTTCATGTGCTTTCATGCCAGTCCTCCATTTCCAAATGACTAATTCCTGTGGCCATTAATAAGGTGAGAACTCTCTTCATTTCAACTAACAGTAGAATCCAGATGAAACTTTCTTTCCACTGATCTCCAAGGCACCGGCATTTCTCTATATTTACCATATTTTCCAGGAAAAGATGACTGTTGTGTTCTAGTTTGATGGCATTTATTCTCTCTGATAAATAGACTGTAAGAGAATATGAAGTTGAAGGAGAAGAAGGCAGAACTGGAAATGTGTAACCAAAGCTCCAAACCCATTCTGCCAGTCCATCTGGCATTCTTCCATTTGCAGAGATGGATAAATTGAACTTACAAATTTGGCTTGCAGTTTTCAAGAAAAACATCACCAGAATTCTCAAACCATTACAATGACTCTAGAAGATGAGCAGCTCAGAAGAGATGAGAGAGTACTGGCAAGAAGGGAAGGGAATAAAATTTTTATCTTTGGTTATGGAATTAGAACTTGCAAGAGAATGACAGAGAACATAGTGCATTTATTGAATCTTCTTTGTTGTACATCCCTATGTTAAAGACTAATTCTGGCACTGTTCCAGCAATGACAATAAACACCACAAAGAGTGAAGGCTTGTATCTTTCTTCTCTACATATGTTCCAAGCTTCCTGGCACAGCGTTTGCTGTCCTGCAGTGTAAGCACACTTCTTAAAATGCTAGCTATAGCCACATAAACACACTTAAACACACTAACAGTGTCAGAATTACAGGGAAAGAACATACATTTTTTGTCCTAATACCTAGAACTATATTATCAGTTATTAATATCTAACATCCCCTGTGTTTTTAATCACAAATTTATAGAGTCAGACAGCATCGGAATATTAAAAATAGGTGCAGTAGTTGCTGTGTTTTATGGGCAACTTCAATGTAAGTATGATAATATACTTACTAAGCAGCACTCCAATCTTTTATGACATTTTTCAGGCTTTTTAGAACCAGGAAAAAATCTCCCTAGATGTTCTTTTGTATATTCCTAATAAAAGTTCACCCAACTGGTTGATTAAAGGGTAATAAAAAAAAAAACCCAAACCTAAAACAACCATGCTGTTTTTAAATCCCAGTATGTTATAAAAATAAGCAAAACACAGCTTTCAAAAAGCACAATATGTAGCACATTTAATAGATGCAATATTATCTTTATCTTCAACCTCATTTTTTATATTTTAAACAGAAAGTGCTGCAATGCCTCTCCAGTTTCAGGAAAGTGTCATATTCTGTAAAGTGTGTTGGCAAATAGCTTATCCTTCTGAGCTAATGAGAGAAGGAATCCAAAACCAAAATTAACTCACCTATGAATCCATTCAATTGAGTTACTGCCTTTTAATAAAGCACGGATGCACATTTCAACACTGATAGAATAAATACCTGGTGACAAGGCTCTGAAGCTAACAGTATGTTTTGTGTACCAGGTAGCTCCCTAGATATCCTCATTAAAGAAGCATACAATTTGAATTATAAATTATGCGGACTGGCATCTACCCTCAGATTTGCCTCTCATAATACGATTTTCACTGTTCTCCCTTTGAAAAGCTGTTGCTGTGTGGGAGATGAAGCAAATAAATCACTTGTCATTCAGCAGAAGCAAAACAGTCACAACTGGCTGAAGGGTTGTTGATTTCTCCCCACCCCTTTGCAAGGCAGCATCATTTGAAGAATAACAAAGTGAGGACTTCTCTCAGGTAACTTATGCTTTTTACAGGCATCACAGGCAATGAGCCAATGGCAGAAATTAGGGATTACTTAGAGGCCACAACTGGTCACTGCTAACCACAGCACAGCAAAAACCTAGCCTCAAACTGTCTTGCGACAGGGAAGTGCATTTTTTTCTACAATATAACCCCTGTTGGTTTAAAATTCTCAACAATAGGTATCACAGAAGCTGATATGCAGCACTGTCCCAGCAAGGGACAGATATCATTATTAACTATTGGAATAATAAAAAGATGAATTTAAACTGAAAAGACTGACTGAATAAATAATGCTCTAGCAGGTAAAAAATTTTATTCAAACATGAACATTTGTAAAACATGCTATACAACCATCTGCAGAAGCAGTCAAATCACTACAGCACTACAGATGCTTTGTGAATTGATGAGCAAGAAATATTGACAGAATTTGCAAATGTTATTCAGCTAATTATGGTAATGATACCAACATTGTATCACACAATTATTGAGGAGAAACTCAAACCCAGATTGCTCTGATAAGGAACGCTATTCTGTCCCATGCACTAGGCTCACCACCAGCCACAAGTAGGTCAGAGTACTTTTTCTTACTATCATCTCACCAGGTAAGCTGTGGTCAGATGGATAGGGATTAGTTTGCACTGTGATTGTTGAATTGAAGGAAAATAAAATATTATAATTATCAGATGTCTTTTGGAGTCCTGAGCTTTGTCTGGAATGAGAACTAAAGCACTGGACATAACAGTGGTCTCCTAAAGGTGCCATATACACATAGATCTTCATGTCCTGCAACAAGGACATCTTCAGGATTCATTTTTCTCTGTCTTCCCTGGAGAATATGTCACAATATGTCTGCACACTGAATCAATAGTTTTAGAGATATTACCCAAGGAAATCCTTCCACTCTGATAACTACAGTAGCTGACTCCATAGGATCAACAGCTTAGAGATATTACCCAAGGAAATCCTTCCAGAACAGCTTTTTGGATATGCCTGTCTTAGAAAACACTTTACACAACTAGGCATCAGGAAATTCTCTCCAAAGTTTTGTGATAACTACAGTAGCTGAGTTACCATGATATCAACAGAGATATTACCCAAGGAAATCCTTCCAGAGGAGCTTTCTGGATATGCGTCTTAGAAAACACTTTACACAACTAGGCATCAGGAAATTCTCTCCAAAGTTTTCATAAAACTAAAGGGATAGGTAAGATGGATCATTGCTTCTCCTTCTCTCTCTCTCTATTGTCTTTTCTTTGACTTATTACAGCCAAATCCCATACGGCTGGCTTTGTAGCTTGGGCAGTAAATACGAAAAGTTAGAGATTTCACAGGCATGCAGGGCTGTTGCCTCACCGACATCACAGAGACATGGTGGGATGCTTCCTATGAAAGGAATGTTGAAACATTTGTCGAAACAAAGGGCAGGCAGGGATGATAAGTGTGGTTTTCCCTTTCTGCCAATGATCAGCTGGAGTGCCTGGAACTCTAGCTGGGGATGGACAAGGAAAGAACTGAAAGCTTATCAGTCAAGGTAAAAGAGAGGGTAATTAACACTACAGTGGTACTAAGCTACAAGTTATCCAACCAGGAAGACTAAGTGGATTGGGCTCTTTACAGACAGGAGTAGTTTCATGTTCATGAGCTCTGGTCCTCATAGGAGTTTTCAACTAACTCAGCATTGTGAGAAAGCACGATAAACAGTTTCACCTTGCCCACACTGGCACTTGAACTCTTTCTTTAGGTTCAAGCCATGGAGGAGAGTGGACCTAAACCCAGAACTGTGCTGTCAAAGCCTATTTGGTCTGAGGAATCCCTGTTCTACAACATAAGACAGATGGGAAGCTCTGAAAAATTTCCCACAGATTAAAGAAAGGTAGGTCTTTCCCACAGTTATGACACTGAGCTTTCTAGGAGATTTTTCTCAGAAAATTCTCCAGTCACAAAGTTGTCTTCTTTATACAGTGTACTTCACTGAATTTCTGATTACCTTGCAAATTGTGAGGGTCTTTTCCTAGATAACAGAGATGGAGATTTTAAATGCCATCCAATGTTAGGTTTAAGAGGTGATTAATTTCCTTTAATATCACAGTGTGTCCCATTGCGATAGTAGCGCTATCCATTGTGATAGTTTTTTTACAAACTTACTCTTTGATAACTAGCTCTTCTACACTCTAGCTGTTACTGACTTTTCTCTGTAGGACTTATTTTTCTGAAAATATTCTTTTTCAAATTTCTTACTTTGTCATAGTATGGCTAAAGTTTTAGATTATATTTCCAAGTGCTGTAATACTTTTTTTAACTGTCTCTTTGCTCCAAGAATGTTTATTAGCAAAATCAGACTGCTTTGCCTTCTCTATTCACCTTGGAGTTGTAAACTGTTGTATTTCCACTTTTAAAATACAGATATTTTAGAGTAATTTTCTGCCATACATTTAGATCAAAGCAAACCAAACCCTCTGAGCAATCGTTTAGCATGAGTGCTATTTACTGCAAACTAAGCTTGCAAAAACTATGAATATAATTAACTTTCTATGTCTTTCTGTTCACTTTTCCCAGTTGCTGTTATGTTTTTAGAATCATTTGGGGTTGTTTTTTTCTTCACGTCTCTGAAAGTCAACATAGCACAAATATATCTGCTGGCATTTTCTCCATTGCCATACTGAGAAGGTGCCCTGAACATCAGATAAATCTTAGTTTTATAGGGAAATTGAGATTTTTAGAAAACATTCTTGCACCAGGGAGAGCTTGCAGTAGAACAATTAGAGAAACTGAGAGAAAGAGTTGCTAAACAAAGTTTAATTCCAGCTTTATAAAAGTTGTCTTCTCCCCTTTTTAACTTAAGGGATGGCTCACGTATAATGCAACTGAATCAAAAAGCAATCAGCTTACAGGCTTTCTTTTCATCCTCTTGCAGACAAACAACTGTTCAGGCATTATGAAACAAGACTGGAGGTCCATATGACAGAGCTTCCATTTCTTAGAGAGTAAATGCTCACTGTGCTTGCACATATCTTTGCATTCCTATTAGCTCTTGTAAGTGGCTCTAGGCTACTCATTTCAGCCCTGAAGAGTAGTGTTGTCTGTGTGACTTAACAAAGCATGCTCTTCTGGATATAAATCCCCAAGATATTCCATTCACCCACATTATCTTTCTCTCAAATACTGAGTGACTCATGAGAGATGAGACCACAAACTGTTTCTTTAACACTTCAGAGAAAAAAGCTTACCCGTCAGAAAGGCTGTTCACAGGGAACAGTTCAAGCAACCTTTTCCCAGCCCAAGTCTTTGGGTGGGATTGATACAGCCCAGACTATATAATGGCCCAGGTCACAGGCTATCAGCTGGTTGGGACCTGCCCTATACCATTTCATTCCTATTTTTTAAAATCTTCCATTTTAGGCTGCAATATTCATGAGTTATACCCTGATTCTACTCCCACCCAAGTTCAGGACAGCTTTATAATTGATTTAATGTAAGTAGAATGAGGTCCTGAGTATGATTAATTGTAAATTCTGTTAGACAGATGAACATATTTACAACATATGAATTAGTCATCCAAATACACATTGATTCCTCAAAACAGTTCAATTCCATTAAGCCATGTTCACTTACAAAGATAATATAATAAGGTTCACCTCACCTGAATTTTGAATTTGACTTTAACAATCAGCATGCAAAGAAGATTGAGTTTGGCAAGATGCGTTACCTCTTTGAAAATATAATTTGAATTGTTTATGTACATAACCTCCCTCCTTTCCTTCTGTCTTACACTGCTTTCTCATTTTTCAAAGCTTTGCCCAAACTGCCTTCACATGAATAGCTGGAGGGAAACCTTGTAATGACTCTTAGAACAATCCTACCCTTTAAAGCAAATCACAACAGTTACACGTTAATGAAATGGAATATTAGACTCACAAATTCTCCAGCAATAGTGGCTATGCCACAGCCCACCAACTAAACACTTCTGTGGGGCTCAAGGTCCTAAATATTTACTAACAAAACAGCACATCCTAGTTCTTGAGCAAAGTGTTATTCAGCAAGTACCTAGGTAGGAGTACTCAGAATTTCTCTTTAATAAAACAGGAAGCATCTATGATTAGATTCCCCAGATGAAGTAGTAAGAACTCCCCTGTGTGTAATCCTCTCATTATTCCCCATCATCATCCACACCTCCCTGCAAGTCATGTAGTTGGTCCAGCACCCCCACATCAAACAAAATTTTTAAGAACTGAATCCTACAAGATTCACTTAACTTGAAAAAAGTTATCTGCTCTGAATAGTCTTAAGGTACATGCAGTCCAATCAGTAAATAGGAAGTACTTTTTAATGTGGTAAAGGGTAGAAAATTACAGAATCATTAACAAATTACAGAATCATTAACGATCAGAATGGACCTTGAAATATCATCTAGTCCAATGCTCCTGCCACAGCAGGACACCCCAACCAGGTCCAGGCGGGGTTAAAACATCTCCAGAAAAGGAGACTACACAAACCCCCAAGGCAGCCCCCTGCAGCACCCCATCTCCCTCCCTGGGAAGAAGTAACAGAATTGGTCAGGGTTGGAAGGGACCGCAGGATCATCCAGTTCCAACCCCCCTGCCATGGGCAGGGACACCCCACCCTAGAGTAGGCTGGTCAGAGCCTCATCCAGCCTGGCCTTAAACACCTCCAGGGATGGGGCCCAACCACCTCCCTGGGCAACCCAGTCCAGGCTCTCACCACTCTCACAGTGAAGAACTTCCTCCTCACATCAGTCCAAATCTCCCCATCTCCAGCTCTGCTCCATTGCCCCTAGGCCTGTTGCTACCTGATATCCTAAAAAGCCCCTCCTCAGCTTTTCTGTAGTCCCCTTCAGATACTGGAAGGCCACAATATGGTCACCCCAGAGCCTTCTCTTCTCCAGACTGAACAGGTCCAACTCAGTCTGGCCGCACAGGAGAGGGCTCCAGCCCTCTGATCATCTTTGTGGCCAGCATGCCCTCAGCCTTCTTGTAATAAGGGCTCCAGAACTGGACGCAGTACTCCAGGTGGGGTCCCACCAGAGCAGAGTAGAGGGGGAGAATCACCTCCCTCCACCTGCTGGCCACACTTCTGTGCAGCCCAGGATCCAGTTTGCCTTCTAGGCCACAAGTGCACACTGCTGGCTCATGTTGAGCTTTTTGTCCACAAGCACCCCCAAGTCCCTCTCCTCAGGGCTACTCTCCAGCCAGTCACTGCCCAGCCTGTATCAGTGCCTTGACCCAAATGCAGGACCTTACACTTAGTCTTGTTAAACCCCATGAGGTTGCCTATCCAGGTTCCTCTGGATGTCATCCCTACCCTCCACCGTGTCTCTGCACCACACAGCTTGGTGTCGTCAGCAAAACTGCTGAGGGTGAACTCAATGCCTCTGCCCATGTCACCAACAAAGATGTTGAACAAGATTGATCCCAGAACTGATGCCTGAGGGACTCCACTTGTCACTGGTCTGCACTTGGACATGGACCACTTGACAGCCACTCTTTGGCTGCGATCATCAAGCCAGTTCTTAACCCATCTGGAGAGGTTACTTAGAAGTAACTCTAATTCATATATTTCTTGTAAAACCATCACTGTTAACCAGTCTATGTAGCAAACTGCAAAAAAAACCAACTCTTGAAAACTAAATACTATTCAAATTTAATCCATGACATTAGAGAGCCATGGCCGGATACAGCAATCAGTAATGCAAGAACTGGCACAGAACTGACATGTCTATTCAGGAAAAACAGTGTATTTCCTTCACAGACTAGTGTAGTGGGAACACACACCCTTTTTCTCCTGCAGGGAGAAGCTGCCAGCACAGGTACATGGCAGCTTGTTACAAGTTCAGACCCTCCGTCTGTTCTCCTGCTGCTGGGAAAGCAGTGATCAGTGCTTTCAAGATGGCAGATGCTCAAGGACACTGCAGTGGGTCTGATCTTGATTAGTAAGGAGAAAAGAGGCACCTGGACAACCTTGCTATCTGGCCCAGGAATCACTCAATGCTCTTCCCTTCTTCCAGGGCAGCAGGCAGAG
This sequence comes from Upupa epops, assembly GCA_013397515.1. Lineage (NCBI taxonomy): Eukaryota > Metazoa > Chordata > Aves > Bucerotiformes > Upupidae > Upupa > Upupa epops. The sequence goes on from VZRI01000623.1 coordinate 22,746, forward strand.
ATGACTCCACATCAGGAAGGCAAGGTGGTGGAATTGCTCTTTACATGAGAGAGCAAATGGAAAGTATTGAGTTAGTCCAGGAGCAGATGAAGAGACAGTTCAGTTTGTGGGTGCGGATCAAGGAACAGGCTGGTATGGGTGACACTGTTGTCGGTGTCTGTTACAGGCCACCAGATTGGAATGGGGTCTTCCACAGGCACCTGACAGCAGCTTCCCAGCTACATGCCCTGGTTCTCAGTTGGGATTTTAACTACCCTAATATTTGCTGGAAGACCTACTCAGCCAGCCATCCACAGTCCAGGAGGTTCCTACAGGGCATTGGTGACAATATCCTGATGCAAATGGTGGAGAAGCGCTGCTGAATCTTGTACTCACCAACAAGGAGGGTCTGGTTCAGGCAGTGACCATGAGATGGTGGTGTTCAGGGTCTTGTATGGTAGTAACAGAATACCTAGCAGAATCACAACCCTGGACTTCAGGACGGCCAACTTTGGCCATTTCAAGCAATTGCTAGGGGAAATCTCATGATACAGGGTACTGGCTGCTAAAGGGGCCCAAGATAGCAGATCATCATTCAAAGACCACTTCTTTGAAGCACAAAACTTGGGGTGATTATAAGGCTCTGGTAAGAGAATGTGGAGAAACAACTAGGAAAACCAAGACCTCCTTGGAATTCAACCTTGCAAGAGAGGTCAAGGGCAACAAAAAGGGTTTCTTCAAATACATTGCAGGTAAAACTAACCCTAAAGGCAATGTAGGCACCCTGCTGAATGAGGTGGTGCACTGAAGACAGAGGATAGAGAGAAAGCAGAGACACTGGACACATCCTTTGCCTCCATCTATACTTCTGGGAGCTGTCCTGATATCAAAGCCAGACTGCTGAGGCTCCAGAGGAAGTCAAGGCAAGAGAGGAGCCTGCCTTGGATGATGAGGACTAGGTTAGGGATGTGTTGAGCAAACTGGATGTATATAAATCCTTGGGGCCTGATAGAATGTACCCACATGTGCTAAGGGAGACAGTGGAAGTCGTTGCTAAGCCACTCTCCATCATCTTTTCCAAGTCATGGGGATCAGGAGAGGTGCCTAGGGACTGGAGGTTAGCAAATGTCACTCCAATCTTCACGAAGGGCAAAAAAGAGGACCTAGGTAAGCCTCACCTCCATCGCAGGAAAGTTCATGGGACAATTTGTCCTGGACACCTTCTCTAGGCACATCAGGGTCAAGAGAGTCATTAGGGACAGCCAGCATGGCTTTACCAAGCTTGACCAACCTGATAGTCTTTTATGAGGGCTGACCATGTGGGTAGATGATGGCAGAGCAGTGGATGTGGTCTATCTTGACTTCAGTAAGGCATTTGACACAGTCTCACATAGCATCCTCATGGCCAAACTGAGGCAGTGTGGACTGGATGATTGGGTAGTGAGGTGGACTGTGAACTGCCTGCAGGATAGAATCCAGAGAGTAGCAGTCAGTGGGACAGAGTCTAGTAGGAGGCCTGTATCTAGTGGTGTCCCACAAGGATTAGTACTGGGACCAGTTCTATCCAATCTATTCTTTAATGATTTGGAGGAGGTATTAGGGTGAACTCTCAGCAAGTTTACTGATGACGCAAAGCTGGGTGGTGTTGCCAAAACCCCAGCAGACTGTGCTGCCATTCAGCAAGACCTGGACAGGCTAGAGACCTGGGCAGAGAGAAACTGAGTAAGTGTAGTCTTGCATCTGGGCAAGAACAACCCTAGGGACCAGTATAGGTTGGAGACTGACCTGTTGGAGAGTAGTGTAGGAGAAAGGGATCTAGAGATCCTGGTGAACAGCAGGATGACTATGAGCCAGCAGTGTGTCTTGTGGCTAAGAGGGCCAACAGCATCCCAGGGGGGGATCAGGAGGGGGTTGTTAGCTGATTGAGAGAGGTTCTTCTCCCCCTCTACTCTGAACTAATGATACCACATCTGGAGTATTGTGTCCAGTTCTGGGCCCCTCAGTTTCAGAAGGACACAGAACTGCTGGAGAGTGTCCAGAGTAGACCAACAAGGATGGTGAAGGAGGTGTAACACTTCCCTGATGAGGAAAAGCTGAGGTTGCTGGTGTCTGTAGCTTGGAGAGGAGGAGACTGAGGGGTGATGTCATTAATATCTATAAATATGTGCAAGGTGGGTGTCAGGAGGATGGAGACAGGCTGTTCTCAAGGTCGTCTGGGGATGGGACAAGGGGCAATGGAACATAGGAGTTTCCAGAGAACTATCAGAAGGAATTTCTTCACAGTGAGGGTAACGGAACATTGGAACAGGCTGCCCCAGAGGGGTTGTGAAGTCTCCTTCTCTGGATGTATTCAAGACCCACCTGAATCTGTTCCTGGGTGACTTGGTCTAGGTGATCCTTCTGTGGCAGGATGATTGGACTACATGATCTTTTGAGGTCCCTTACAATCTCTAATGATTCTATGACTCCTGCTCTGTTTCAAACAGGTACACTTCACAGAGGCATTCCCTAGAGCAGTCTTATAGCACCCATATTCCTTCATTGAGCCATTTAACATGACAAATCATTGTGCATATTTGAAATTTATAGGACCGACTTCCATGTCATTAACTTTATGTAACTCAGTGACAGCTTAAATGAAATGAGTATTTGCCCAAACTATTTGCCAAAAACATATTTCATGAGTGAATTATTAGAATCAATATAGCAGAAATTGGCTGCAAAACTTCTTGAATTCTATCTACAGTATTGTCATTGTTACATTGTTCCTTTCTATAGAGTAAATAACAAAAGTTAGCATCAATTTTCTTGTTCAACTTTCTAAGTGAAAGTTTCCATCCTAGTAAGAAGCAATCGTATTTTGCCCTTAAAAAAAAATTCAACTGAGCCTTTTTATATTCATCATGTGAAACTTTACAACAATAACTTTACAAGTGTTTCAGGATAAGAATTTTCCTATAAATGCAGAATTTCCCACATTCTCTAAGGCAACAACTCAGAAACAAGTTAGAAGACATGTACCAGGAATTTGATTTATTCTGTGGTGTAGTCAGTGCTGCTATGCTTCTAGAAATTCCTCCTCTGTTGCAGAAAAAAATAAATGAATTGTTGTTTTTTGCTTATGCCAGCAATTAAGTTTCTTCTGAAAACAGCTTGATATGTTTGGATGTCTTCTTAGGTTACAGGAAACCTTTGTGCTCAGGTTTTCCCTTGCAACCTGGGCATCTCTATGACAGTCAAGTAAAACTCCAGAGCATTTTGGTGGCAATGTATACAGTGCACTTTTTAATTATTGTTTTACTCTTTTTATTAATCTCACTGAAACTCTAAGATAAAATTATTTACTTTCTACTATAGTTCAATTAACATGAACACTAGAGTATCCCTTCATTTTAAGTAGATTAATCTCTTACTCCTCTCATGATAGTTAGACTTCATGGTAGTCAGTCCAAAGGACCTCTCAATAAATAATTCAGATATGCTGACTCTGGAGGACTACCTTCAGGCTACATGCTGGAACCATAGCAGGTTTCCAGCTCCCTGCTCTCTGTGCTGCTGCATATACAATTTCTCTAAAGAAGTTTTTAACAACTGATGGGAGAAGAAAAGGAGAGAGATACTAAGTCATTTTGGCTAAATAAATACATAAGCACAGACACTAATGGTAAAACATGTTGCCTTCTCAGTTAGTTTGTGAACTGTGTAGCTTAACATGAGTGCTGAAAGGATACAGTGGATAAGAAGGGAAAGCAGAACAGCAGCTCATCATTATATTTTTTTTCTATTGTTATTTCTTTTTGGTCCCCAAAAAACATGAGTACATATGAGTTTGTGACCACAAGCTGACTGTAACACTTCTTGCTTGGCTGTTGTTTGAGTGAAGAAAGGGGAAGAAAGTCTGCTGCTTGCTTTCTCAACTTTTGTCCTCTATTCATAGCACTATTTCCTACATCTAAAATTGCCTGAAGGGCACATTCTAACAGCTGGCAAGCTATGAGCAGAAGTACTTAAAGGTAATCTATTTTGCAAATAATACAAGGGAGAAAGATACACGTCAGAAGTTAGGAGAGAAAAAGTATGTCCAGCAAAGTGTTTGCAAGAAATACTGAGTAGCGAATAAGTGAAAGAAACTGGAAAATAAAAAGTCATTATAGACCTCAGCTGAGACCATAGATCTGCTAATGAAAAGTACAGATGATATAATAATAGGAGCCACTGTCGATGCAGGAAGATTGAAATATCACACAGAAATTGCTACATGACCTTAAGGTCATGGGCAATAGAGGCTGATTAAATGAATTCATGAAGGATGCAAAATAATGCAAATGCAAGAAATGCCTAGAACTACAAGTTCACAGAAGATAAAGGTACAGCAAATATTGCCTTGGTATTACACTATCAATTTAACACAACCACTTAATAAAGCAAAATATATTTCTGTGTAAATTTCATGTATGAGGAACTGCATGAGTTTTTTTTATTTTGTCCCAACATTGGGTCTGAGGCAAAGCCGTGGTGGCCAGGGGCTACACATGGTCACAATACTGTTGCACACTCCTAACATGTCTGAGCACTGGGGCACAGGGCAGGGAAGGGGGCATGGAGCTTTCCAGGCAAGACCTGCCTTGCATAGCAACAGTGAATGGGGGGACAACCACCCTCGAGATCCTTCAGAGGAACCATCTAGAAAGACACTTTGGGCATGTGCAAAGGCCTATAAAAGCCCCAAGCATGATGGAGCAGGGTCCCCTTTTACGGTGGAGAGCAACAGGGGAGAAGAACCGCAGGTTATTCGCCCTCACTGGCGCCAACTCCAGCTAGCCAGGAAGCCCTGAGTAAGCAGCAGCAGGATTCCCTGATGGTGGTAGGCACCCCAGGTAGGAGCAGTGGACAGCAGCGGTGCACCTCCCCGCAATCTCTCTCCACTTGTCCCTTCCTTCCCTCCCTTTCCTTCCCCTTTCTTTCCCCATACACTTGGTCCATTCTCACACAGTTCTTTTCTGTTTAATAAAATCCATTGTCACTTGACTCCATTTGAGTCTTTGCTCTGAAGAATAGAGCCTCCGTGGCTCTCATGAGCCATGATGAGCCTCCACAGTCTCGGTTTTTTCAGCTGGATTGGCACGGCAGACCCAGCAGGGCAAACTGGACTCTAACATCTGGTGTCAGGAGTGGGATGATATGGACAGAAAGTGCCTCTTTTAGTTTAATTTAATTCTGGATTAATTTCAGTTTTTCTGTGTGGCTTCCCTGGGACTAGGGCAGGGAGGCACTTGATTTTTTTTTACCACATTTTTGAGTTGTGTGGCTTCCCTGGACAGGACAGGGTGGGGAGGGGATTGGGGATTTGTGGTTGATCCCCTCAGGACAGACTTCCCCTATTAGCCAAGCGGCCAAAGCAGACCAGTTGAAGAAGTAGGGACCCTGAGTGGGTGTGGGGGAGGCACAGTTGCCTATAGTTGTGCCCCTCAAGAATATCTCTTCCCGTGCCTTTGAAGGTGTGTATTTGTGGTGTGTACAAGAAAGTGGCCTCTGGCGATTTGGGTGGAGAGGTGTGCTCCCCCAATGAGGGTGTAGAGAGGCTTCTAGAGCTCTTGGAGTTACGCCTTACCCTTCCACTGAGGGGCAGGATTGGCAAGGAGCCATTGGTTTCTGCTCCAGAGTGTGGGTGACCAAATTATGGTTCTAAAGGGAAAGGCTTTGATTTGTGCTTAATGGAGGCAAGAGAGAGGGAGTCAGGGGAGTGTGCTGCGCAGACACTTTGCAGAGGGTCTTAGGTGCTCTGCAGGAGCAATTGAAAGAGGAAAAGGAGCTCAATCAGCTCTTAAAAGAAAGTTAAGAAATGTATTTTTACAGGAAGCAGGTATGCCATCCAAGGTGTAGGCAATGCGTACAGAGGAGAGAGTATGGCAAATTTACCCTCAAGAAGATATGAAAAGGGCTAAAGAGACTGTGGAGAAACTCCTGAACATATGCCTCTTACTTAAAATTGAGTACATCTGTGAAGATGGTGAGGATGATCGCCACCGTATTACAACCAAACAGGTTCCCTTTACTGCTGCTGAATTGGCAAATTAAAAAAGGAGTTTGTAATGGGACACAAAAGAGCCAGAGACTGAATACATACAGAGGGTGTCCCTGTCAGGGAGTGATGGCATTTTATTGTCTGAGAAGGAGGCAGAAGGATATTGGGGCCCTGGTTGCCCATGGAGGTGATTGGGGCCTAAACCCTGGAGGTGTGTGAATCTGGACTGGATGAGGCTCTGGCCAGCCTGATATAGGATGAGGTGTCCCTGCCTATGGCAGGGGGGGTTGGAAACTGGATGATCCTGTGGAGTCTCCTTCTCTGAAGACATTGGAAACCTGCCTGGACTTGGTCTGGGTGATCCTACTGTGGCAGGGGGATTGGACTGGGTGATGTTTCGAGGTCCTTTCTGATCCTACGATTACCAGGTCCCATGGTCCTTAACACAGAGAGTAGCCTACTGGGCTGGGGGTTTGAANCCAGGTCCCATGGTCCTTAACACAGAGAGTAGCCTACTGGGCTGGGGGTTTGAATTCTCTAAAAAGGGGGGACAACCTTGCAATCACTGGTATTGTTGACTGACTTGTAGGGGATGTGAAAAAAGCAGCTTGTCTGTAGATGATGTATGAACAGGAGCTTAAGCCTGACCTCTGCTCCCCAGTGCTGCTGCCAGTGGACCCAGAAAGG
>VZRI01000624.1:0-18465 GCA_013397515.1 Upupa epops
AAAAGGCTATCAGGCTGGTGAAGTATGAATTTTCCTTGGTGAAGCCATACTGACTGTCCCTCATGACCCTGTTGTCCCTGATGTGCCTAGAGACTGCGTCCAGGACAAATTGTTCCATCACCATCCTGGATTTAAGGTGAGGCTGACCAGTCTATATTTACCTGGGTCCTCCTTCTCACTCTTTTTGAAGATTGGAGTGACACTTGCTAACCTCCAGTCTCTAGGCACCTCTCCTGATCCCCTAACTGAGTAAAAAAGACAGAGTGGCTTAGCAGTGAATTCCACCATCTCCGTTAGCATCCCATCAGGGCCCATGGATTTATGCACATTCAGTTTGCTCAACACATCCCTCATCAACCAAGGCAGGGTCCTCTTTTGCCTTAACTTCCTCTGATGGGAGCTGTCTGCTTTCCATGGGTGCTCTCTGACAGGGCACTCAGCGCACACAAACCTTGCTGATCCCCTTTCATCTTCTATGCTTTGAATTATTAAATCAGATGGTTATTTTGTTCCAGCCACTCAGCATCGCCTCCCCTTCTTCTCGGTGCCACCTCTGCTCTCAGCCCAACTCTCTGTCTGTCCTGCCTACTCACTGCTAGCTGCCACTGTCCAAAGTGAGGGGAGCACAGGGACCAAGGGCAGACCTCAACTCCTCTGTCTTAGCTGCCTCTGGGCCCTCAGAGATGAGTCCTTCCTTCCCACCGAGTATTTTTCCTGCTCCCCCCAGGTTCAGATGGGGAGAGGAGACTCAAGACCTTCTGCTAGTGTACAAGCTTGAGGCGACAAATTCATCCAAGATGCAACCATCAATAGTGCTGCTCATTGTGGTCCATGGAGAAAGGACCCTCTTGGCCAGTGCAGTAAGGCTGCGCTTTGGACTCATCCAACGCACAGGCTTACCACCGCTGCGGCTTACCACTGAGATGCTGCTGCTGTCAGCAAAACTGGTCACTGGGCCCCTGTGAGAGGATGTGGTTAAACAGCAGAATTCTGGCTTTGTTTCCAAAGAAAAACATTTAATTCAACCAATTTGATTCTGTGTTCCCTCACCTTGCTTCTCATTCTTCAAAGTCATGACAAGATTAATAAACCACACACAGCACTGCAGGCAAACTCTGTGGTTTTCAGAGCACTTCAAGCCACAAAAATACTGAGGCAACAAACTGAGGGAACTGAAGCTGATGAAGGCAATTTGGGAAGCAATTAATATCAATCTAAAATTCTGATAGTTGGGGGGGCTTGACTTCAAAACACAAAGTAATTACGACAAACTCCAGTAAAGCCTTGTTTGCTCATGGTTGATTTAAGCAACGGCAGTCTGCCCTCACTGACAGCTGCAATAAAAACGTTTCAATAAAAGCTTTTCACTTGCGCTGAACATTCTCCTGATGTTTTTTTCCAAAAGCTTATCTCTCAAGAGCTTAGAAGTCCCTACCCAACACCTGAAGCAGCAAGAACTTTTTACAGGGTGTTAAGTACCTAGACCCACTCTGGCCACATTCAGCAACACCTGCTCAAGCAGCAGAGGGTTCTTGTGGCCCAAGAGTGGGAAAACAGCTCCAACAGCAGAACTACATCTTGATTTGCCCAGTCCTGGCTGTAAATGCCAGGCGGCTGCTCATCCACTTCTCCCCAACCAGCTGCAAGCTGGAAAAGTAACAAGGGCAACTGTTGCTGGAGTTGTACTGGGCTTCAGATGTCACAGTGGGTACAATCAATCAGGCTTGAAGATTTGCACAAGGACCTATAAAAAGTTTGGTGCGAGAAATGGAAAACAAGGTAGTTATCAACTCCCAGTGCTCAGCCTCTGGGGTTAAAAGGCTACCAGAGATGTCAAAAAAGCTGTCTGAACCGCAACCAAGCAATAAGTATTTAGCTCATGAAACCATGAGCCAGCACATAAGAATCGGTTTTCTCAAGGGCTGCAACATTCATGCTGCCTCTTGTGAGACACTGCAGCTCCTCAATCTGTGACACAGCTGTAACCACAGCAGAGCTGCCTGTGACAAAAGCTTGAGCTAGTATTTTCCAAACACTGTCTGTTGCACAGTTGACTGAATAAAGCACATGAGGAATGCTCTGCAGCTCTAGGATGGCAGAGGATTTGTAGAGCTGCATCATGAAGGGCCCTCTGGGGTGCCTGGTCAGCTAAATTTGAGACAGCCAAGGAGTTAGAAATGCTGGGTGCTGCCATATAGCAATAGGGTGAGAGAATGAACGATGAGTGCTAGAGTTTAAAGAAAGGAAAATGCACAAGACTGGCCAACCACACCTCTTGGAAATGGTGTAGATTCGAATCACCTGTGCTTCCAGCACTGCAAAGGAGACAGATTTAGCTGCTCAAGGTAAGGAGGGACTGATAGGCCAACAGGAAGCTTTACTTCATTCCTGGCTTCAGGGAATGCTCCACAGTCAGATGATTAAAATCTTAGCAAAGGTCCAGGAAAGCTTTAATTGTCTCTAGTAAGTCTACTGTTAAATCCCTGTGCACAACACGCTTGCAACCTACACTGGCAAGTGCCTAAGAGAAGTGGAGTCCTCCCTGTCAGGGCACTTCCAGATTGCTCAGAGGCCTGCAGGTGCCATTCTTGGTACATGAAAGCTTTTCTTGTGGTTTTCATGGGCAGAGTGATGAACCTCCCACACTCTGCAAGAACCACTGCCGGATCTATACACAGAGCAACAAGAGTCCACAGACCTTTGGGTCCTTCTGTACACAGCTGGTTGTAGTTTGGTGCAGTGGGAGCAAACCACAGCAGTTGGTACTGAGGCCCTCAGACACCTTGTCGGAAGCAGGCAGGGCAGCAGTCTGCTTGCTGAAACCCCTACATTACCTCTGGCTCCATGTAGAAAGTTCAGAGGTACATTGCAGCCTTCACATAGGAGGAGAGTTTGTAGTCTGCCCAATCACTATGCTTATAAAGTTGTTTAAAATTAGAATTATAAAGAAAATGATTTTTGTTTTTTTCTTAATTCCAATCAATGCAAGGGTTTGAGTTTTCATTCTAAATCATGTGACAGTATATCATTAACCTACTGCCTATAATGAATGTGTCCAATAACAATCACCAAGTCACACAAAATTAAGGCATTCCATAAAATATAAATCAGAATTACTCGCAAGTTATTTATTTTCCTTCTCTACTATTAGAGAAAATAAGCTTGGACCCCTCCCTCAGCTATAATAAATACCAGTCCCAAAGCAGACTGTCAAGAATTTCCAGGACTGCCCCTCAAACCTCACACTGCAGCCTTTTTAAAATTCACAACCAGATTTTTACACAGAAAGTAACTTTTTGTAGGGCTGAATAAGCCTGCAGTGGCACAGACAGCTACAGAGACATGAAATGCTCATCACTCGTATCCTCTGCGGCTCTTCACACAAACCTACCCAAGGGCAGGAGCCCTTTGCTCAGCTGGCCAGAGCAGGACAACCAGGGCACTTCTTGCTCTGAACCGGAGAGAAACACAAGGCTTATTTCAAAACAGTCACACTGTCCCTCTTATAGAATGAAGGACTGAGTCCAGTTCAGAAAGAGCCCCTAGGAATGCAGGAATAGTCCTGAAGTGAGCCCTGATCGTGGTGTTTGATCAAAACAGCTGGAGGCTGTGTGCCAGTACTAACCCAGGAGAGCTTTTCAATCCTCAAATATTTCCATTGGATCCCCAGGAATATCTTGTGCTGCCTCTTTTAATGTTGAAATGGGAAAGCAGATATAAAAATGCATCAAGCAAGGAGCTTCCTCTCAGAGATGCTTCCATTACCATGCTAGGGTCAGACCACACCAGTGACCCACACTGACCAGTTGCCAGAAGAAGGCAATCTTGAGAGACTCCTTCCAAATAATCTTTCCTAGGCCTGTGTGATGGGCGTTTCCCACAACAAGCTAGCCAAGATCCCCAGCTTTGCCCACGGTCTGCACACCATGGTGAAGGCCCCATCCCTGGAGCCATTCAACATCAGGCTGCATGGGGCTCTTGGCAATCTGGTCTAGTTAGTGATGTCCCTGGTTAGTGTGGAGGGGTTGGAAAAGATGGCCTTTGGAGGTCCCTTTCAACCCAATACATCATATGATTCTAGGAGTACTCAACCTTCTTCCTCCCAACCATTTCTCATTGCATTCAGACTATATCGCATACTGGAAAGTGTGGCAGGTAGGAAGAGAAAGCCAAATCCTGATAGGAATAATTTTTATTTGAGTTTTACTTTTGAGAGTTGGGGGAAAGGTGAGCTTTTGGCTGGGTTTTCTTTTTGGAACAGGATTCTGGCTGAGCAGAATTACAGTAAAAATCAAAAATATGAAGAAATAGGAAAATAGGAAGAAATGCCTTGGTTCTTACAAGAAGTGAATGACAGAGTTCCAATAGTTCACTTTAAAGCATCTATGCTGGGTCAGACCTACTCATATTTGTCCTTAGTGCTGACAAACATCACATTACTGAAAGAAATCTATGAGAAAGGTAAATAAAATGTCGCACTTCCCTCTCAGAACAGTCTCTCCATGCCCCAGCACTTGAGGTTCAGGCACTCTCTGTGCCTCTTGGTGTTTATGAACTCACTGGTTTTTCCTCATTCACATGAGGAGATGCAGAGTTAGGAAATTTTTTCAGCATAATGAGGCACAGAGGATTTGTATCAAGCGTCTTTAGAGGAAGGGAATGATGACAGGGAAAACTGCCTGGTGTCAGCATCTTAATTCCCTTTACAGAGGAGTGGCTGGAGCCTACATGGTTAACTACGCTTCTGGAACTAAAAAGACAAGACTAATTTCATTAAGATAAACATTCCTCAGCATTGATTACCAGGTTGTAAACATGACCTGCAAAGTGTGCATTAAAGCTGCAACCTGGAGCTGCTCCTGACACTTGAGTAGGAGACTGCAGACCAGCGATACTCTCCCTGAGAGAACAGTACTTTGAGGAGGCTCATTAGGAACAGAAAATGTCTCAAAAAATGTGTTCTCTTGCTTGTGGGAACTCTGAAGACAAAGTCAGAAAGCAGGGCAGTGTTAATTAGTGAAGAAGGAATAAATCCGGGACCCTGGCTAAGACAGATAAATGATGTTTGCCTTTAACTTCTGTGCTGTAAAAGTCAGATCTGACTGCACACACCCCACATCCCCCCCGATGTGGAGTTGTGCTGTTGCGAGGGGTGAGGAAAGAAGCAAGACAGTACAGCTAAGGATGGAGAAAGTTAAAGGAGTTGCAGAAAAACTGTCTTATCACTGCTCATTAAGCTTGGAAAATGCTGCTCTGAAAGCAATAAATTGGTCAGCCTTGTATGCAGTAAAACAGGATTTTAAGGTGGAGTCCCTGGTCAAATTAAAGCTAGGGACCCAGGGAAAGGAGGTAAAAATTTTGGTTGACCCTGAGGCTTCCTATTTAGTTTTAAATCAGAACTTGATACCCAACAGATATGCAAATGCTTTTGCCACTGTACATTATCAAACTGTATTACTATGACAAAACACAAGCCACGGGGAGAAATGCTGTGAGGACAACAAAATTAGAGATAACATCAGAAAAAATACAGAGAATAAGCCCATGTTTAAAAAAATATCAGAACAAACTCTTGTATAAAAAGCCATTATATGAGGCCTGGTTCCTGCCTGCACCATGAGCTGGGCATGGCTGCAGAGGCAAGCCTCCGCCTCCCAGCTCCAGCTCTTGACACATACTGACCACACATGACAAGACCATGGACAAGTATGGAAACTGCCACTCTGGGTAGATGAGCTGAGCTGCATGCATCCTATCGTCAAGATCGTGTTATCTGCGTGGGGACCCCTGCTAAGCTTACGTCTTCCAGGTGGTGGGAAATAACTATAAAATGTGATAATGGTCTGATATATGCCTCTCAAACAGTAATGCCTTTTTTACAGGATTGGGCAAGAAAAATATATTCATACTTCTATTAACACTATTTCAGGAGCACTTGCTGCTACATTACACACAGGAGAAACTGCTGAAGAAGTATGTAAGCAATTTTCTGCTGCTTTTGCCACCATCAGAGTCCCCAAACAAAATGGACAATGGACCTGCATATGTCTCTAGATGTGTGCATCCCTTTTTTCAACTCTGGGGCATCACACACCTTACTGGCATCCTCCACCACCCAACAGGACAATTCCTCATTGAAAGAGCACATGGCTCTTTGAAACATATTTTGGAAGAACAGAAAGGGGGAACAGAAACATATTCCCCTGCAGAAAGACTACAGAAGGCCCTCTATGTTGTTAATTTTTTGAATAATTCCATTGCTGACCAAACCCCACCCATTTACAGAGAATATAAACATATTTCCCTGCAGAAAGACTGGAGAAGGTCCTCTATGTTTTTAAATTTTTGAATAATTCCTTTGCTGACTGTGATAAACAGTGATAGAAACTTTACTTTTGCCGGTTTTTCTTTTTGTTTCTTTCATTAGAGAACAAGTAGAAGTGATTAAACAGATAGCTTTTAGAAAGTAGGATTGCAAGAAGCTAAGTATAAGGAATGCTAAGAATTTAATTTTAGCCTGTCNCAAGTAGAAGTGATTAAACAGATAGCTTTTAGAAAGTAGAATTGCAAGAAGCTAAGTATAAGGAATACTAAGAATTTAATTTTAGCCTGTCCTGTCTTCTGTTTCGTAGAATTTAGAGGTATCCTTACAAGTGTGAATAAACCCTTTTTGTTACCAGTTATATATGAATGATGAGCCAAGGGAAATGTATGGCTCCAGGTAGAGTCTTGTCTAGAGGCACACTGATGGCTCTTATCAGTTGTAGAGGAATGTGACAGGCACTGTGGAGCTTTGGAGAGGTCTGCTTTGTTTTGTGCATATCCCCTGTATGTACCCAGTGCTGTATGTCCTTTGGCCTATTCAATTTGTCCCCAGTACAATCTTTAAAATTATGTGGACCTGTTTCTCACACAGACAAAACCCCACCCATTTATAGGCATTTTTCTCATACTGCACAGTTGAAAGAAAAACCTCTGCTGTTAATTAAAAACCCAGAAACTGGGCAAATCCAGGGACCATTTCCATTAATTACGTGGAGTAGAGGTTATGTGTGGAGGAATTCCTCACTGAAAACAGGCATGCCTGAACAAACTAGGGTTGCCAGCTGCAGTGTGCTGACCTTGAAGGGACAGAATAAGTAAAAAAAGGCCATTTGCAAGAAAAAACTCTTTTATATAAGATATCCCAAGCTGGGAGGAGTTTGAGCACAAACACCGTACACATGTATCTGTCATCTTCTCTCCTGGTTACGTGATGTCTATTAACTAATGATAGTAAATTTTGGAGCACATGAATAGTAGATTGGGGCTTGGAAGTGTATATAAATGGGCCACTTGAGCAATAAATCGAGAACAACTCTAACCGTATCGGTGTCCAGTTGTTACTTCAGCTCACATCCCCAGAAGGGGTCTCTGTGACAGTTATGATTATGTTTCCACAGATAAAGGATCCAGGTGGATCCCTGTGAAAAACATCAAACCATACAGACAAGTGATAACTGACCACATGGACACACACCTAAGGAAGACACATCAGTCATAACAGCAAGGAATATGTCAACACGACAATATTGTTTACAACTGGTTTTATGGCTGTGAAAAACTTGTAGTGATGTATCTTTTTAATTTGATTTTTATGATAGGAGTAAGTTTGTGTAGAAAGGAAGTAGTGGCTGTAATACTCCTTCCTCAAGGGAATGTGTGGCTTACACTAGCAAAAGCCTTAAACTGCTTTATGTGTATCTATATTGTCTTTTACTAACCCTTTTGAACATGTCTAATAGCCATGTCTATAGGGAAAAGTGAATGGGGTAGTCTCTATAATCAGACTGTTAGGAGAAACTGCACTACCTCTGGTAAAATGGAACCTAAATGGTAATGTGAAGCAAAATAGGCATCTGTGTTTTTGTTGTGATTATTATTTTACTTAGTTGTTTAGCATGTATTTTACATGTATTCAGAAACTAATAAGCCAATCAATGAAGAAAATATTAATTGTAGAACAAAAAGGGGAAGATGTGGGAACTCTGAAGACAAAATCAGAAAGCAGGGCTGTGTTAATTAGTGAAGAAGGAATAAAGCTGAAACCCTTGCTAAGACAGATAAAGATATGAATGGAATTCAGGCAGGATGAGACTGAAGAGGTAGACAGTGCTGGTTAAATAGATAAGGTAAAATGCTAATGTAACCTATTGTATTGACCACCTGTGTCAACTGAATTGTGTAAACTTCTCACTATGGTGAAAATGAAAATGATTGGTGGAAGGTTTTTGATGAAGAATACCATATAGTATATAAACTTGGCTATTTTGTAGAACAAACGGCTTCTGATTCACCACGATCAGTCGACCCTGCTTTGTTCAATCCCAACACTTGCTCTCTGCATGCAGCTGGAAAGAGGCCATCATGCCTAGCACACAGACGAAGAAAGAGAAGAGCTAGAAAGCTGTGATGCCAGGGTGGAATAACAGGATCCCCTCTGAGGTGTAAGGCCTGTTCCTCTCTTCTTGTCCTGTCTTTTCTCCTGAGAGCGTTCAATAACTCCTTAGAGGAGGGTTTCCTGGAAGGTCATTGTGCATACATTTGATCTATTGGAACTATTTTCTCCAAAATCTTTCCCATGCCACTGGAGTGTTCAGGCAGAGAAAGTGTAATGAATTTCTGCCCCAAATAAAAACCTGAGACACCTAGAAGATACTCCTCAGGTGGATTTTAAGAACACTCTTTATGGAACAACTTTTTGGATGTCATCTCTAACCAAGTGAGAGAAAAGAAAGTTAACAGTAGTAGTCATCAAGGTGAAATCCTGCTTGAATACTCTGATAGCTTTTGACTGTGTCACATCTGGTAGATGAGGGAAGTGCAGTGAATGTTTTCTACCTTGACTTTATCAAGGCCTTCAACACCGTCTCACATAACATCCTCACTAGGAAAACCATGCAGTGCGGGTTGGATGGGGGGATAGTAAGATGGATGAAATCTGGTTGTGTGACAGAGCCCAGGGAGTCATCAGCAGTGCAGGGTCACGTTAGAGACCAGCAGTGTCTCCCAGGGGCCAGTACTGTGTTCAATCTTGTTCAATATCAATAAGCTGGATAAGGGGACAGAGTGTCCCTCAGCAAGTTTGTTGACGGTACAAAGCTGGGATCAGGGGCTGACAGAGCAGAGGGCTGAGCTGCCATTCATTGAGACCTGGGCAGGCTGGAGAGTTGAGGAAACATCTGACAGCTACGCAAGTAACAGTGTGATACTACATCCTCACAGAAGCTCTAGGACTCAGAAACCAGGTATGGCTGCATGAGTAGAGACCTTCATATACAGGCACACAGAAAACACTATACTGCAGCACTGTAAGGACTTTGCTCCCCTCAGCTCATCAGCTAGATGAGACACAGAATAGGAGGAGCTATATAGTTCATCCTACCTCACATTAACATCAAATTCTTCCATCACAGGCAACAGGCATAGGTAGCTGGGAGTTTAGTGTCCACAGAAGAGACCTCGTCCTGCAGTGGAGAGAGTTAGAAAGGACTGTTGTAAGTGAAAGGATGTCTCATGGGTGCACATTCACTCCAGTGAGGATACTACACTGCATTTTGCAGTACTGTCCTGTCTTCTCTGGAAACAGAAGTTATGCAGACATGTCAAAATGAAGCAATGACATTGCATAACAGCTGTCATAACACAATTTTCTGCTATTTACCCTGACATATTTGCATCCCATAATACAAGAAGTGAGTGCCTGGAGGAATCAAATCAAGCCACAGCAACAGACAACTTTTTGTGGTGGTGCTGGCACCACCCACTCAAGTATAACCATGGGCTAACAGAGTGCTCCAAGGTCCTAATGAGACACTGTCACTACTGGAAATAAACAAACACATTCCCCTTCTTATAAACTTCCAGGTCTTTTTCTGGAAGTCAAGGTCAACTTTTAATTCACTACAAGGCCGTAACTTCTCTTGGGAACTTCTGGGATTTATATCCCCAGAGGATCATTTCAGCTGCAGTAGGGTACTGAATTACTGCTGGACTCCTCTGTTGGCACACAGCAAATACTTCTGGACATTCAGTTTGTCCATTGCTGAGGAGCGGCTACACAGAAGCCATGTGATACCATGCACAGAATCATGGAATCACAGAATCACAGACTGGTTTGGCTTGGGAAGGACCTCAGTGACCATCTAATTCCAAACCCCTGCCATGGGCAGCAACACCTTTCACCAGACCAGGTTGCCCAGAACCTCATCCAACCTGGCCTTGAACACTTGCCAGGGATGGAGCAGCCACAGCCTCCCTGAGCAACCTGTTGCTGTGCCTCAGCACCCTCACAGGGAGGAATTTCTGCCTAAGATCCAACCCAAATCTCTCCTCTTTTAGCTTGAAACCATTCCCCTTATCCTATCACTAGAGTCCCTCATAACAAGTTCCTCTCCAGCTTTTCTGGAGCCTCTTCAGGTACTGGAAGGCTGAAGGATACACAAGACATCTAAGACTGTATAGTCTTTATTATAGAAATGCCAATGATATAAATCACTGATAAAGGCGCCATTTGAAAGACTTGTTCTCCCTGGACCTACATTTCTTCCTCCAAGCACTTTAAATACACCCAAGGGGAGAAGGCTGCCAAAACCTGCCTGGAAAACACAAGCAAGAATGTTTGTTAAATTAGTTTCTGTTTTTGCATAGTATTTAAAACCTGACTTACTGCTGAATTAAACCAGGTTTCCCATGAAACCTGGTGTGCAGCCTTATGAAAATTTAACAGCAGAGCTGTAATTACAAAAGAACGCCACGATTTGCAGCTCAAGTTAAACTAAATGTACCCACCCCAGTAACACTGATGTACATGTTAATGGCATTTTCAATTCTATCAAAATTCCACCATGGCTCCACAGAAATGACCACACCACCTTAACAAGGAGTTTGTGCTGCTGTGAATCTGGTGGAACAACTGGGTAAGTTTCTGAGCACTTCAGTGTTAACTGACTCCAGAGAGCCCCAGGTAATGCCACCACCATGACACTACTTGAATGCACACAGTGCCATTGTGGCTACTTGTCTTAAAGACATGACTACAGTTACACTGACTGAGTCTTCCTAAATGCAATGCATGAGGGAAGGATTTCAAACTGCTCCAGCGCAGAGCCATCTGAATAAGATCCCTTTTAAACCAAGCAGTGTTTGTGTAAGAGGAGAGGGAGGGCATCAACAGGCATCAATGTGTTTGTGTTTGTTAGGACAAACCACAATGTTAGTGCTCTGTCACCATGAATCACTATAAACCATAGGGCAATTTGATGAGGATTTGGACAGGGCTACGTTGTTTCCTTTATGTTCCTGTATGATGAAAAGTTCCTCACAAGTTAGGGCAAATATCCCTCTCTAGAAAACACACTGTGCAGCTATATTTATTCTCACACAAGCACAGACCCAGGCCACTGAATCCACTGCCCCAGAAATGCACCAGCTCTGCTTTCACAGAATCATTAAATCACAGAGTGGCCCAGGTTGGATGGGACCTCCAAAGGGTCCAACTCCGGGACATCCTCAAATAGATCAGGTTGCCCAGAGCCTTGTCCTGCCTCACCGTGAATAGCTCCAGGGATGGGGTCTCAACTGCTTCCCTGGGCAACCTGTTCCATTGTTCAACCCCTCTCCTGCTAAAGAACTTCCTAACATCCCATTTAAATCTACCCTGCAGACAGACGAACTTGCTTTGTTCACACAGCACAGAACTGTACTCTAGGAAATATGGCAATCCCTCAGCTCTCACTTAGTATGATGGCACTAAAGCTAACTCCCAGCTCACTAGGTGAGCTGCAGGACACCCAGCACTGTCACTAACTCAGTTCTGCCTCTGTAGATGGCTGTGTACACAGAGTGACCTACTGCTCACTGAAGTTGGGATCAGCTTTACAGTTTGATGGAGATCCTTGCTTTTACTAGTTTGATGTAGGGATAGGGAGCTCAGGCAGCTTTGAAGGCAGCTGCTGGTACACCCCAGCTGTCAGTATTCATGACTGACTCAGTCTCTTGGGTAAGAATCCCCCTAGACAAGCCTACTGGCTATTACTAACAGTATGATACATGGTCATCAACTGTGGGGTCATAGGCCTGGTGATATCTATCAACCAATCATAACAGGCCTCACATAGCAAGTTGGTCTATGCTTAATAGAAGACAGAACTGCACATGTGTGACAAGAAGATATAAAATAGCAAGAGAGAGCAAAGGAGTGCTCTTTGTTCAGTGCACTTCTTCTGTGCCTCTTCAATACTCCACAGTAGTTCAGCGCTCAGGGCTGTTTAATTTAGTGCTATGTGCTTGGTAGTAGTTTTGTAGTAGAGATAGTGTGTATCTTCGTATCATATGTAACAAATAATAGCTGAGAGAAGAATAAAGAGCAAGCTTTCACTCATTGTGTCATTTGTCTTGCGACACATAATAAATTACTGGCCAGTACAGTGCCCTCCTACTGTAAACAATCTTTAGGGACAAGTGCTGATGGTCTCATGGCAGAGGTTAGCTCACACCCTGATGAGAACACTGCAGTGACCATGTGACTCCATGGCTTACATCAGCCTAAAGCTCCATCTTCTTATTAAAAGTTGCCCTGTTCTAAAGTGAACGAGAAGTGACTGCGGAAATACACCTGAGCGGGCATTCACCAGATTGGAGAGACATCCACTGCTGTACTGCTTTGAGGTCTACTAAGAAGGACACACCAGCCTTGTTACCTTGAGTCAGTCAAGGGAAACAGCAGTGAATGGAATCATGTCCCTCATGCTGGTGTGTGGAAACTCTGAATACAAAGTCAGAAAGCAGGTCAGTATTAATCAGTGAAGCAGGAATAAAGCTAAGAGCCTTGCTAAGACAGATGAAGATATGAATGGAATGTAAACAGGATGAGACTGAAGGTGTAGGCAGAGCTGCTTGAATAGATAAGGTAAAATGCTAATGGAACCTATTGTTTTAATCACCTGTGACAACTGAATTATGTAACTTTCGACTGTGGTGAAAACAAAAATAATTGGTGGAAGACTTTTGGTGAAGAATATCATATAGTATATAAACCCAGCTATTTTATAGAATAAACAGCTTCTGATTCACCTGTTCAGTTGTCCCCACCTTGTTCAATCCCAAACTGGTGTGCTGCAGGAAGAGCCTGAGGTCACCGCCAGTTATCACACTTCAGCATGTGATGCTATTCTTTGCTCTGCCAGGACAAAACCTCCTTACCTGGTTTTGTCGATCATTTTGTGTCCCACCCTGCCTGTAGACATGCTTGGATAGCTGTCTGTCACACAGGCTGAGGGGGGCGTCAATAAGTCAAAGCAGATGAGCAAGCCAAGAGACATTCCTCTCCGCCCTCTGCTGAGAGGAGCCCTGTGAGACTGCCACTGCACTGCAAACGGAGAGCATATTTCCTATACGCCATGGTGTGGTTCCCATGTTCTATGCTCCATGCATGGCAATAACTTTATTGTGTTGGGATGAATTTCCTCTGTTTTATTTGTATTGCTACTAAAAGGGTTTGTAGCCTGTAAAAGTGAGTAGGAAATAACTTGCAGCTTGAAGGTGAGACACACCAGTCACTGTGTTTATGGTTCTGCACCCCTGGACTTCAGCAGCAACAAGAGCATTTCTGGCCTAGGCATTTTTGCTTGTGAAAGATATTCCTGTGTATCTATGACTAAGAAATAGGATAGTTATGCTGGACTACACCTGTGGTTTCAGCTGGGTGAAGGTGTTGGGGGAAGTTTTAAATTTTGAGCATTAAAGATCCCCAGTTACCTCTGCCTGACCAAACTGACTACTGATGGGAAGTGCTATGATAGATCTGTCTGAATACCTCTGCAGCATCTCACAGAGGCTTGGCTGGGACTTCTAACACAGGAAAACTGGCAGGTACAGACCTTACCTCCTCCTGCCCAAGGGTGCGGAGGGCTCTACTTGGACACAAACATGGTCCTTGCTAAAACAAACAAACAAAGAAACCATACCACCACCACCCACACCCCCCACCCCCCAAACTGTGCATTAATGGTTGAGAAAAGCTAATGCAAGTGTGAAGTTGTTGCAAATAGCCACATCTCTGAACAAGGGCAGTAATCCAACGGTTTAGCTCATTGCATTATTTTCTCATCAACTTTCTAGGTTGCCACAGGCAGACCAGATCCAGGAGGTTCCTGCATCCCCTGTGCTGGGTGAAAATGCCATAACTTCTTGGGACTCTGTAAGAAATAATGCAGAGACAGAATCCCCAGAGCTCCAAGCTGCAGGTATATGTAACCAACACAACTGACTCATGCCTCTGCCTCTATTCCTTCACACTCCATTAAAGAATGACAGCTTCTAGAGATAAAACTGCTGCAGAGCATTCATTTGAAATTCCATCTGCCTCTGGCTCACTTAGTTAGAGAAGCAAGCTAAAATAATCACAACCCCCAAGAGACCGTGTGATCCTCCAGGTGTGTACGGAACACAGAAAGTGCTCGGTCATCAGCTTCTCAGGTTAAGAGGCTGATACCATCAGGATCCACCAAAGTCAAAAGGGTAGTTAATTAACTCATTACTATATCAAAGATGAAGAAGATCCCTGAGACAAAAGTACTGTAGTACCTTCTGAGCACACAGACTCCGATGGTACCTACAGAAGAGCTTGCCCCAGATATTTCAGAACCGTAACAGAACTACTCTGAGATGTCTGTAGGTACTTACATACAACAGCAATAAAGCAGAGACATTTTCTGGTGGTAGTCAGGGGGGGAACAACAGATTTTTGTTAAAGCAGTGAAAACAGTGGCTGTGGGCTCAGGATCTAACCAGTTCTGGCAGCCTTGCCATG
This sequence comes from Upupa epops, assembly GCA_013397515.1. Lineage (NCBI taxonomy): Eukaryota > Metazoa > Chordata > Aves > Bucerotiformes > Upupidae > Upupa > Upupa epops. The sequence continues at coordinate 14,852 of VZRI01000624.1, forward strand.
ACCCTCACACTGCTAGCAGCAATCCAGGGTAAGAGGAGGCAGTCAAGACCCTGTGTCCCAGCTGCTTTGACTGCTTATCATTCCAGTGGAAGCAATAGGTGATCCCATCAGAGAGCAGATATTCTTACGTCAGGCTCTGCCCTGCTGGGCCATGAAAGGCAGCATGAGGCCAACCGCTGTGTTGGCAGGAGTTGAGCAGAGATTTGATTTCATGCTCCCTGTTTGGGAAGCTCACAAGTGGAGGAACTGGCTTTCTCTGCTGAACTGTACTGAGCTTAGTACTTTCCAAGATGCTGCTGACATTTTCAATTTCTTTTAAATTACATTACCAAATTACTGAATCCTTCTAAGGTCATTAGAAGTGAAGAAACCAAAATAAACTTGGAGCTATGAGACTTCAAGGTGGTTTTTTGGTGAGCTAAAGCTGTGAGCCTTACAACACTCTTGATGGCAAGAGTCAAAGGATAAATGAGCTCATAGGGCAAACTGCTTTCAGATGGCTCTTTCCAAAGTAAGAGGGACAAGGCAGGTGGGTCTATAAGTTCTCATCAGATAGACTCTCCAGGTCAAACAAGCTGTCCAGACTCTAATTGTTCTCATAGCTGCCAAGTGCCTCTTTATGTTTCTGCAAAGCAAAGGAGAAAAGACCAGAGCATGAATATATGAAGAGCCAGATGAGTGCACAAAGAAGTTGAGACAGTATTTATTGTTTTTAACACAGCAGAAAGCAGTGAGCTGAACCACATGGATGGATGTAAATGAGAGAGAATGATAACCAGCAGCTCAGAGACCTGCAGCACAGAGGATTTTCTGTGCGAACAACCTCACAGGGCTGTGGGGTTGGATGTCACAGCTGTGTAAGATTGTCAACAAATACTGTTATGAGAAGAAAGAGGGAGCTGGTAACTGTGAATATATAGGAAAAGCTTGGGAATGGTGAGAAAGCAGTAACAGTTGTAGAGACATCTGTAGGGTGCAGAAAAGGTTGATTTTTAGCAGATTGGGAAGAAAAGAAATATTGAAAGTTAGGCTGATCAGCTGTAAAAGGGTAGCGTTGTTGACCATGATTCAGGAAAAGCAGATGATGCCAGTAAACACTTCTGTTCTATTTTAGGGAGAAATACATGTGGTGCTGAACTTTTCTACCTCCACAAATATAAACCAAAATGGTAAGTAGCAGTTAAGGCAGTTTAGGATCAGCAAGTCCAGATAATGGAATCTTTTTCTTTAAAAAGACATATTAGAGAGCTGGGAAAGGAACATGGCTGATCCTGATTTCCAGTAAACGTGGACGGTCAGAGGTACAAAAAATGTACCAGTATTTTGAAAGAATAGAGTGGATAGCCCAGGTAATTGTAAGCCTATCAATCCCAGATTGCTCCTCTGCACAATAATCAAACATATCATATGAAATACAAGTCATGAAGAATTAAGGACGGGAGATGGAATTGGGCAAATCAGAATGAATTAGAGGAGAATGAATTTGCCATCTTGGTGTTTTCAGTGATAATCTAGAACAATGCTGCTGTAGTAAATTACTGTATGCTCTGATATCAGAAAAGCATTTTATTTGGGATTACATAAGGTTTTTGACAAAGCAGGAAGAGCAGTTCCGGTTCCATACAGGACCCTTGAACAGAGATGTCTCAGACGTACATGGTACCCTGGGAATCCATTACAAAAGTTTTGTACTACTTTGGGTTTTTTTACCCATGTCAAGGAAAAAGCCCTGAAAGAGTTTACTAGTGACCAGTGTAAGGGGGATGAATAAAATTAACAGGCCGTGTTCTGAGAACAATCTGGATTGCTGGGATTCATTTTTCAAGAAAACAATAGGTATTTGAGTACAGCCAATGTGAGGCACACATTTGGGAGCCAAAATAAAGGTGGTATTAATAGGACAGGGACAATTTGGCCTTGGAAAGGGCTGACAGTGAAAAGGAAATGAGGTTCCTGCTCACCCTCATCTCAATGCAAATGCCTGCTGCCACTTGTTGGGGCTAAGAGAATTCTCAGGAGGAGGATCTTGAACTGAGAAAACAGGTCTGAGGCTGCCGTGGTACCTCAGTCTACTATAATATTGACATAAAAAAAAGGAAGTTAGATAGCTAGAAATCCATAGACAAGCCATGAGCCTTATGAAAGACCTAGAGCGAATGCTTTTACCATAGGATGCTCCTGGAGAGTATCCTGTTCAGTTTATCCTAGGAGAGTCTGAAGAAGGACTTGATTATGTTCTACAAGTACATTCTGAAGCAAGAGGACACTGATGAAAGGACAGTCCTGGTGGCAGAATATGTTCCAAGGGCTGAAAGCTGAAACCAGGCAATTTTGGACAAATTAGGAGATTTGTGTATTTTCCCTGTACTACTTTATTACTGACACAGTTAAGCAGCCCAGCAGGACCAAACATGCCCCAGTCCAGAGGCAGATCCCTGCAGATAATGTCAAGGCAAAATCTGTGAGCCAAAACCTGTTCTGGTGTCGGACAGCAGAAACAGAAGCCACTCATAGACTGTTACAGGTTAGAAGGGACCTTGAAAGATAATCTAAGACCAACCCCCCCTGCCTGCACGTTTTAAAGCCTACAGCACTAGTACCCACACCGTCTCCCACTGAAGTACAAACCAGGCCCAATCCTGTTTAGCTTCCAAGACAAGAGTGGGTTTTTATCAGGGTAGCGTGGCCATAGACAACACCACCACACCATCAAGCTAACGGAGGGGAAATCTGTAACTGAAAATATAAAATTGCAATGGAAGGCATTGCAGGAGCGTACAAGGGCATGAAGACTGAGTAATGCACCCAGACTGATGTGCCTGACGTTTACCTTACAGTTACTTGCTATCTCTAGCAACAGATTTCAGCCCTTTATGCTTTAAACGCAGCAAATCATTCAGTGGAAGGAAGAATCAGCAGAACCCCATGAATGCAGTTAACTGATTGTTTCCTTTCTTTTCATATTATGAGGCAATAGAATCTCACTGACTGCCTAAGCAAGTGTGCTGGTTTGAAAATTACCAAACTTCCAAATATCAGTTGTGGTGTTTTTATGCCAAAAAAGCATTTTATTTTGAAGCTGGAGGTACCTTTCCTAGCAGAGCTCCTGCATCAGTGTCTGGACTCTACAGGTGACTGGTGGACAGAGTCCGTAAAGGGAAGTACTTCCTGCCTCTTCATCTTTCTTTGTTGTCTTCTTCTCCATCTTCATCCTTCCCCTGCTTCTTCTTCACCCCAGGGCGAANCTCCTGATGCGAGATGACGGGTGAAAGCCCAGCTGTAGCTCTGTTGTTGGGGTAAGCTATGGCCCTCTTTTGCACAGGAGCTCGAACGCAGAGAGGCTGAAGAGACAAGCTGGTCTCTATACCTGCAAACCTCCTTCTGTGGGGGTGAACCTACAGCCTCCCTTCTTTCACAGAGGGCTCAGATACAGAAAAGCTGCACCAGCTTGTTCCTTTCCATGGCAATGGACTGAAGTACAGACGACCCCTCCACACAGCTGCTCTACAGCAAATGCCTTTGGAGATGCCAGACAGAGGTGAGCTCTTAACCCTCTAACTCCCCTGGTGCCTGACCACAGGGGAGAAGAAAGAAAGGCTCTGCATATGGCCTGT
>VZRI01000625.1:0-17061 GCA_013397515.1 Upupa epops
GTTCAGGCTGGAGAAGAGGAGGTACCGAGGTTGACCTTATTGTGACCTTCTGGTATCTGAAGGGGGCTACAGAAAAGCTGGGGAGGGACTTTTTAGGATCTTAGGTAGCGACAGGGCTAGGGCGAATGGAGCAAAGCTGGAGATGAGGAGATTTAGACTTGATGTGAGGAGGAAGTTTGTCATCGTGACAGTGGTGAGAGCCTGGAATGGGTTGCCCAGGGAGATGGTTGGGGCCCCATCCCTGGAGATTTTTAAGGCCAGGCTGAATGAGGCTCTGGCCAGCCTTTTCTAGGGTGGGGTGTCACTGCCCATGACAGGGGGTTGGAACTGGATGATCCTGTGGTCCCTTCCAACCCTGAGCAATTCTATAACTTCTTCCCAGTGAGGATGATGGGACACTGGAGGGGTAGTGGAGTCTCCTTTTCCGTAGACATTTTAAACCCACCTGGACCTGGTCTGGGTTTTCCTGCTGTGCAGGGAAATTGGACTGGATGATCTTTCCAGGTCACTTCCAATCCGTAATGTTATGTTCTGTGACTTGGTCTAGGTGTCCTGCTGTGGTAGGGGGATTGGACTAGATGATCTTTTGAGGTCCCTTCCTATCGCTGGTGTTTCTATGATTCTGTGATTTCCTTTTGATCCTCAGCTCTATACATTCAAGTCGATCTTTGATGTAGAGGACAACTCCCACCTATCCACCCCCATTTCTCACTTACCTCTCTATTTTAGAGAGTCTGTACTTGCTTATCCCTACATTCTAGTCATGAGAACCATCCGACCACATTTCAGTGATACTAATGACATCATAGCTCTGCTGGCATGTATATACCTGCAGCTCTTCCTGCTTGTTCCCCATACTCTATGCATTAGTATAAAGGCATTTAAGACTGACTGGATTTGATGCTGGTTTATTAACAGGAGTTCTATTGTCCTCCACATCAGGTGTTCTCTTCCTGGCCTGTGGTTTATTTACAGACTTAGGGTATCATTGCATAATTGGCTATTGCATGGAATGGATTATGGATCCCTCTCCACAACAAACCTAGTTTAAAGCCCTGCTCACTGGTTTGGAAAGCTTATGGCCAGAGATGTCCTTTCCTTTTTCTGATAGATGTACCCCATCAGCCTTTAGAAGACCAGGTTTCTCAATGGCATTTCCATAACTTAAATAGCCAAAGTCCTGTCCATAGCACCACTCCCTCAACCACTTAGTGGTTTTCCTTATTCTATTGTCCCTTTCAAACCCCTTGCCTTTAACTGGGAGTACTGAAGAGAAGAAAATCTCTGTTTCTGAGTCCTTCACTGCTGCTCCCAGTGTGTTACAATCCTTCTGGATGCTTTATAGTTTATTCATTGCTGCATTGGTGCTGCAATGGAACAGCAGCAATGGATAGTAATCAGTGGGGCATATAAGGTCTGGTAACCTCTTTGTGACATCCCTGATGCAGGCCCGTGGTAAGCCGCATACCTCTCTAGACACTAGGTCAGGGCAGCAAATGGGTGCCTCAGAAGAGTGGGTGGGTGAGAAGAGAGTCACCCACCACTATCACCCGTAACTTTTTCTTGGTTGAACTGGTTGTTATACGACAGGGCTGCCTTTCCCATGTAGGAGAATTTTCCAGTCATAGGCTTATTTCCATCCTCTGACTGCAGAGGTGTGAATCGGTTCTGCAGGGGCATCTCAGGTTTTGAGGGTTCTTCCAGCTCTTGCCTTCACCAGTTGCCATTCCTCACTATTGTTATCTGTCTGTTTATTTGGGAGTGCTGGTGAGTGCATTGGGGTGGAAGTTGGGACCTTTTCTCTATAGGCTGTGAGTTTGATGCAAGTTGCCCTTGAAACCAGCTATCTTCATTTCTGCCTCTCCGATACTTTGTAGTCTTCTGGTGGTCTCCTGCAGTTCAGTTACCTGCTGAAGAAGATTATCTACCTGGGCACATGTCCTGCAGGTCAGCATGGTCCCTGTCTCATCCTGAGCAGAAAGTTCAAGGCATTTGTTGCAGGCCAAGGTCGAGGTCTGCACAGCTACCTCTCCATTCAGTAGCAATGTCTGGGTGGAAGCACTGATCCTCTCTGGAATGAATGATGTTCAACCCCCTGACAGAGCCACTGTCTTTGTTCGGTTAGTATTCACCGTGGTTGGTTGGTTTGTTTTGGTTGATTTTTATTTTGTTTGTTTTGGTGGGGTTTTTTTGGTTTGTTTTTATTTTTTGTTTCTTCTTTCCCCATCATGCACCAACCAGGAAGCCAGCTAGCTGCCTGGCTGTTTATTTGACTGTGAGCTTCTGGGACCCACTTTTAAATTGCATTTAAATCACCCTCAAATTCCCACTCTTACTCGGCTTTCCCTAAAAGAGTGGAGGCTCCTGCAAGGGGGAAGGAGAGGAGCTTGGCAGTACAGTTAAGTTAAAGAACCCAGGGGAAGACTCAGTCTTATCACTGCTCATTAAGTTTGAAAAATTCTGCTCTGAAAGCAATAAATTATTCAGCCTGGTATGCAGTAAAAGAAGATTTTAAGGTGGACCCCCTGGTTAAATGAACGTTAGGGACCCAGAGAAAGGAGGTAGAAGTTTTGTTTGGCATGCTGTGAGAACAGTAGAGTTAGAGATACCATCTGAAAAAGTACAGAGAATAAGCCTGTGTATGGAAAATATCAGAAAAAACTATTATATAAAATGGCTTTATCTGAGGTTTAGTTCCTCACTGCCTGGGGCATGAGCCAGGCAAAGCCGCAAAGAAAGGTGAACTTTCACCTCCCAACTCCACCTCTTGACATGCACTGGCCACATGTGACAAGACTGTGGATGGGTATGAAAGCCATGCAACTGGGCATGTGAGCTGAGCCGCAAGCATCCTATCATTGAGATCATGTTATTTCTGCTGGAATGCCCACTGAGAATGAGTGCTAGTCAGCTCGCACCTTCCAGGTGGTGGGAGGTAGCCATGAAAACTGATAATGGTCCTGCATATGCCTCTCAAATGGTAATGTCCTTTTTTACAGGATTGAGTAGCGCAACATCGTATGGTTACACTTCACTTCCCTACTGGTCAAGCAGCCATGAAGCGCACCCATGGCTCGCTTGAACTTACGTTACAAAAACAAAAAGGGGAAGAGGCTCGGATGACTCCACAAGAAAGAATAGCTAAAGCCATATACATTTTAAACCTTTTAAAATGAGCTGATGACAAATAACCCCCTAGTTATTGCCATCATGTTTCAGTGAGGGAAGAAAAGTGTCAGACAACAGGCAAAGCACAGGTAATGATAAAAAATCTAGAGTTGATTCAGTGCAAAGGAACAAATCAACTAATAACTTAGGGACAAGGTTATGTTTGTGTCTTCACAGACAAAGAACCAACATGGATGCCTGCCAGACCACATCAAAAGCATTAAGTAAGCTTTCAGTAGATACTGATTCTATCATGCATGCTGCATTACAAAAAATTAAAGGTAGATAATGGATTTAGGTGGTTTGACATCCTGTTGAATGCTTGGGGCATAACAGGATGGTTAAGTCTTGTAAAGGTAGTCTTAGTAGGATTGGTGCTTTTATTTTGTATGTTATTGCTGTTTCCATGTCTTTTACAATGTATACAATGATTAAGAGATTGTTTGTTTATGTCTGTTTTATCTGTAAAACAAAAAAGGGGAAGATGTGGGGAAAGCTGGAGAAAATAAAATGTTTGACAAATTAACAGTACTTACTAAACCATGGGTAAAGTACAAGGTCAGCTCAACTTGCTTGGACATGAAGTAGGAACAAATAGAACAGGAGATAAGAAAGCTGAAGCAACTAAGATAATTGGGTTGGTTGGTAGTGAATTTTGGAAAACTAACATACAAATAACAATGATGTAATCAGAAATTTACTGTGATGTGCTGCTGCAGTCTTGAAGGCATAAAAGGGCACTTCGCACACAATAAATTGTTGTCAGATGCATGTCTGGAGTCCATGCCTTCAGTCGCCATAAGTGACATAGATTTATTCACGGAGGTGCTGGCTGGATCAGCCTTAGGCACAGGTGGATCCAAATCAGAACTGGAGGGAGCTTTATTCTTCTTATTTCAGGGGCCAAGCCAGCAACTTCCTCTCCATTACTGAAACTCTTCCAACACTCACTTAAACTAAACCTCTTCCAGTGGCTTAATGACACAGTATCAAAGCTATGTAAAGTATCCTCAGTGTGAGATACAGTGTCATAGATCTTTCTTCACTAATTAATATAAACTGCAGATAAAATCTTTTTCTGTTTTGCCACTGACAATGTCCAAAATAGCTGTTACAGTGAAATGTAGCCTTGCATTGGTTTCAATTAGGAAAAACTGGAGGAGTTTTGGACTAGATGATCTTTCAAGATCCCCTCCAATCCCTAGTAATTCTATAATTTTTATGTCATTAACTCTTATCATGAATTTGAAAACTCTTTATGTAATTCTTTGAAAATTTTATGTACATATATGTAACATTAAAAAGATCTGTAAGTTAGTTTCCCTCCTAAATTTGCATATGTATGGACACTGATGGCAGTCAGTACACAGCTACTGTTATTTGAACACATTTGAAAAGCTCCTAGAAAATTTATATATAGGTTTAAGAAGTCTATTCCCAAGTTATTTCATTAAAAATGTGCCTTGGTTTAGATCTTCCATAGTTTTCAATCACAAAAAAACCCAACAGATTTCAGTGTTAACATATTTTGTGAAGAAAGAATAAAAAGAATAGAGAAAGAAACCCTGTGAACTGCCTGCAAAACTGAAAGAAAAGCAATCTACCAATCTCTTTGTGTAATGACCAAGGGAGTAAAGAAAGAAAAAACATTTTCCTCTCCATCTACAAGAAACAGCAGAGAGGGGGAGAAAGACAAAATAGAGATGGGTTTTTTCCAAGTTCCTGCATGCTGTTAGCCAAGAGACTGCAAGCTGAAGAAAGCCCCAACCCAAGAGCAAAAGCCTATGAGACAGTGACACAGCACTTCCTTGTATGCCAGGGAAAGAAACATGATTGTTGTAGTCTGAAAATTTGCCACATTTTCAGGTGTTTGCCTTTGTTCTTTTATGTTGGAAGTGCATTTTACTTTGAAAGTAGAGATGGAAAGAGACTTGGTGGTACTGGTGGACAGTAAACTTAGCGTAAGTCAGCAATGTGGCCAGGAAGCTAAGAGGGTAATGAATCCTGGCCTGTGTCAGAAATGGTGTGGCCAGCAGGGAGAGGGAGGTTATCCTCCCCCTGTATTCGGCACTGGTTAGACTGCACCTGGAGTATTGGGTTCAATTCTGGGCCCCTCAGTGTAGGAAGGATGTCAAGGCGCTGGAACGAGTCCAGAGAAAAGCAACTAGAAAAGGGGCTGGCAGGTAAGCCTTATGAGGAGAGGCTGATGGAGCTGGGTCTGTTTAGCCTGGAAAAGAGGAGGCTCAGGGGTGACCTTATCGCTGTCTATAACTACCTAAAAGGTGGTTATGGTCAGGCGGGGGTCGGTCTTTTCTCCCTGGACACTGGAGACAGAACAAGGGGTCACAGTCTTAAGCTCCATTGGGGGAGGTTTAGACTTGACATTAGGAAAAGGTTTTCCACTGAAAGTTATCCTATTTTGGAATGGGCTGCCCATGGAGGTGTTTGAGTCGCTGTCTCTGAAGGTGTTAGTCTGAGGTGCTGAATAGCATGATCTAGTTGTCAGATGTTAGATTTATTTGCTTGGTTTTAGGTGGGACTGGATGATCTTTAAGGTCTTTTCCAGCCTCATCATTACTGTGATAAAGATAGTTGTCCCATCAGACCCCTTGGTCAGTGTTCTGACCCAAGGTGATTGCTGGACAGAGCCTAAAAAGGGGTGAACTTCCATATTTCTGTGCTACTTCATCTGTCTCCTGGCAGACAAGAGAGCTCTTCTGGGCTCAGCGCAGCTGCTCCCCGTCTTGGGGGTGGGCAAGGGCCCAGCAGGCTGATCTATGGGAGCAGTGAAACTGTAATCCCCCTCCTATGAAAGATCCTGGCCTGCCTGCAGGGCAGTTGCTGCAGCTTGCCTGTGGAGGCCAGATCCATGCCAGGTCTTGGCAGTGAGCAGAGCAAGGAGCCCCTGCACTCACACTGTTCCTACACCTTGATTGTCTTTGAAGATTCCAAGAAGTTGGTTAGCTCCTAACCCTTTCCCTCTCTCAGAATCATTACCACTTAGGAGAAGAAAAAAGAGAAAGAGCACAGATAGAGAGAGGCCCTGGAGCAGGCCCTATTTTCCACAACAGATGTTTCCCCATATGACCAGCGCTGTGTTGCTTCTGTCCTCACCACAGGCTATAGGGCTGATGCAAATGCTGTATTTCTGCTCTGCCACTGAGAGAAATGAAGATGAATGGGAGTGAAGACAGGCCCTAAGGTAGTCTTGTGAAGGTTCCTACTGCTTGATCAGAAGTTTTGTGTTAAAAGAGCAGATGGGAGAGTTCTTCTAAACCTTTGGCAAATAGAAAGAGACTGGAGTTCTGAAGTGTCTGTTCCTGCATCTAAGATGCTGTTGTGGCCTGGAAGATCATGACTAGGTTCTGCTGGCCATAGTCACATTGTGAAGAACTTCCAAGATGAGAGGAGATATAAGCAAGTCTGAGACTTTCAGGGGAAGTTGGCCTCTGCAAGAGGACCAGAAAAGGGACTTTCCACAAGCATTACAGTGCAAGAAGGCCTCAGAAGCCCTACTGAGCTCTATGGGTGGAGGGGACAGCCAAATTCCCCCTCTGATTGGTGTATTTTTTATCCAGGGTTCTCCTCTGAAGCCAAGAACTGATATGTTAGCTGTCCAGCTGCCTCCCATTTCTCAGAGCGTGTGTAATGGCATTCTGACAATGTTTCAGTTTAAATTTTTCGTTCTTCTAATTATTTTGCTATTTCTCCTTTGCTTCTGGGTTGTGGGTTCAATAATTCTTTGTTTTTAGAAAAGTTGCTTGTTGAATTCTTGGCAAGAGGTGGTTGGTGTGCTTGGATTGCAGAAACCAATCTAGAACTGATCTAGATCTTCATTCTAACCCAGCAAAGTTCCCTATGCTGTTTGGCATATCAGACAGCATTTTTTGGAGGGTCAGCCCCCTTCCCCTAGGAGCTTTTTGTGAAGCTAGTAGCAAAGAGGAAAACACCAAGTAAAATACATGATCTTTCATGAGTAAATTGGTTTTTCAATGCTGATTGATTTTGTTCAAAATTTACACCTATTTTAATTTTTTGGGACATTATTAAAAGCCTGGTACTTGCTCTTCATGGAAGGATAAAAGATAGGTCTTGTCAGCTGCATTTTTGCTGTATAGGTTACCAAATGCAGCAACCTGGTACTTTGCTTTCCTTTGTGCACAAATGCAAACTACTGACAGCTTGGTATTCCCACAAAAAGCTGTAGAGGACATTACAGAATCACTGGGAAGAAAGGACTTGTATTCTAAGCTGTTGCAGCATGTCTCTTAGAAGCAATAGTAGTGGCTGTAGCCTGATGCATGAGAAGCACACATAAAACATATGGACTCTGCCAAAGAGGCAGGTTGCAAAGATGCCTATAAATCTTGCCAAGATCTGTCTTGTGTTGCCTACCCTTGACACAGTTTGACTCTGCCCTGACCTCTTCTGATTGTAAGAATGAGGATGGTACTGAGCTTCCCACTAGAACATGGGGTTCTCCAGGACTAGTGAATTTTCTGACAGGAGATAAATGCTGGATGTAACTGAAATCAGCATGCTAGGGCAGCATATAGTAGAAGAGCTAATTCTGAGCATGGTATGAAAAGTTAAGTGCAAAATGGACTGAATAATAAATTGCATCTTGTCAAATGGAGCATAAAGTAAATGCTCCCTACCCCCATGCCTTAGCTTTATATTATCATTACTAAAATTGGACACCTACGGTATTAGATGCCAAAAATTCTCACTAGCATGATCAGGAAGGCAGTGTTTACATACAGTATTTTGGCAGTCCTGCTTTTATCATACAAATGTGCTACCACCAAACTGTCGAAGAAGAAATACAGAAGTATAGTGACTTTTAGAATGATTCCTCATTGTTGTGCCACTGTAAATAATCCGTGTTCCTTTATTTTTAACCTTGTATTTTACAAAATACTTCTATCTTCAAGTACTTTAGTAGGGATGCAGTATTTTCTACCATGTAATTTTTCAGCATAATCTGCTGACACTGTATTCTAGCTTTCTATATACCTTTCTCTGTTAAGCCTTATAATACAAGGTGAGGTGGCCTTAAAAACAATTTCAATGACAAATTAAAATTCTCCCTGCCTAAGTGCAAGATTTTTGTATTGCTTGACGGTGTCTTCAGTAGAGACCAACATCTCAGTTTGGAAATATCTACCTGCACTGATGAATCCTGCCTGTCAAAACTATTCTATGCACTCAATAATATACAGAAGTATAAAAGTATTCTTGGCTGAGGCACTTGATGAAGCTACATCGATATGGACTTACATCTTCACAGTGTGAATGGATATGAAATTGATCCAGCTCAAGATCTGGATGCACTCCTTACTGTCTGAAATTAAAAAATATTTTACCACTAGCAGTACAATGCAGAACTTTCAAGAATTTTTTCAGGTTAAAATGCCAGTTCTGTTGGTGAAGTTTTTCTTAATATCACTCTTGTCTCTCAGTTTTATTGCTTCTATTTTCCCAACCTGTACCTATCCTAACGTGCTTACTTTTCAATCATAACCATTCAGAACATTGAAGTGGATCCTCACTTCAAGCACATTCAGCCTGTATAAGAGCCTGTATACATGCATTACAAAAAAAACATATATATGTATAAAACATCTTTTTTCCTTGATTTTTTTTTGTTAATCTCTGAATATATTTTTTTGTTTTTTTGTGACAGAAAAATAAGCAAAAGAAGGACTTTTTCTCTGGTGGAGAATAGAATAAATCAGCAATAGCTTAGACTGATAAAAATTGATTTTTGCCTCTGAATTGTTCCTGATTAAGAATATCTTTGTAGCTCATCCTTAGTTTACTGGTGGCATCAATACAGTGAATTATGTCTTGCCCTTGTGGCAGTTCATGCTGAAAGAAATTGAAGAAAAATTCTCGCTCATACATCTGCTCCTCTGATTAATAATCACAGCATGTTTGTTGTAAATAATGATCCCTTTAGCTCTGTGTTCGTATATTTGTATGCGACTCTGTAATAACGAATATACTATTTTTTTCCCATAAACTAATGATACCTTAAGTAATCCAGTTATGCTTCCTTTTATCTCTGATTTTATTACTGGTTTACCCCTCGTATTTATGTTTTCATTTTATTGACCTTGAACCACACTACCTTAGTTAACCTCTAAACAGTCTGAACTGAGATGGAATGTATGGCAGTTTTTTTTTTCCTGAAGGTTTTAATCTCTCTGTTTGTTTTTTGTAATGAGTAGAACAAGGGAAAGAAGAGACCATGGAAAAGTTGCAGAGACCAGAAGAAAAAATGGAGAGCAGATAAAAAAATTTCAAGGCTTATAACACCAAAAATATTCTGTAATTTTTCTTTAAAACAACAGAGATTTTAAATTAAATTTTAAAACTAACTTGAGTTGACTTCTGTCAAAGCTGTCAATCACTAGGCATATTTATATTTGTGATTTTGCTCATACTATATTTTTCATTACTGAAATTAGATCAGCTAAGAAACATGCTTAGGTTGAAAAAATGTAATACCATTATATCCAAAATATTTTCTTTTACTACACTGAACCAATGTCTTCCATTAAATACATTAAACAAGGCAAAATTCCTTTATCCATAGCTTAAGACATAGTTTGCACAGCTAACTTTATATTTTTCTGATTAATAATGAAGAAGCATTTAACATAGAATGGAAATAATTATGATCGTACCTCAGCCATAATCAGAAATAGAAGATATTTTTTAAAATGTCTAAAACCACATTGACTCGAATGCATACTTACCTGTGAGATCAGAGCAATTTAAAGTCTCTGATGCAATAATGTCTGGTTTATTGTCTGTGGAACATTTTAATAAAACACAAAATGATATTAGACAGAATCATCTCCCATAATAGCTTCCTACTATATGGGGTAACATACCTGTCTGTTTACCACTGTCTACTCAGTAACTGAACCGTGTACTATGCTTTTATTGTGCTGTCCTGATGGGTCTATTGCCCACTTAGGAGTGTAAAATCATGTTATATTTTTATGGCTTTCAGCCATCCTAGACCCCTTTTCTCTTGTAGACAGTTTTTCACAGTATCACTGCAATATCAGATTAAGCCTCTGTAGTACAACCTTTTATTTTCTTGTTCAGCATCTCTACACTATCTGATGAAAGCCATTTTTTACAAGTTGTTATTCATCTTCATAATGTTCATCTATATTTTGCACAAATTCTTTTGGTTACCCAAAGTGTTTGAAAGAAGGCATTAAATTTGACATACAGCAAGGCAAATTATGTACTTCAAAGTAGTTTTGTGGTATGAGGCTGAGGCAAATCCATGGCTTTGGGGACAAGTTTGTTTAAGACTTCTAGTTTCCTGTCTACATTGAAGACAAACAACTTCCATATAAAAACATACTTGCTGAAACTGCTTGATTTAATGAAATCATATGATCTTGCGATTGAAAGTTTTAAGTTTGTGCAAATGGTAGTGATTCTTAATTCCTCTTCAAAGTTGTATGTACTGTCCATATATTATTTCTGTATCTCAGTTACAAAGTTATAAAATATTCCTATCCATGATAACTATAATTTCTTCAAGAACAAAATGGCCTTATGTGGACTTTGTAAACAAAGAGCAGGAAAATTTATAAAAGTTACCAAAGGGTTATCCTGAATCAAATTTAACAATTAATTTAGTCAATGGGCTAATTGATCAAAACAAACAAAACAAAACAAAACAGGGAAGGTTTGAAAACCATTTATAAATTGCAGGCAAAAGCCCCAAACTAACTTGATTCGGGGAAAAAAATTGATTCACCTCACATAAAAAGCCAACACAAAGACATACAGAATTTAATCACATGTTCTTCCATAACTCGTCTGAACTGCTGTCTCAAACCCCACGCAGGGAAGAGACTTTAATCAGTTCTTTCTCACAGTGGAAGAGTGGAGTCCATTGAGTTCATTCACATGTCCCTCAGTGTCAGTGGGATTATTGTTTTAAAACCCTATATCCCCTGTGTGCTTCCAAGCCAGTCCTCCATTTCCAGTGTACTGATTCCTGTGGCCACAAAAAAGGGAAGAATTCTTTGCGTTTCAGCAAACAATAAAATTCAAAGCTTTTTTCAGCTGTTCCTTGACCAAAGCAAGATGTCTACTGCACTTAGTGCAGTGACACGTGTGTTTGTCTGAACAGAAGTGAAGTCAAGGAAAGGAGGAGCTGGAAATCCAAAATTGGAACCTCCAAAACTGTTGTTCCAGTTTTTTGCAGAGCTGAAAGAATTTTACAAGGTACCATAGCAACTTTGCAGTGCCTTAGGCCAAGAAATCTCAAATTGCAAACTATGACAGAGAGTTTCATCAAGGAAACTCATCATGGCTGAAGCTTCGGGAGTACTTTGAGTTACTACAGCTACAACCCTTATATTTTCTTCTTCCATGCTCTGGGTTTTTATCTATTAACTTGGACTTTTTCATAGTTACATTCTTGCACAATTTTATTTTTTTCAAAGACAAGGTGCTGAGAAACACAAGCAAATGCATATCCTCTTTGTTTCTAAAGAAATAGCCGATTGCACTGATGGAGGACTGTATGTCCTTCCCTAAAAGCTGAGCAGAAATAATTTCTGACATCGTGTAATCTAACTTCTGTGATAATAGAATGGAAAGTATTCTAAAACACAGGTCTTAATATTTCAATCTAGTCTTACCAGCCAAAAACAGGGAACAAGGTTTTGATCTGAACAATAATCCTGATCAATATTGTCAGAGATTGTGTCATTGCAAAATTAAAAAAGGAAAAAAAAAGTGAAAATAAAGTGTTTGGTAATGATTTCCATTCTTTGTTAAAAATTTCCTGTTGATTTACAAATCTAATAGTTGAAAAAGTGAAATATCTATGTTTAATATCAGCAAAACATGTAAAAATATGTCAGTTGAAGTTACATGGAGAAGTATTATGTTCAGTGCAAATGTCAATAAGAGATCAAGTAAAAGCAGTGTATGTAAAAAAATCTAATTCTCTAATTTTTTCCGTCTGCTGGTGTAAATCTATGTATGTGAACACCTACAGAAATAAATCTTAAATTACACCACAGCCAAGTTTCTTCATGTAAGTTTCTTCACTGCAGTGAATGGTAAAACCTCAATTTATTGCTTTATTAAAACAGTTTGGCGTAAGCCAAATGTCAAGTTTTAGATGCAGTAGTCATGACTTTGTAGGGCACAGAGAAACAGTAAGAAGAATTCTCCTGATAAATCCTTTTATTTAACTAGTAAATCTCCTTGACACAGAACAGATCATATGTACATACGCATGTATATATGTACATGTAATGTCGTGTATACCTGTAACCATACATGAACATGTATGCATCTGTATACTTACAGGTATTCAGTTGAATCATTGCTGTGTCTCTTGATTGTGTTGTGTCTGAAGAACACATGGAATAAACATTGGTCAATTTTTGTAATACTCCCTTGCAACAGATATAAAAACAATATGAAAGTGTATTAAGTCTACTTAATTCTTGTAAAGGAAAAGCAGACATTTGGTGTTCAGACATTCTGTTGCTGAGATTTTTGCACATTTTGCATATTTTAGATTGAAGTCTATCTGGCAATATATTTGGGATTCATTGTACTAGAGTACAATTTTCAATAATGTTAATGTTACAGCAATGACAGTATAGTGACTGTCAAAACTATCAATTGATTATTGAATCAAACTACAAAACAAATATCAGATTATGAACATGGAAACATCCAATGAAATTAGTATGAGGTCGTAAAGGAAGCTTGATTCAAGACAAATATGGGAGTAAAACTTAAAGCGTGTGTAACAGCTAGTATTAGCATAACCTGTTAATTACTTCAGTATTTTATAATCCAGACCATCTTGGTGTGCTGAGCAGAGTACATTTTTTCCAGAGCAAAGTTGTGATTAATTGTTTTACTCTGAATACATGCGATGTTTGTTTGGTTTCATTTTTTTTCCAATCCTGGCACATTTGTAAGAAGTTTGTCCTCAGCTATATTCTAGCATTATTTCCTCTGATATTATTCAGTAAGATTAGTAACCTTATTATAGAATCCAGAAAGAATTTGTTTTCAAAAATATTTTATAATACTAACAACATATGCTTCATGATGTTCAGTGTCATGCCCATCTATTTAAGATTATGCATAATGTTTTGGGAAAGCTTTCTGTTAAATAAAGGGTAACTGCACTGGATCTGATGGCCTTCTGTGAAGCAGAACATTCTTGCTTGTCAGAATTTGTATTACCCAAGATAGTCAAACTGCTGTTCACAAGATGGATATGGCACTCTTTTTTTGGTATGATATGTTGTAGGGAGCCGTGTGCTTTTGTCCCAGCATCAGTTTTGCAATAGCGCCCCTTGGCATTCAGGTGAGGGGCCAAAGGGGACGCTGTTACCACAAGATGACATTGCCTGGAGTGCTGCAGAGTGGAACCTGCCAGAGACCTCAGCCAAGATACGCGGGACCAAGACTTTACAGCACGAGGCTTCGGAAACAGCGATTGTGGGTGGAGGGGGGGCAGTCAGCTTCCCGAATGTTTGAAAAGCCTTCTCGAAGGTGGCACAGCGCATGCTTCGCATGAGATACAAGCCCAAGCTGCCCAGCAGGAGTGGAGGGACTGCACAGACGGGGACTCTTCGGCAGGGAGTGCATGACACAGATCATACAGCAGAGGACAGGCAGTGGAGCAGCTGCAGAAAAGCTGAAAAGCAACCCCCCTGACAAGCAGTGGCCGCACTGGAGAGTGGCATCCTCACCAAAAAGTGGCAGAGCAGTGGGATGCCCCGGGAACAATGGCATCTTCCCTCCATGGCAGCATCAAAAAGTGGCAGTAACCTCATCCCCCTGTGGCCTTTCCCCACTTTACCCTGTCTCCTTTCTGCCTCTCTTTACCCTCAGTCCATCGCGGTCCTGTTCTTTTTGGTTTAAATAAATCTTTGTTCTCTTCCTCTGACATCAACAGAGCCCTGCATGGTCCCAGCTTGCTCTGTCAGGTTGGCATGCCTAACTGGCAGGACAAGTGGACCATGACGTATGTAAATACAAGTTTCATAGGAATCAGATAATAAACCTCAATCCTCTGTATCTAAGATAACCATGTACCAAGCATAAATGAATTTTTCATAGCTCCATCTGATGATTGCTCTAAAAATAAAAGTGGAAATATGGGGTGGGGCACAGTTCTAACCAGATGTATTTTTTTTTTTGATTAATTTTTCTGGTATCTGCACTGAATGTGCAGAGCAATACTGGCACATAACAGATTGCCGCTCTTCAGGGTTTTTTATTGTTCTTTGGTTGGTTGGTTGTAGCATTTTGGGCATTTGGATCTAATGCCTCCTGTTTCAAGAAAATCTTTCTTGGCAGATAACAAGTTTAGTAACTTCAGGAGATTTGTGCATTTTACATTGTCCCGACTACCTGTGAACAATCTGGACATTGCTGGAAGGGGTTAACTACCCCTTTCAAGATGAAAAGCATTAATTTCTGTGCCCTGTAATATTATGCTGTCTATATGTGTAAATCTGGTGTTGGCAAGTTGCAAAAGACATTAGTTCTATAATTTCCAAAATGGATGGAGAGATAAAAACTGCTATTTCATTATATTCAGAATAGTTGTAACTAGTTCAGTGTAAAGCTTTTACAACTCCTCATTTCCACACTGGTATTTGAAGTTAGAAAGCTCTGTCTACGATTCTGTGATTCTATGATAATTCGGGTATACTGCTAATGACTGTATCATGACTGCCAAAAGACAGCAATCTCCCATTTTACTTTAGGCCTCCTTTAGTATTTTGTCTCCACAGTCTTTTCCAAATTACTTAAAAAGGTAAATCCCATTTTGAAAAAATTAATGCTATTAAAGCAAAACACATTGAATAGCACTTTACATCATTACTCTCTACAGCTTTGTGAGGAGGGGAAATGGAAAAGTTGGTGCTGATACCTCTTCAGCAGATTTTTGTGATATGACACATCGGAATGCTTCAAAAGAGCTAGGGAAAAATTAGGAATATAAAAACAGTATTTTGTGAGCAGCACGTTACCGTAAAAGTAGGTTGGGCTGTCACTTGGACATGGCATGATTTGTGGAAGAACATTCAGCAAGATCATGGAAATAAAAATCAATGAACCAGACTAAAGCTAGCCCATGAATGATTTTAAAAGGAAGTAAGAGCTTGTTTAAAATAAGCATGACATAAATAAGGATTGAGCAAAAGAAATACTAAATTAGTGGTTCTATTAGATATAGGCATTCAGTATTAATTCTGAAATCTCTCACAGTGATGTAGAACAAAATTATTATAGTTTTTTTGCTTGATTCTGTTGTAACTATTCATAGTGTAAAATCTATGGGGAAAAATTCTTTTCTAAAGCATGTCCTCAAATCGCCTCACAAATTAGGATGAAAAGAAGGACACTTCAGGACTGCAGAAGGTTTGCTATGGCAAATATAGGGGCGGGATGAGTGTGAGTTTGGAACAAAACAGTGTGGGAAAGTAGAGATAAAGGAGATACAAAGATTTAGAGGGGTTTGAACAGGGCCTGGTGTCTGTGTTTATGGAGCCATGCCTTTCATTTGACCAATACTGTCTGACCTGTCTTCTCAGTGGTCTCCTTTTCCTATTGTTTCCTTAATGAGGAGCTTTGTATGTCTCTTCAGAGGCTCATTGACAGACCTAGGTGTTGGACCACAGGTCATGGAGATGTGCATTGGGTGCCAGCAACTGGAAAGGCTGGAGTGTCTGTATATTGTCTGCATGCACATATAAGAGAGTTCAATTCTTAGCAAACATCAAGCCAGGCTTGTGGAAGTAGGACAAGAGATTTGAGAGCCAGATATTCAAGTGATCACTGTTCCCAGCTACTGGAAAGGCTATAGGTCCAAGACAGGTGCTGCAGAGATTCATGTGCATAAAGTTGGTACATATGATGCATGTGCATATATGGGTATGTGTGTGCACAAGTGTGGTGTGGAGAAAAAACAGAGACTCTTGGTGGAGTTTCTATTAGGTAATTTATTGTCACTGGTGGGTATATGGGGGCTCATGTCTCCACAAGTGTGCACATCAAACTTGACTTATGTAGTGGAAAGTATTACATATACATGAAGTCATACAATGCCTAACACAATATTCATAAAACTAACACCACCTTCCCCACTCTTGATGTAAACTAGGTGTGCAGTTTATTGTCTGCAGGGGTCTGTATGGGTCTTAAGGGATGAAGCAATTAACGTCCATCGCTATAAACTTTTGACCCAGTTCTCTTGTGCAGACATGGTAGTTGCTGTGAGTTCTTTTTGAACCTTTCATCCACCAGCACTTTCTTCTCCTAGTCTGCAGCCTGTCTCCCCCTTATCGAGGAATGCACATTTTGCATTGTCTTGATGGCAGTCTTTCCCAAACAGGATTCCTTATTTGGCAGTGTGCTAGAAGTCATTTCTCTGTCAAAGGTAAATTGCTTACTAAGATTTTGCTGAACAAGAGCTCTAAGAGCAGTTCTATAGGTCACCATAGGTCACCCCTTCACAAGGCAACAAGGAAAACAGGAGATACAGAGGGAAGATACTATATGAACTTCTGTCTAAAGCCACATACTGGATGTATACATATTTTCATATAATCATAGAATCACTAGGGATTGGAAGGGATCTTAAAAGACCATATTGTCCAATCCTCCTGCCACATCAGGATCACCTAGACACCTAGACCAAGTCACAGAACATCACAGAACAGAATATTATTGATTGGAAGTGACCTCAAAAGACCAATCCTCCCACCACAGCAGGATTATCCAGAACAAGTCCAGGTGACTTTTAAATGTCTCCAGAGAAGGAGAGCCCAATGCCCTCAACCCCCCACCCCACCCCCCACC
>VZRI01000625.1:17146-70704 GCA_013397515.1 Upupa epops
GAGAGGTGCTCCAGCTCTCCTTCTTGTAATAAGGGCTCCGGAACTGGAAGCAGTACTCCAGGTGGGGTCTCACCAGAGCAGAGTAGGTGGGGACAATCACTCCTTCGACCTGCTGGCCACACTTCTCCTGATGTAGCCCAGGATCCAGTTTGCCTTATGAGCCTCAAGTGCACACTGCTGGCTCATGTTGAGCCTTTCATCCACAAGCATGGCCAAGTCCCTTTCCTCAGGGCTACTCTCTAGCCAGTCCCTGCCCAGCCTGTATTTGTGCTTAGCATTGCCTTGACCCAGATGCAGGGCCTTACACTTGGTCTTACTAAACCCCAAGAGGTTGGCTTGTGCCCACCTCTCCAGCCCATCCAGGTCCCTCTGGATGACATCCCTACCCTCCGGCATGTCTGCTGCACCACACAGCTTGGTGTCATCAGCAAACTTGCTGAGGATGCATTCAATGCCTCTGTCCATGTCACCAGCAAAGATGTTGAACAAGACAGGTTCCAGGACTGATCCCTGAAGGACTCTGCTTGTCACTGCCCTCCACTTGGACATGGACCCATTGACAACCACTCTGGGTGCGGCCATCAAGCCAGTTCTTTACCCATCTAGTGATCCACCGATCAAATCCATTTTCCACCAGGTTGGAAACCAGAATGTGGTATGGGACAGTGTCAAAGGCTTTTCTTAGGTCCAGGTAAATTACATCAGTCACTTGCCCCTCATCCATTAATTTTGTGACTTGTGCATAGAAGGCCACCAGGTTTGTCGGGCAGGATTTGGTGAAGCCATGATGATTGTACCCAATCACCTCTTCACTATTCTCCTGGTGACAGAAGATACAGTGACATGTTCTTGAAAGTGTTCAAAGGGAGGTAAAAATTCTTTAAGTCCTTTTCCAACAGTTAGGATTTCTACTTTGCTGTCTGTTGTTCATCTAATTTTAGGGCATCACTTTATGCCATTAACAGAAAGCAGGGAGGACTTCTTCACCATTTGACAAATGCGAGCAATTGGCGGCATATGGTAAACTCAGGATATTCTGACCAGATATTTGGGACTTCCCTGACACTTCTGTTTTACTTGAAAATAACTCAAAAATAAAATGCTAACAGCCTGAGATAAAACAATTCTTTTTTTTCCCACCTGTGAGGCAGAGAGGCCAGTAGAGGTTTTTCTGCATTCAGCAGAAGTGAAGAGAACATCATCACTTTAATCTACTACAGGTCATGCCTACATATCTATGCTAAATGAAGCATAATGCAGGAAACAATGTATATTTCTACAGTTTATTCTTTCATGAAGTCTTAGAGTACTGAATGTTTTCCAAATTAGATTGTTCTGTCATTAGATAACTTTTTCCATTTTCACTGATATCAGACCTGTCTGGGAAATGGTCAACAACATAAAGACTACACAGAATCCGTAATAAGCCTACAAAGAAACTTTAAGGTAATACCATGTCTACTTCTCTTGGTATTGTGAGGAACTGTGTTTTTGTCCCAACATTGGTTTCATGATAAAGCCATGGTAGCTGAGGTTACTCCCAGTCAGAGAGCCAGTGACATTACATAGAGCACTGCCCCTGCCTGAATGCCTGTGTGGGGAGTGACTGGGGCAGGTGGAAAGTTTCCCAAAAGTCTGGGGGATGGGGAGGGGTGTGGGGACAGGAGGTCCAGTAGGCTTCCTGAATGCCTTCTAGAAGGTTGCACAGCACATGATCCACCTAAGATATAAGCCCCAAGTGCCAGCAGAACATGGACTGTTCAGTAGGGACTATTCAGTGTGGACCATCCAGTAGAGAATGGGAGACAGGGTGGCTGCAGACCACCAAGAAGCAGCACTCCCAAGAAGCAGTGGCAACACCGGAGAGTGGCTACATCACTGGAAGCAACAGAGTGTCAGGAAGCACCAGGAATGGTGGCATCTCTGCTCTGTGACAGCTCTGAGAAGCCAACAGTGGTGGTAACCCTCACCGTGGTCTTTCTCAGTTTCCTCTCCCTTCAACTACCCATTTTCCCCTTTTCCCTTTCCCCCTCCCTTTAGCCTTGGTCCATTGTGGTCCCATTCTTGTTTTAAATAAATCAGTTGGCTCTTGATTTTGTTGGAATCTTTATTCTTTTCCTCCAATATTGAGAGAACCCCACGTGGTTGCAGTTTGCCTTGCTGAGCTGGCATTGCCTAACCCCAGCAGGACAAGTAGGCTGTTACAGGTAAGACTTCACTCACTTTTCTACAAATCAGCAAACCAGGAAATGTCAGAGATAGTAGTATTACCTCACTATGACCCTTGAAGTGGACATAGTATTTTCTATGTGCATTAAACCTGCAAGTGAAGCCCTTTTCTGTATTAAATTCAGATGCAGAGAGAGAGAGGTAAGGCTCAAAATTCCCAGAAATATGTGGTCTGTAAGGCAGTGTGGAACTAGCCAAGTTTTTGAGATTAAAATTCACAGTGTGCACACTTTGAATCACGTCAGAACATTTTAGAGTGTCTCTCTGTATTTGGAGGAGAAACAGAAGTTAAAAGGCAATGTTTTAGGATAGAATGCATAGTGTGAAGATTGTGTTTGAGAGGTTGCTTACATATGGTTTTGTTCCTGTGTGTATCACACCTCTTACGCAAAAAAAAGGAAAGAATCAAGGAAGGAAGGAATGAATGGAGGAAGAAACAGAGGGAGTGCCACAAAGGCAAAAGGAGGAAAAGGGAATAATTTTTTTTAATTGTGTAATTGTTTTCTGTCTCTCTGAGGTTTCAGGCTAGTGCTATTAATCAGGTTTTCTAGTTAATCAAATATTTTAAACAAAGGGAGTTTTATAGGCACTGGAAGGTAAGCCTGAAAAAACAGGTGGCAAAGAAACTGCAGTGTAGAAAGAAGAAATTACTGTTTACCAGCTTCACTACACATACTAGTCCTTCAGATTTTCCAGGGTATCCATTGGTCCTGGGAGTGCTCTAAGTTGTAGTATAATACAGAGATTAATGCTGTGAATATGAACACCAGGTTGGATGAGAAATCTTTTATTATCAGAATGTTATGGAACCTAAGTGGCTATTTCATTCTACTTTTGGTCTGTGTGACTGCATCAGGTCATAACAGGAGGTGATGTTGGTTCACTTTCTATGTTCCTACTCTACAAAGACTCTGGAAAGAAGAACTGAAGATAGTGTGACCCAGATCTCAGACATGGCAGAGCATGGGTGTGGCTGTGGCGTATCTCCATAGTTTTGAACGAGGAACACTCCTTGATTTAGATCTAGTGTAAAGTCTAGCTATTTTAAGATAAATTCATCTTCAGAGAAGTAGATTTGAAACATCCGACAAAATCCATGATCTTTTCCATAGCTGTCACATTATTAGTTTCTTTTTCTGTGCAGCTTTACACTATCCTCACTAAAAATGACTTTACTGTTACATGTACATGTACTGTTATTGCATTCATGATTTATGAGAAAAAGCATATGTTTTTATTGCAATTAATAAAATGCAAAGTTATTTAGCTATATTGCTCAGAATTGCTCATAAATTTGTCATTTTGTCTCTAATTATGGAGAAATAATACTGTCTGTGCAAAATTCTGTGATGCGTCACTTAGTCCAATAAATGTGACCAGATTTTACTTTTATTCAATTTGTTAATCTACATAATTTTGTGAAAAAATTTACTTGGCTGAGATCTATAAATCTTAGATTTTTACATAAAAAGACATGGAATGAAAAAACTAGTTATGTATAAATGATATAAATGACTTCTGCAGAACAGTTATCACACTGATTTATTTTGAGTATCATTTATTAATATCTTATAAATGCTGAGATTCAGCTTATATGGAGCACAGGAATCAGTTTTGTAGCAGAAGACTGGGGTACAGGGATAGCTTCTGTCAGGAGAGACTAGGGCTTCTCCATGTCAGACACAGTCACTTCCAGACAGCTCCAACAATTCTACTACAGGGTATGGCTGTGCTGCTCAGCCAAGGTGGAAGCATCTCAGGGAAAACATATTTGGGAAAGGGTATAAATTCTGTGCAGGAAGAGGGTAAAAGGAGTGAAAAGATGAGAAACAGCAGAGGGAACACTAAATCTACAAAATAAGAAGTTGCAGCTGGGTAAATATCTCTATGTTGCTGTGTCTGAACCACGATACACTCAAATTTCTTACTTTCTTTGTAAATCTACTTCAAGGTTGATAGGACTTGTAGTACAGCAGAAAGTTTAAACTAGCAATGCTTGCAAAGCTATACTCTTATTTACATTAAAATGGTAATATATCAATCAGAAAGTGGAAAAACCACTTAGTGTCTGTTGTCAGACACTTTCTATCTATTACATTGATATTCAGGGTGTAAAGTGAATTGTAAACATAAAGTAATGAAATCTATTGCAAAATTCAGTGACCTCAAAAGAAGTGTTTCCCTGTTGTCAGCTAGACTTAGACAATGATGCAGCATGATTTACGATCCCTCAGAATTTTTGTTTGTTCAGGATCACAGCACTAATAAGTCTTTGGAGAATTACCTACATATAATATGGTTTCCTTCAATGCACCAAAATAGTATCTCAAATCACATAGTAGTAGACATATTAGTTCAGTAATTAATTAAAAATATAAGCAGGAAAACAATACTATCACAATTTATTCTTCTTGCTACCCTAGTTAAGAATATTCTGTTGTTTTTTGGTCTGACTCTGTGTTTTCTAGATAAATTCAGGAAACTGTGCACTCTGAGTCACAAGGCATCTCTATTCAGTGGCATGTATGCATGAGCCCATGCTTATACTCCATGTCTGCTTGTTGTCAGTCATGGTCTGTACTTTCCACATTCAGAATTTAATGAGACTGCAGTAATAGTTTATGTATCTTTACTAAATTTAAGTTTTAGAATAAAGCATAACAGCAAAATACTAATATTTTTAGGTCAACATTTTTTTCTGGTTTGTGTTTCTAAATTTTCTACTGTTGATTTTTTTTTTTAAAAAAAAAAGAAAGCAAAACACACACAAAAAAACCCAAATAACTCTGAATCAAAAACTTTAAGAGTATAGGCAAAGCATGAGAAAAAATAGCATAATACAAAGGGAAACCATCAACAGCATCAAATAAGTGAAACTATTATTGCCTCAGTCTTTGCTAGCAACTGCTGTCTTCACAGCTTTCAAGTCAATGTCCCACAAGACAGAGATCAGAGAGTATAATGGGTTTGGTGAAATGCCACTTTTCTGTAGTATTCCTGTATGAAATAATTTTTCAACACACAAGTGGTTACATCTCCCTCAGTAGAGGGAATTCCTTCAGGCAGGGTGAAGCCAGGGCTGGGTGGACAGAACTGTGACAGTACTTGAGGAAGGGGTATAGCAGAATGGCTGCCTGGAGAACAGTGTAATGAGGATTACA
Organism: Upupa epops; assembly: GCA_013397515.1. Taxonomy (NCBI): domain Eukaryota; kingdom Metazoa; phylum Chordata; class Aves; order Bucerotiformes; family Upupidae; genus Upupa; species Upupa epops. The sequence goes on from VZRI01000625.1 coordinate 22,537, forward strand.
CTGTTGGGAGAGGGTCTCACCATTTCTTTTCCCTTGATACCCTTTTCCCCTCTTTTTTTCCCCAAGGGTTTGTGTATGACAGTGATCATTGTGGCTGCTGCCACAGCTTCTCCTCTTGGCATCATTTCCCTTTCCCCTGTAATAAGCAGCTGCTTTGACTCACTCTTTCAAGCAAAGCACTCCTTTTTCTCTCTCTCCCCAGCACATTGGCTCTGGGGATTAGTTTTCTTTCAAGGAGTGATGGCTGGGTGTTTTTACAGTGTTTTTTCCATACACATTCCTTTCTGCCCAATTGGGTAAGATTTATGTCTGTCAAGGTGGTGTGACAATTTTTGAATCCTGGAGTGGAAAGATTTATTGAGACTCATTCTGAGCTTTTAACAATTAGAGAGCTTGTTAATTATTGGATAAACTGGCATACAGGTGGACTTTCTGCAAGATTATAAAAACACTGCTTCTATTGTTCAGGGGACAGTTGGCTGACTGCAGGAGATGACACACCTCTACCACCACCTGTCTACTCCAGAAACCCAGTGAGGCCTACAAGAGAGAGACTTGCCTCTCCTGACAGAGAGGGAGGAGACAACAAGTCATTAATCACAGAGCTCAATAAGTCATAAAAAAAATTTCTCCTCTTGATCTCTAATCTATTTCATCAAATTTTCATTGCCAGAACAACCTCACCAAGCTGTAAAGTTGGAAGAGAATTGTGGAGTGTGTGGGGAGACTGAAGAGCTCTGTTGTCTTTGTTTCTCCCTCAGCATTTCTGTGAGGGAATCAGGTTTAGTTATTTTCTGCTCTGCGGCACTCAGTTCTGGCAGAGGTCTATCTTTGCAGTTGGAGCTGAAGTTCTCTTCTTTACACCCCCAGTACAGTGTTCTCGAACCGAGGGGAACAACATGGGGATAGAGGTGGGTAAGTGTGGTACTCTACCTCTCTCTCTCTGCATTTAGGGGGGCTTGACTTCAATCACTACTTGCTCTGCAGGGTCTTGGCTTTTGGCAGAAACTTTATCCATGGGGACATTAGCTTTTTACCACTTCTACCCTCCTGTACAACGTTTCAAAGGGCTGTTCAGGGAGAAACCCAGATCTTCCCCCACCTCCTCCCCAACTCCAGATAGCTTGGAATAGTGCCAAAGGGAGGGGATTGGGGCAGTCTAGGGTGGCTTGTGACATCCCAGGAGATGTCAAGTATCCACTCACCTACTTCTGTCACTTCCACCAGGGGTAGGAGCCGGGTGTCTGTCCATCACTTACTATTTCTTGCAGGAACAAGTGCGAGCTGTAGCCTCCCAGCGGTGTGCAGCTAGAACAACTGGCAACAGGAAGTTTATTTCTTATCCTACAGTGCCATCGAGTGAGTAAGTGGCTACATTGCAACTCCTCGAAGACATCCTTGCCTGGTTAGTGGCTAAAATTGCATCTCCCAGATAGAAGTTCATTTTTTTATCCTGTAGCACCATCAAGTGAATGAGTGACAACACTGAAACTTCTCAGAGAGGTTGGTTGTTTATTTTAAAGGCTTATCTTTGTTGTGATTATCATATCTCTGTTTTTATTATCTTATGTATGTTTTGATTATCTTATGTCTGTTTTTATCAGTTTATCTTGCTTATCTTAATTTTCAATAAATATTTACCTTTAGTTCCAGCTGTTTAACTCATTTAATTGAATTACTATTTAAATAATAGTTAATTACTTAAAGATTTAAACTTAGTTTTAATTGGAAGTAAGAATTCTGTGAATGGTTCTTCTATACACAGCTAAACTACTACACTGGGTTAAGAGGCAACCTAGACATCATGTTTTATTTGGGTTTTGGGGTTTTTTTGGTTTTTTGGTTTTTTGGTTTTTTTTGAGATTGCAGCCCAACAGAAAGGAGGAAATAGGAGTTCAGTTGCTGGTTCAAGGGGGTGGATTGTGGTCTTGCTTTATTTATTTTTTTTTCTTCCCTTCCCTTCCCTTCCCTTCCCTTCCCTTCCCTTCCCTTCCCTTCCCTTCCCTTCCCTTCCCTTCCCTTCCCTTCCCTTCCCTTCCCTTCCCTTCCCTTCCCTTCCCTCATTCTTTCACCAAAGTCTTAATACTTGTAGTTCCACCAAGACATTAAGTATGGTTAAGCAAAACACCAGCCTAGTGCTAGACTGTGACAGAGAGGAAAAGTTCTTCCCACTGTGAGTGAATACAAGCTTCGCAACCATCTAAAGAACTTAAACATACACAAGATGAGATGCAGCCTCAGAGTCCAGAGTGACTTGGCTGATGCAGTTGCCAAACCTTTCTCCTTGATATTTGAAAAGTTATGTCAGTAAGATGAAATATCTACTGACTGGAAGAAAAGAAAACCTTTCATCCATTTTAGAAAAGGTAGAAAGGAAGACCCTGGGAACTACTGACCCATTGGCCTTATCTCTCTGCCTAGGAAGATAATGGAACAGATCCTCCTAGAAAGTCTGATAAAGCACATGGACGACAGGGATGTGATCAAAGACAGCCAGCATGAATGTACTAGGGTCCAATTCTGTCTTATCACTTAGTGGCTTTCTGCAATGGAGTGGCTGCATCAATGGACAAAGGAAGAGATGTCATCCATCCTGATCCAGATGTCATCTATCTGGAATTCTGCAAGGCCTTTGACACACTGTCCCATGACATCCTTCTCTCTAGGTTGGGGAGAGATGGGTTTCATGGGTGGATTTTTCAATGAATAAGGAGTTGGCTGAATGGCTGTAACTAGACAGTAGTGGTCAATGACCTGTTGGAGCATATCCAGAAGAGGGCGACAAAAATAATCAGAGAAATGGAACTGTATTACAAGGACAGGATGAGAGCGTTGGGGCTCTTGAACTTGAAGATGAGAAGACTGTGGAGGGGACTTCCCAGACCTGAAATGGGCCTATAAGATGGCTGGGGAAAAAAAGTTCACAAGGATGTTTAATATAGGATAAGAGATTTTGTGCTAGAAAAGAGTGAATTTACACTGGACATTAGTTCATTAATGTGATGATGGTTGTCATGATCCATAAATTAGAAAAGATTTGTGAGAGGCCTGATCAATATGTGATTCTTAAAATGCAAAAAAAAGGCAAATGTTTCAGTAGGCTATTGGTTCTTTACACAATTCCATTACCCTGTAGATAATAGGGTGTGTCAAAACACCAGGTAATTCCCTTCTGAGTTGCCTAATCTTGCATGATTTGCTATAAAATGAGACCTGTTATCTGCCTGAATAAATTTGGGCTTGGGAAATATAACAAAACAGGACTTCAAAACATGTACTGTCTTATCTCCATTTGCTTGGGCAAATAATTCCTCTTGGACTAATTTTCCAATACAAAATTTTTTCCTTCAGATCTCTTGAAGGTGCAGTCCTTCTGCCAAGCATCACACAAGCTTTCATCTTCCTTTGGATGCAGAGGTTTATTCTCTAAAGGGTGCTTTTCTAGATGTTTATGACATTGTTTGCAAGCTGATACACAGATCCCACACATACCCCTGTTGGGAGGCCAGCTTTTCATAAGCACTTGATAACCCAGATTCCTAACTCCTGTGTGCTTATGCCTTACATGCAACCATTCCAGCAAATGTCCTCCCCCTCCCTCTTGGCCGGGGAAGAAGGGGGTGATTCCTGCTAATGCTCTTATGATCACTTTAAGTGGACCTCTGGATATTATTGATGGCTGAAAAATAGTGTGCTTTATTTCTCTGAAAACCAAGTCAATCATAGACAGACTTTTCTCCCAGTAGGCACATCTCCCTCCAACATCCTCAAAGTTGAGGGAGTAAAAATCCCCAGGGCAAAGGTTTGGTATGCCATTACTTCAAAAATCCATAATAAACTGTCCACCTTCATTGCAACCCTTTTTCCTGCAAACCACAGGGAAGGCTAACAACCAGGACAGGTTTTTCTCCAAAATACCAATTACAAATCTTTTTTCTTATTCAAGACGCTGACAAACAGGAATGGTTTTGCATTTTGGAATTTCCCCCAGTTCCAGTGCCAAAGCACAATGAGAAGGGGAGTGTCCACACCCCTGAGGAAGATGAGCAAAAGCAAATCCTCGTTTCACACAAATGCAAAATGGTCATTATCCTCAAACATCACAATCAGGCAAATCCCACCACAAAACACTGCTGCCACTTTGGCCACATCAGGGACTGTAATGGCTGAAAGGTTGGTGTCAACACTCTGCCCATGAGAAGCCACTGTGAAGTGCAACCTCCCGTCTGCTTCCCCAAGTGATCACAAGGGGGAATGAGTATTTGTTATGGCTCTAGATTCTCTACCATATGGCAGTGGGAGTGGACTCAAGCGATTCAAGGCTCAGCCGTGAAATGGCACAGATTCCACAGGGGGCTCCAGCTCCACAGAGGGGTTGGGAGTCCTAGTTTCCAATTCCACCAGAAAAACAAAACAAGCCACCAATTTCACAGAGACAGTTTGAAACTAGTGGAACAAAAATTTCATAAAGAGTCTTCCCTGCGATACACAGGACTCTTGCAATAACCTTGCTGAGCTTATAATCATTCACAAGTTACTATCACACACACAGATTACAAAGACTTAACAGTCTTGGAGGGTTGGGGTAGGTCTTGTTCCTTCACTTCCTTAAACAGGCAGTTCTCAGCAATGTGTAAAACTACTTCCCCTTTTACATCTCAGGAATCTTTATTTTTGTGTGATACTGGCAGACAAATCCCTCAATCCTAGCTCAAGATGCTTTACATTTAGGCATGTATGCTCTGNCATCTTTTCCTCTGTTATAGATCAGACCTACTACCTGCACCTTTTCTATCTATGAGGATCCTGCTGACTATGCTAATTTTAATGTCATGATCCATAAATTGAAGTGGATTCATAAGAAATCCAATCAATATGCAGTCCTTAAAATGTGAAAATAAGGTGAATGTGCCCAGAGGTATGGCTAATATGGGGTATGGCTAATATGCCCAGGGGTATAGCCCCTGGTATAGGATTGCTAATATGTCCAGGGGTATGGCTCCTGGTGGTCTTCTTTGACGATTGATCTGAAAATCTTCTCTGTAATTAGTTGATGTTAACAGAACTCTGCTCCACTTAATTCTAGTGATCTCACAGCTTTGAGAATGCAGCATCTCTTAAATGTCACCACGATTCCAGATAGAGCTGAGAACACTGCGGTGCTCATGGGCTGCGTATCTCCTGCCATTCTGTCCTTGGAGGAAGGGGAGAGGAGGCCTGATTGCACTAAGGCCTTTTTCAGACAAGAAAAAGAGGCCTTTTTCTGGACACTCATGGTAGTAGATCATTGGAATAAGTTGCCTAGTGAGGTGGTGGGGAACATTCCAGGTCAGGCTTGATGGGGCTCTGAGAGACCTGTTATACTTAAGAGGTGCCGGTGCTTGTTGTAGTAAGGGTTGGACTAGATGATCTTTATAGGTCCCTATGATTCTTTGATTTTGTGATACCACCAAGCCATAAAACACCATGTGTAAAAAATTTTATATTGTATTAGTCAATGCATGCCTTCGTATGTGATGCGATTTCTTTCTCTGTCATGATCTCAGTTCGTTACCTAAAAAGTATGGATAAGAAAAAAACAAAAAAAATAAAATCAAATTGTACATGATTTTATGTTTGGCTGTAGGAGAACAACATAACAAATTCTTAATAATGAAAACATGTAGATGTAAATTATGCAGAAATATATACAAGAAGAATCATGCTAGTGGCAATTACTAAAACTGCCTTAGATTTACATATACAACCTTAATTTTTATTAGTACACTGCTTTTCTTATAGTTGATTTATGTTCTTCATTGCCATTAATTTGTGTTACTCATTAATCCCTATTAATTCACATTATTATTATTAATATGCATAGACCATAGCTATTGAACAATATAGATAGAATGGTAATTTAGGATCCTCAAGAAAACACCAGGTCTCACCAAAAATTAAGGAAGTTATGTTTTGCTTGATACTTAATCTGTTGCTTTTTACACACATACAGAAAAATTTTCTTGCCCTTATAAATTCAGCACATCTTATAAGGAGGAAGGAAGCCATGGTCAGTTTCCTAAGTGGACACAAAAAACAGCCATGGCTGTGAAACCAGAATGTCATTACAAAGATCGAATCATTTTGTGCCAGACAATATTTTGGCCTGTTTGGGCACAATTTGCTAGGTTTGCACCACAAAGTCAAGTGAATCTTGAGAGAAGTGTTTCCTTAAAAATACCTCATTAATTTTATCTGTAATAGGATAGATGAATACAAGGGGCAAAGATCAAGTAATATAGAGTCTGTAGCATCAATAAAACTTGGAAGACTTCAGTAAACAGGGCAGAAAATAGATACAGTAGAGAAAGGGAAATGACCAGAATATGTGAAGCTTTCTGCAAGCAAGAGAAATATCATTGTTAAAATTGCTGGAAGCAAGATTGGAGAGAAAATCAACATTGCAAGGCTGCAACTGACAGAGGGGAAAATTGTTTTATGGTTTTTACTTCCAATCTGTCTCACTCACCAGATCTACATTCTCCCTTATTTGAAAGATTACCATTGCACTATCTGATTTCTTCTTATAGGAAAAGGAAAATGAAAAGAAAAAAGAAAAAAAAAACCAGAAAAAGAAAGAAAAAGAAGAAAGAAAAAGGAGAAAAAGAAAGTGTCTCATTTAAAATTTCTGGAAAATTTGAGCTCACATTCAAAATCAAACAGTTGGAGAGTCAACACCTGTGGTGTTTAGCAACAAGTCTATTTTCCACTTTAAATATCTATGCCTAAGAGGCATGCTTTTATAAAATCTCAGTGACACTGACCCATTTCTACAACTGACAATGTATTTCCTTCACAGCAAATGTTTTCTGACAGACAAAATATACATTGTCTGTGATGGAATGTCACAAGAATCATAGAACCATTAGGGATCCCCCTGCCACAGCAGGATCACCTTGATCAAATTCCACAGAAACCTATCCAAGTGGGTTTTGAATGTCTCCAGAGAAGGAAACTCCACAACGTCCCGGACAGCCTGTTCCAATGCTCCATTACCCTCACTGTGAATAAGTTTCTTCTGATATTCATATGGAACCTTCTATATTCCAGCTTGCACCCATTGCCCCTTGTCATATTACTAGATGACCTTGAGAAGAGCCTGGCTCCATCCTCCTGACACCCACCCCTCACATATTTATAGATATTGATGAGGTCACCCGTCAGCCTCCCTCAGTCTTTCTGCATAAGGGAGCTGTTCTACTTCCTTCATCATCTTTGTGCTCTACTCTGGACACCCTCCAGCAGCTCTGTGTACTTGAACTGAGGGGCCAGGCCCAGATCTGGGCACATTACTCCAGATGCACTCTCACTAGTACAGAGTAGAGGGAGAGAACCTCTCTTGATTGGCTAACCACCCCCCTTCTATTCCACCTCAGAATGTTGTTGGTCTTCTTGGCCACAAGAGCACATTGCTCTCAATAACTAGACTGATTATCTTCAGACCTGATCTTGGTGGAACATCCAATAATGTAATGGGCTAGATGAACATCTAAATTGCTTTGGGTTAGTGTCTGCAATTCATGCACAGCAGCAACCTGTTCTCAGGAAGAATTCAACAGGCAATGAGGCAACTTTGCTAAAACAAACAAAAAAAAAAATTACTTGAAATTTATTGTTTGTAGGAAATATATTGTGAAGAAATTAGATAGGAAAAAAAAGTCAGAAATTTAACAAAATCGTAATGCATAATGCAGGGCACTCCAGCTGAGAATAAGAAAATTCTGTAAAAATATGTAATGCACTGATCTGAATTTTAGGAATTGTGGAAGTTCTTCTAATTGAGACAAGCTTATGGCTCTTAGACATGTCTATCTAGCAGAAATTTCATCATTAATAAATTAACGCTGTAGTTTCTAAAAATATAAACTAAAAATATAATTAATAAAGAATGTAAATCTGTATTTATAGTTTTTCTCCACAGAAAGGAGATAATATGGTAACACAGCATTCCAGTACATGCCCTTAAGTACATTCCACTTGAAACATATTCTTGGCCTCCTACTAGTATTGTAGTCAGTATTTTGTTGTTCTTGTTATATCATGCATTATTCTTTTTGATTTCCTTTAATAGATAAAAGAGTCTTGTATGCTGTGAAGACTGTGAAGTTTTACCTGAAGTTATTATCTGTGTGGGTGTTTTGTTCATAGTCATAAAATCCCCATGGAAACAAGCTTAACATATGATACAGTTCTTGGGGAAAAAAAAAAAAGAAAGTGTGTGGGGGAATGGGAAATATAATATCTAAACAACATATGATATACAGTGGAAACAAATGAAAATGTGGAAAACAAGATTAGTTGGGACCATTTTCACAATAATTTCAAATTATAATCTAACATTATCCTCTACCCATTTGTTGTTTCATTCAGTTACAATTTTAAATATGCAGAGAATAGAAAATTATTAAAGAAGACATCAGCAAGAATACTCATTGTCAGATACGAAGTGCAAGGCAAACATTGTGGTATGTGTTGATTACAGAGAAGCTGCTGAAATAAACAGAATATGTAACGTGATGTCTCTTTCATCTATAAAAATATCAACTCAGAGGTTATGCTTCATTAACTTCAAATGTAGCATGCATAATAAAGGAAGAAGGCACAATAGTCCTTTGATTCATTGTGTGAAAACTTATCATTCCCTCTTTCAAGTGACAGTTTATTAAATAATACGAGTAATAGAAAATGTTAATATTAGATCTGATACTCACAGCCTGATTGCAAAGAAAATATGACAACTGCACTCCCATTTTTCATGGTTAGGAAGTAAGTGCAATAAGATATATGTAACTACCTCTTCACTCACTTAAACACTTTCTTGTTAAAAATATCAGCTGAATCAGAAAAGAAGTTTTAAAAAGAATCTAGGCTTCATCAAATGAGAGGAAACTATGTAATGTAATGAATAAATATATACAGTAGATCGCAAGTTTTTAAAAAATGTTTGCTGTGTCATAACTTATATGCTACTCTCCATGAGAGGGAAGCCATTTTCATAGTGTATATAAGTTGCAGTTAATTTAACTAAATTTCAGGTGATTAAATGTGCCAAATACATAAAAAAAATTTTGCTAGCTTTTCCTGGGTTCAAATGACAGTCTAGATCGGTTCTGGGTATCACAATGCCATTACATTCACTCAGAGAAATGAGAGACAGCGCCACATTAATTTTGGCTTCAGTTGAGACCCCTAGAAAAAAATATGCTCTAATCAGAGGGGGAATTTGGCCCTTCCCTCCATCCATAGAACTCAGTAGGGCTCCTAAGTCCATCTTACATTCTGAAGCTTGTGGAAAAATGCCTTTTCTGGTCCTTTTGCAGAAGTCAACTTCCCATGTACGTCTCAGACTTGCTTCTAACACCTCCCATGCTGTTCTTCACAATGTGACTATGGTCCGCATGATCTTCCAGGTGACAGACTCTTCAGAATTCCAGTCTCTTTCTATTTGCTAAAGGTTTAAGAGATCACTCCCATCTGCTCTTTTAGCACAAAACTTCTAACCAAGCAGTAGAAACCTTCAGAAGCCCATCTTAGTATCTCTATTCTCCTGCTTATCAAAAGCTTCTTCCATTTTCTCAGTGGCAGAGGTGAAATACAGCATCTACATCAGCCCCATGGCCCTGGTCCAAGGCTACAGTCTAAGTGCTCAGCTCCCTCTGCTTTCCAACCCTTGCACAAGAGAGAGCTGGCCCCTGACAGTAGTAGGCAGTGGCAGCCAGGCAGGGCTTTTCCCACCTCTCCCCATGGTGAGTTGTGGTGCTTGGCCCAGAAGAGCTATCTGTCTAACAAGAGAGAAAATAAGAAGGGAAGAAATAAGAAGTCCACTCCCTTTTATACTCTGTCTACCAATCACCGCTGGGGTCAGAACACTGATCCAGGGGTCTGATAGGAAGCTATCTCTAGTTTCAAAATAAAATGGACTTTTGGCATAAAAGCACAAAAATAAACACCTGAAATTCTGGCAAATTTTCAAACTACAATACTAGTTCAGATCAGCTTTGATCTGCATATGTTATAAGGGCTGCAATTTCATTCAAGATCTTTGTATCTTGTAGAAATAATATTGTATTATTTCTAGTAGAAATAATATTGTTTCAACAGACTGTTTTTTTGAGTTTGTATCTTGATTCTCTCTAGCAGGGAATGGTCATGAACAAAATCAAAAGGTAACTGTGAATAACTGTAAAAATCTTTTTGGATCATTGTTTAATTATCATTATTCCTCCAACACAAGTTTTTGATTCTTAAGGAAGTAAGGAGTGGGGTCAGCAGGTTTACTACACTGGATTTCCAGACGGCAGTATTTGACCTATTCAGGAGACTAATTGGTAAAGTCCCTTGTAACAGAGTCCAGGAAAGCTAGACATACTTCAAGGAAGCCTTGAGGGCACAGAAGCAGGCTGTCCTTGTGTTCTGAAAGACTAGACAACAGTAAAGAAGATGGACCTGGCGGAAAAGGAAGATTTTGCTGGAAAGAGAGAAAAGGCTATGACCTTTGGAAGATGGCAAAGGCAGCTCATAGAATCATAGAATTATTATGGTTTGAGGAGATCTCCAAGATCAACCAGTTCAATAACCAACCCACTGTTTCCAGCAAACCATGTTTTCAACTGGCAGATCAATGCACTTTTTGAAGACCTCCAGAGATGGTGACTCTGCCACCTTCCTGTGCAATCTGTTCCTGTACCTGACCACTCTTTCAGTGAAGAAATTTTTCATAATGTCCTATCTAAACCTCCCCTGACACAACTTGAGACCATTTCCTCTTGTACTCTTGCTAGTGACTTGGGAAAAAAAAGACCAACATATCTACAACCTCCTTTCAGGTCATTGTAAAAAGCAGTAAGGTTTCCCTTGACCCCCTTTACTCTAGGCTGAAATAAGATCCACATGAAAACTTCAAAGATGAAGAGAAGTTATGCAGAGAGAAATCAAGAAGACCCAGTGCCCAAAAAGAGCTGGACCTTGCTACATTGCAAATGGCAACAAAATGTTTCAATGAATACATCAACAACAAAAGAACATCTAGGGGTAATCCTCATCCTTTATTGGATGCAGGGAGAAACATAGTTACAAAGGTTGAGTAAAAGTTTGTGGTAGAAAAATGCACAGACATTTGTCTTAAATATGTTCTACTATGAAGGAAACCATCAGCAAAAATGAAACACTCTTTTCTGGACTTTCAAAGACAAGACTGAGCAATACATCCTGTGGTTTTGGATTGCCTGTTAAATTATTGTGCAGGCATAGGGTGCTTGCTCACTGACCTTGATGACAGTCTTACATGATGTGACCCCTGAAATAGTCTCTATTTGACCACCAGAGGCACACTGAGCCTGTGTTGAACTAGACCACACCCAGCATGGATATGTATGAAGTTTTGGAACTTGGACTGCAGAAAAAAGGTGCCATCAGAAGCTAGGATGGAACTAACAACACCAAGACACAGAAAATCAAGAGCACCAACAGGACAGCACTGGATCCACAGGTGGTGGTATCCTCCTCTGTCTCCGTCTCCATCTCCATCTCTGTCTCTGTCTCTCCTCCCTCTTGCTTTTATTCTTTTTAATAAATTATAACTCAATCTAAGTGAAATTGCGCTGCACGGGATTTGCTAACGCAGTTATCCATTTAAGTGGTTGCCACTGATTATTGTAGCTGACCATTTGTTTTGTATTTTGTCTTAATAAATTTTTAAACTTGTTGGCTGGTATAATTTCACTTTAATTCAGTCCAAGGGGCCCTTGGATTTGATCATCAGTCCCAGTGGAAGGGAGGCTGTCCTAAATGCCTCCCTTCAATCTGAGGTATTTAATCCCTTCTTTGTCTCTATGTTTATCAGTTAGCCAAGCTGTTAGCTAAGTAATCAACTCCATGAGCTGCAATACAGTTACTGGGAGCAGAATGACACCTGCATAATCCAAGAAGGGGTGGATTGTGACCTGCTACACCTCTTAGACATAAAGAAGTCTATGCATTATATACAAGAATTCTGAAGGAGCCAGAAGATGTGCTCAGGAAACTATTGTCTATCATCTACCAGCATTCCTGGCTCCTCAGGGAGGTACCAGTGGATTAGAGACTAGCAAATGTAATGCCCATCTATAAACAGGGATGAAAGGAAGATCCAGAGAACTACAGACCTGTGAGTCTAACTTTGGTGGCAGGGAAGGCAATGGAGCAAATAATCTTGAGTGTCATTTTGCTGCATTCACAGGATAACTGGGCCATCAGGCCATAGTCAACATGAGTTCATCAAAGGTGGGTCCTGCTTCATGAACTGATTTTCTATTATGTGAGAAAGCATGTTTGGGTTTGATCTTGATGAAAACAAGGCACTGTTCTTGAGAAAAAATGGTAAAAAAGATAAAGGAAATGAGAGCTGAGCAACGCCAATGCGTGTTCAGGTTTTACTTTGCATAGATATAATGTAACCAATTAATATTTAGACAAACAAGTATGTAAAGCAGTTGTATCCAATGACAAAAAGCTAGGTGTACTAATGTCCCTCTGTTCTGTGTATAAACAGAGTATAGGATTGTTTAATAAAATGTCTTCACTGGATCAAGTTGAGGAGTTTATGCCTGTCCATTGCAACAAATGGTGACCCTGATGTGGTTACACAGGGTAGAACAACCACTGACCTCAGAGCAGCCGATACCAAGCCCAGCTAAGCTGAAGATACTTGCAGTGGAAACTGGCAACAACATTGCTAGAGAGAGCTACTTAATGTTGATGTGAAACTGATAAACAACTCAGTGGGTTAGAGGTGAACAGCTAGGAACTTTTAGTAAAAACGGATCAGAATATGACTATAGAAGAAGGTTCTATTTTAGATACTTTAGTGCGTATTCTTAAGTCTCAGGGAAAGACTTATTTATGTTGCTCGTCTGGCTGTGAAAAATTATAGTGCTTGTACAGCCAATAGTGCTTTCCAAATAGCTACCTGGGAGGAAGCGGAACAAACCCTGATTGATGCCTCTATGTGCTATGATGCCACAGCACAATCATTGCTTACTATGTGGCACCTAATTAAAGAAGCAGTTGGAAAACTTAAAACAGTCTGAAAGACTATTTTTGGCACTGTATCAGTAACTTCTCCCTCAGATGCAAGAAGGGAAGCCCTTATTACTATGCCACACCCCTCAAACTCTAAAATATTCCCACTGTGTCGAAGTAACATTTTCTTGTTTGATAAATTGGCTCCTGTAACTTAACTGTGATTTTATTACCACCAACTCCAGCTACCTCAGTAGTGCAGCCTATGCCGCTGCATGTTTTTACCACCTCAGGGTCTGAGGTAGCACAGGTAGATCCTCTTCAGAACCCTCACAATCCATTGGCTACATGGGACAAGACACATGAGCAGGCAGGCAGATGAGGAGGAAAGAGCACGTTGTTGAAGGGTCCTTTGTCCTCTGAAAGATCCTATCATAACTGATATGGTAGACACCAGCATTCGGACTGTGTAACCTAAGTATGAGGCGATGGCTGCTGCTTTTGCTACTGCAAACATAAAGGGAAAGGCTTGCTTTAATTGTAATCAGCCTGGACATCTTACAGAAGAAAAACTGCACTACCTTAATGTTTGCAGGGGGCCATGTACAAGAGACTACTTAGAGATGTTTTCCTTGGATCAGCTGCAGGTGGCCCGTTGCCAGTTACTGTCTCCCTCCTCAAGAAAGTGTGGAATGAGGGAAACTAGTGGGAGGAAGGAGAGACCTAGCAGAGGTCAGCATCTCTTGCAGGTGTAGTGGAGAGGGAATGTATTATAAGCCAAGAGGGGACGTGTTATGAAGTGGTGAGGGGAAGTGTGAAGTTATAGGATTAGAAGCCAAAGTAGCAAGGCTCAGGGACATTTGGGAGTCTCAAATGGACATAGACTGCTGGAGCCAGGCTATGAGTTCTGTACAATGGCAAAATGGCACCCCGATTCAAGGGCTTCCTGTATTCTTCACCTCTCAGAAGGAAGATAGAAGCCTGAGTAAAAGGGGTGAGTGGAAGCAAGTTCAAGTCTGTCGCAGAAGACAGGCACCCTTCCTGCCCACCTTGCCTCCATAAGTGCCTCTGAGAAATACATATGAGCCTCTCCTGGAAGACATTCAGTCTAATAGGGATATAGATGATAGGCAACCTATTCCAGAGATCTTATCACAATCAGATAGGCCTTCCCGCAATATGACAACCTCTTCCACAAAGAAGAAGAGAAGGGTACTCATTATTGGTGATTTAATCCAGAAGGGAACTGAGGGCCCCATATGCAAAGCTGACCCTCACCATAGGGACATCTGCAGTCTACCTGGAACTCAAAGCAGGGATATGACTAGGACATTCCCTAACCTGGTCAAATTAACTACTACCCACTACTGATCTTCCAGACAGTGGGGAGGCAGCTGCATTCCATCTTAAGGTGAGGACATGGGCTGGGATAGATCATGGCAGGGCTTTGAACTTTGATAATGGCTGGTTTGATAGAATAACAGACCTGGCAGTGATACATAGCAAAGGTTTCTCTCAGAAGGGTAAAAGGCTTCTGGGACAGGAATTAGCAGGGCTTGTTCAGGGGGCTTTAAATTGGAGCAGAAGGGGGGTGAGGTTGTTCCTGGGTGTTCATCAGCGGGGCAGCATTCCAGTATTGACAAAAACGGTACATGGAACAATAACAGCCCAGAGCTCACTAATAGATTAGTAACCACAGAAGTGGCTGGGAAACTAGAGTTTAAGGGGGAAGGGTATAAAACCTGTCTCACCAGTGAGGAGTCCAGGGGTAAAGGACAAAGGATGAAGGCAGCCGAGATCAAGTGCATCTATACTAATACACTTAGCATGGGCAACAAGCAGGATGAGCTGGAGTCCATTGTGCAGCATGATAGGTAAGATGTAGTTGCCATCACAGAAATGTGGTAGGACGAATGTCATGACTAGAATGCTGTGATGAATGGACATCAGCTCTTGAGAAGGGATAGACAAGGAAAGAGAGGTGGGGGTGTGGCCTGGTATGTTAGGGAGTTTTTTGAGCACATAGAAATGGATTTCACTGCTGATAAAGTTGAGTGTTTATGGTTTAGTATGAAAGAGAAGGCAAATAAGGGAGATACTGTGGTAGGAGTCTGCTGTCAGGTTGGATGAGGCTCTGGCCAGTCTGACCTAGGGTGGGGTGTCCCTGCCCGTGGCAGGAGGTTGGAACAGGATGATCTTGTGGTTCCTTCCAACCCTCACTGATTCTATAACTTCTTCTCAGTGAGGGTGATGGGGCACTGAAGAGGGCTGCCTGGTGGGGTTGTGGGGTCTCCTTCCCTGGAGATGTTTGAACCCCCCCTGGAATTTGTTTGGATGATCCTGCTGCTGTAGGGGGATTGGACTGGATGATCTTTGAAGGTTGCTTCCAATCCATAATGTTCTGTGAAAACCATGAAGCGTACCCATGGCTCACTTAAACATATCTTAGAAAAACAAAAAGAGGGGGATATATGGGAGAAAGTATGTTTGAGTTTGATCCCTACAAAACAAGGCTCTATCCTTGAGGAAAGTTGGTAAACAGATATTGTAACCATTTAGCATTAAGAGAAACAAGCATGTAGTGCTATTATATCCCATAACAAAAGGCCAAATACACTAACTCCCTTCTGATCTGTGTATAAAAGAAGTGTAGAATTGCTTAATAAATTGTCTGTGCTGGATTAAGTTGCAGAGTCTATGCCCATCCATAACTACATTCTATGATAAGGTGGCACCCCTAGAGTATGAGGGAAAGGGTTGTGGATATTGTCTTCTGATTTGAAATTTTGTGAGATGTTTGACCTACAAACGGCAAATTAAATTTCTATGAGTCTGTAAACTAAGGGTTTGGAGTTTTTTGTTTTGTAGTTTCAGCTCCTCCTTCTCTCACTTCTTGTCTCTATTTCAGAGACAGCACATGTTGCTGTGCTGAACAAGGTGGTCTCTGGAAATGTGGTGAATGAGTAGACATTTCAAGGGTAGATTCCTTGAGGTACCAAAGAGTTCTTCCCTCATTAATGGTCACAGGAATTGGTGCACTAGAAATGAAGGACAGATTTGGAAGCACATGGAACAAGGAACTGGAGTTTAACTAAATTTAACTAAATTAATTAATTTAATTAACTAAATTAATTAGTTTAACTAAATTAATTGGTCAATTTTTTCTCATGTTAAAAACTATGACAAAGATCCTTTCCAACCTGAAGAGTTCTATGATTCTTTGTTAAATTTCTTAGAAAGTAAAAAATGTCAAAGTACAAATAGATATGTTACCAAAACCTCATTACCAGGTCTTTTTTTTTTTTTAATTAAAATATGTTTTGTGAAATTAAGATCAAACACAAATTTTAGATTTATTTAATTTCTATTTTTAACCTATGAAATGTTGCTTTAGATGTTATTAAGGTTAAATGTGTTTCATAGGAATTGTTGTCTGATTGAGAAATAAACCCTAATCACTATTAGTGAAGTGATTTTAAGACAGCAGTAACATTTGCATATGTGCTTTAATTTGAGGATAATCTATCATGATAGTATTTGCATGTGCACACAGTCTTCCACCTGGATAGCAGTTACAAAAATTTCCCAAATACTTTATACTTCTGCAGTGTTTGTCTGTTTTCATGCACAAACAAATAAACAGAAAAGTATCAGGAGTAAAGTTACAGCAACAATATCAGATATTTGAGTATCATTTTTAAAGTAAAGAGGGAGTTAATAGAAAACTCGCACTCAAACATTTTCACCATTCCATATAAAAGACATTTTTGTGATTACATATTCTGGGTAATTTTCTTTAAGTATAAATGTGAGCAATCACTCAGAAATAAAAGAAACCCATTTTGATAATCTTCCTAATACACTGGCAGACAATTTGTAGTAGCCTGAGATTGTCATGGTATTTTACAACATTTCTTTCTCACTGTGAAAAGATTGTAGATAAAAAGAAAATCCAGTGCCCCAAACTAAAGATCATAAAAACATCTATTTTGTTTTCTTTCCAGATTTAGAAACTATGAAGAGACCTTATTATTGAAGGAAACACAAATTCAACGCATCTCCTTGAACAAGGTTATTTAGTTCTTCACAGAATTATAGATGAGCAACGGTAGGAAGAAGCCTTTTCAATAAATGTATGTATTCTGTTCAGATGGTTCAGAACAGGTTTTTTCTTGTTTTGCTTGTTGTGGCAAAATTCAGAACAGCATGAAAGTGCTTTGAAAGGGAAAGGGAAGGGAAAAAAATAGGACAAAATGCACCCTGAAAAATCCTTCTATTATACAGAAGAGCAATTGTTAACTCAGTTGTGTTTCTGTGTGTGTGTGTGCATTGTGAAAAAGGAAAACATGTAAGTAGTAATATTTATAAGGATTTAGTGCAGGCCAGTCCTACTGTCTTCTAATTCAGCTGTTCCATCAGATGATGAATTATACCCGCTGCTTTTCTAAGAAGGTATTGGCTGCCTATTCAACATTTTAAATAAAAAAAAATCTTTTAATAAATGCCTAGCATCTTTTCCAATGACCTACTCATCTATTACTTAAGCAGGAAAAAAAATGTTTGCACTGTTAATGTATTCACTGTTCAATCTTCCTGGCTTTAATTAGCTGTCCTTAAAATTTGGCGCAACTCTTTGATTAAAAAACATTTCCTGAAATGAGGGTGGGAGTGAAAAATCCTCTGGGTAACTCTTTTTCTGTACTCATAATTTCCTCTTATATTAATCAGATATTTGCAGTATGTGTTGACTACACTAAAGGTAAAAGACACCAGAACAGGCTAGACTAAAGATAGCATTAAGACAAAAACCCAACATAACACAGCTCTTTAATTAGAATCTAGTATTTGCAAGTCTATATGATATTCCATTTTAAACATTACTATCACTTTAAATCTTTTATACTCAATCTGATTCTGAATCAAGCTGTCAGCTAAAGAGATTTATTCTTGCTTTAATTTAAAAATTATTTTGCTAAATATGAGGAGTTATTTGTTGAACACTGTTTTTGTTTGAAGTCCAAGTCCCATACATTAATTAAGCTTGCAGCTAAAGATAGAGTCCTTATTATGCAGTATAAAAAGAACATTTTTTCAGAAGCTAATTATAATGTTACTTGTTTTGAAACAGAAATATTTAGAGAAAATACATCATGGAAACTATTCTGTGTACTTGTTAAAAAAAGTGAACTAATTAAGGGGCACTCTAGAAACTTTAAAATTAATGGGAGGCTTCCATAGGCCAAAAAGCAGAAAGGCATTTCACCTATTATACCAATTTATACTCAAATAAATGTCTGTTCTTCAGTGTATCAAAGACAGATACTGAATTCATCTTAAAGAAAAAACAGAAGTTACAGATATTAGCGACATCTCAGCATGACCCAGAATAAACCTCTGAAGAGATGAAAAGGTAGACCTAAAATAAGGCTGGTATCAGCAGTTCCAAATTCACTGGCCATTATCTTTATGAGGTCTTAAACATAGGGTCGGTTATCACTGAATCTCATTTTCTGAAAAACTAAGACCTAGACTCTGGAAAATTGGTCTTCAGCTCACCATGTTTTTATACATACTTGTGTAAAGAGTTTCTTCATCCCTGTAGTACACAGATCCTTAGAGCAGTGAATTCAGCCATGCAACACACTTCAGTGCTTTCCAGGCCTTGATATAGTGCTTTGGGGAAGCATTAGTCACTCTGGATAATAACTTTTTTAAAAAATTAAGCACCACAAGGGACCTTGAATTTTGTATCGAAAGACAGCAGTATAGCTATTTGAACAGAGCAAGCCTCCAAGCCTGGAGGAATGGAACAATAAAATCCTTGTGTTTTTCAGTCTAGAAGACTCAGAACAAAGGGAATGTTGAGTTCTGAATTCCAGTTAGATGGTGTGAGAAGTGTAAAATGCACAATTCACTCACTGTGCTCCAGTGCTTTTCTACTGTGCTGTGCTTTTCTACTCCTTAGAAAGTATAAGTCAAAATGTACAGTTCAGTATAATTGTAATTTCCTAGCTCCAACTAATACTATGACAATTATTATTTATGTGCCTAAATTTCATGATCTTGGAATACTAGCTTGTTTTTCATGAGATATGTCAAAACCAGTGGTAAACACCGTAAATGATATACCTTGCTGCTGTCCATGGTGACCAGAAAAAATGCTTATTCATTCACAGGATAGAGTCTCTATCACATGAGAAACCTGTTGGCCTTCTCTGAACAGGTCACAGAATTAATGGATGAGGGGTGAGCAACAGATGTAACATACCTGGACCTGAGCAAAGCCTTTGACACTGTCCCACACCACATTCTGGCCTCCAAGCTGGTAGAACATGGGTCTGATGGGTGG
This sequence comes from Upupa epops, assembly GCA_013397515.1. NCBI lineage: Eukaryota > Metazoa > Chordata > Aves > Bucerotiformes > Upupidae > Upupa > Upupa epops. Next base: position 41,924 of record VZRI01000625.1, read on the forward strand.
ACCACCAGATGGGTAAAGAAGTAGCTTGATGGTTGCACCCAAAGGGTGGCTGTCAATGGGTCCATGTCCAAGTGGAGGCCAGTGACAAGCAGAGTCCCTCAGGGATCAGTCTTAGGACCAGTCCTGTTCAACATCTTTGCTGGTGACATGAACAGAGGCATTGAGTGCACCCTCAACAATTTTATGGATGACACCAAGCTATGTGGTGCAGCAGACACAATGGAGGGTAGGGATACCATCCAGAGGGACAGGCTGGAGAGGTGGGCACAAGCCAACCTCATGAGGTTTAACAAGACCAACTGTAAGGTCCTGCATCTGGATAGGGACAATGCTAAGCACAGATACAGGCTGGGCAGTGACTGGCTGGAGAGACACTGACTGAGGAGAGGGACTTGGTGGTGATTGTGGATGAAAAGCTCAACATGAGCCAGCAGTGTGCACTGCAGGCTAAGAAGGCAAACTGGATCCTGGGCTACATCAGGAGAANAAATCTGGGGAGGGGCTTTTTAGGATCTTAGGTAGCGGCATGACTAGAGGGAATGGAGCAAAGCTGGAGATGAGTAAATTTATACTTGATGTGAGGAGGAAGTTCGTCATCATGACAGTGGTGAGAGCCTGGAATGGGTTGCCCAGGGAGATGGTTGGTACCCTATCCCTGGAGTTGTTTAAGGCCTTACTGGATGAGGCTCTGGCCAGCCTTTCCTAGGGTGCGGTGTCCCTGCCCATAGCAGAGTGGTTGGAATTGGATGAACCTGTGATCCTTTCCAACACTGACCGATTATATAACTTCTTTGCCAGGAGGGTGATGGGATGCTGGAGGGGGTTGCCTGGGGTCTTTGTGGAGTGTCCTTTTCTGGAGACGTTTTACACCCGCCTGGACCTGATCTGGGTGATCCTGCTGTGGCAGGGAGTTGGATTAGATGATTTCTCAAGGTGCCTTCTGATCCCTGATGATTCTATGATTCTAACTAAAATAAAAATTAATTAAAGCATTTCAGTAATACCCAGAGATGTCTACAGAGTAAAGTCCAGAACACGTCCTAAAGGAGATCATTTAGAAAAGGAATACAGCCGTTTGTGTTCCGCTTTCTTCTGGCCTTTATTTTGAATAGCTCAACAACATACAGTGACATTTTTCATGTTAAGGGCCTTTCATATCATATAGGAGGAATTTGCTTTTAGCACAAACTCTATATTTATGAATTTATGAATTGTTTAAGTACATTTTTAACCCAATTTAATATGCTTTTCTTGTAAATTGGAAGAAAAGAAATGGATATGTGGTGACATCAAACATATAGAAATAAACCCAATGAAAAAAAAAATCCTGCTATCTTATACTGTTTTCCAATATTTCGTAAAAGCAGTTTAAGACCAGTCAGGCCAATTTTTAAACTTAAATCTGAAATAGAGGTTGTTTATTCCAAAACCAAATGAGGAAATAACATTTTACCTGTGTAGATAGGTAAGTGGCTATATGGACAAACAGCATGGGTGAGACCAGATTACTGTTGTAATGACAACAAGAATAATTCTTACAAAGAGTGGCTAAATGAACTGATGTTGTTTAATATGGAGAAAAGGAGTATAAAGAGAGATCTTATAGCTCTTTACAAGTATCGAAAAGGAGGTTGTAGAGACATGGGGATTGGTATCTTCTCCCAAGTGATAGGGTAAGAGGAAATAGCCTCAAGTTGTGCCTGGGGAGATTGGACATCAGGAAAAATGTATTCACTAAAGGAATAGTCAGGTATTGGAATATGCTGACCAAGGAAGTGGTAGAGTCACTGTCCCTGTAAGTGTTCAAAAAACATATAGATCTGACACTTAAAGACATGATTTAGGGTGTACAGTGTCACTGAGTTGAGAGTTGGACTTGATGATCCTGTAGATTTCTTCCAAACTTAGGGATTCTGTGATTTTCACTGGGGTGATTGATGGCATTTTTGTGTTTTTTTACACCACCTCAGTAAATCACTACACAAAACATCATGCAGAAATTGGATTTCAGCCATGCCTTCTTGCTATACTAAAGCAATTCAGGCAGCATGTTAGTCGTCATCTGGCAGGGCATTTGCATGCTTTTGAAAGCCCTGCTGAATGTTCCTATCATCCCATTTCAACCTTCTGCAAATAAAATTGGAGGCCTAAATATTCAACAGAATCCAATATTTAGCTAACATACAATTCAAGCAACAGTCATTGCATCTTCAAGTTGTGAAATAGTGTGAGAGTATTAAGAGATACCTGTTGGTATTCTTTCATTTGATACAAGTTAATAATTCAACATTGTAGAAAGACTGGTAAAACAGCATTGAGAACATTACACCTTTTTCATGTTTCTCAGATGCTTCTGTTACTACTTGGTGCAAATACTTTTCCCTGAGGTTGCATGGAATGGTATTAGCAGAGTTTATCAAATTATGTGCTTTACATAGGAAAAGAAAATTTGGTTTCAAGCCTAGAAAGCTGTTTTTTTATAGTGTATTGTGAGGCAGAAGCTGGTGGTCACGTATCAAAACCTTATCTAACAGACTAATTCTTTAGGACAGCCAGGCCTAGCTGCTGCTTATTAATAAGTGGACACTGATATTGCACTCAGATAATGAAACACCAAACAAATTGTCCAAACATTGTACTTTCTGCTACAAATTAGAGTCAGTTGAGATGTTTAAAAGAATTATAACACACAGCAGCTTGTTCTGCTTATGAGGTGCATTCAGTTTTCTCTCTCAGTGTATTAACTGTTCATTGACTATGTCTTCATGATTTTGTCCATGAAATGTTTATAAATTAACTCTTTTATTATAGGATCTAATACAATTGTTTGCATTACATACCATTATGTTTAATAAGAATTAATGTGTATTTATTATTCAATACTGTTTTTATGCAGGTAGCTAACAACTGATCACATCAGTCATGATAGGTATAATCTATTCTCTATTGAACAATACTCATATTGTTAGTAGCATAAATCTTAAATAGTCACTTTAATAAATATGAGTTTAAATATGTTTTTCAATTAATTTTTTTAAAATTACTCTTTGGGGTACAAAAGTCATGAGATAATGAGCTGCTAGAGAGAGCACTGGCTAGTGTCCTTTAGAAGCTGAGTTAAAAAACATCTCAATGCTGATTCTGGAGTAAGCTTCATAATGGGAAGGTACTAGCATCTACACAGATCTCCTAAAGTGATCTGCTTCTGATGTTGTCTGTGCAGCATCATAATCTGTGGTTTTGTAATACTCACTAATCTCACTTATGAACTTAAGATTCCTTAAGTATTTAGCAAAAAAAGATTATTTGCCTTCGGAAGCAATATAGGTTGATGCACTCTGTATAAGGAAGCATACTAAAACCAGACAAACAGAAAACCAGAATGCTTTTACGATGAAAGTTACCAGATTTTTTTTAAATTGACTTCCAGGGATTGGGTTTTTTTCCATTTGCAATTATAAAAACACCTGCTGAGAAGAGCTGGTTGCAACATGAAATATGTTAGAGTTATTTCTAATTCACAGGGCTGGAAAAAGCAATGTGTTTTCATAGAAGAGCATGCCTTACTTTTTTCAAAAAAATATTATTTTCTATTTTAATGTCATCTCTTTTGTTAATAAACACAGTGAAATGACCAATGTTTGTAGTTTATTTGTTTGAGCTTTCATATGCACATTTTTTTCCTCTTTTTTATTTTTTCTTTTTTATTGCATTTCAAACTTTGCATTTGGTAAGTAAGGAAACAAAGAGTAAAACTTCACCTGGTATGTTTAAACAATTCAGAGAGATAAACATTAAAGGTAGAGATTTTGTCTATTATTTTCCTAAAAGTGAATCCAGTTTTCTAAAAGGGGAAGGATTCAGTTTCTATTTTTTTTTTGGTCTTTCCTTTTCCACTGCTTTATTTTTATTTACTTTCTATGGATTAAACAGCAGTTATTTTTATTTTATTAAGAAAGTTCTTTTGCAGTAATATAGAAGATGCTGTATACTATTTCTTGTTCAAAAAACAGTCAAAATACTGAATTAATAGATTATATTTTTTTCCAAAACTTCCTTTCATATATGTCTGAGATTATAAATGCATGCAAGACAGCAGTTTTATTCAGAGAATAAGAATTGTTAGTGGTTTTGGGGGGCGGGGTGGTTTGGAGGAAATTTTTTTCTTTTTTTTTTTCCATTTTTCCTCAGATCAGCAGATCAAGTTCAATCATTAACATAATTCTATGAAGAACACCACTAAACCATGTCCCTAAGCTCCATATCTACATTAATTATAAACATGTCTAGGGATGTCAATGCAAACACCTCTCTGAGCAGTTAGTTCCAAATGCCTGATGACCAATTCAATAAAGAATGTTTTTACATGTCTAGCCTACTGTCACAACTTGAGGCTGTTTCCTCTTTTCTCCTCACTTGTTATTTGTGAGAAAAATCCAGCACTCACTTCTCTATAATCTTTCATATAGTTGTATATATCAATAAGGTCTGCATTCAGCATCACATCTGAACTCTACTCCACCAGTACCTCCCTGGACAGCTGAAACTACTGATAGATGGTAGACAGTGGTTTATAGAGGACATCTGGCAGCTCCTTCATCACTCTTGTATGTAACCAATCTGGCCCCATAGGCTTGTTCACATCTCAGTGCTGTAGCACGTCACAGATCTTCTCCTATTGGATTGTAGAGGCTTCATTCTGCTCCCAGGTTATTTCTTCCACCTCAAGGGGCTGGTTATGTAGGGAACACCTAGGCCCACTGATAAAGATGGAGGCAAAGAAGGTATTATTTCTGCCTTATATTCATCCTTTGTGATTATATTTCCCCCTGCATCCAACAAAGGATGAAGATTCTCCCTAGTCCTAATTTTTTAAATATGTATTTATTGAAACATTTTTTTCTTGCTATTTAAGAGTGGTAGATTGAGTTCTTTTTGGGCTTTGGTCCTTCTAATCTTTTCCCTACACAGCTTCACTACGTCTTTGTAGTCCTCATAAATTGCCTTCACCCTCTTCCAAAGGCCTCTCCTTTCCTCCCTGAGTTCCTGCATAAGCTTCCTGTTCAGCCAGACCAATCTTTCTCACTGGCTAGTCTTTCAGGACACAAAGACATCTTGCTCCTGTGGCCTTAAGGCTTCCTTCTTGAAGTCTGTCTAGTCTTCCTGGACTAGCTTCAGGACTCTGTTAGTCTCCTGAATAGGTCAAAGCCTTTGGAAATCCAGTGTAGTAAATCTGCTGATCCTCCTCCTTACTTCCTCAAGTATTGAAAACTCCATAAATTCATGATTATTATTATTAAGTTGGACTTCAATCATTATTTATTCCACAAATCCATTTATGTTCACAAGCAGCAGGTCCAGGAGGGAACCTTTCCTAGTCAGTTCCTTCACCAGCTACATCGGGAAGTTGTCTCTCGCACTTCAGGCACTACGGGACTTCTCCCTCTCCAGTGTATTGTATTTCCAACAGATAGCTGTGAAGTTCAAGTCCCTCATGAGAACAAGGGATAGACATCATAAACCCCTCACAACTGCCTCTAATTCCTGCCTGGGCAGTCNACAGATATCTGTGAAGTTCAAGTCCCTCATGAGAACAAGGGATAGACATCATAAACCCCTCACAACTGCCTCTAATTCCTGGCTGGGCAGTCTATGGCAAATTCCTGACAACTTTATTTCTTTTGATTCTTATCCATAAAGACTCAAACCATCATTACGTTGTAAACACTCACATGGCTTCCTATCACTTGTATCACTCAAACATAGAATCACAGCATCACAGAATAATCATGGTTAGAAAGGACCTTCTAGATCAACATCCCACTACCTATCCCTCCTTTCTTGTCTAACCTCCCAGAAACAAAGAGAGATATTAATTGCAGCACTGCAGTTGTGTGAATTATCTCACCATGCTTCCTTGATGGCAGCTATATCAGTTTTCTCTGTGTACAACAGCATGTACCTTGTCTTGTTTCTTACATATGCTGCATACTTTGGTGTACACACACTTTAGGTGGGACTATAGAGAGCAGTGTTGCTGCAGGTTGTAGGTTCCAGTTTCAGCTTTTTAAAGTGTCAGCAAAAACATTGTCAGCCTCTTGTGAGAACTGGTGGGTCCACACACCACACGTTATTGCTTTCCTACCTAGTGAATTTGGGGACATCCTGAATGCTGAAATGTGTCACTCACAGTAGGCAGGAACCAAGATGCAAACCTAAGACTGTAAAAAGAACTCTATGTTTATCATGTTTGTCAATAAACTACAGGGCTATTATCCCTCTTACAGGGCCCATTTGCCATCATCCTACAATAATATCCTATGTTTTCAGCGTATGTCACTGTTGGCACTGGAAAATTTTGGTATGAAATAATCGGCCAAAATAAGAAGTTATACTTACAGCTTTCTATACAAACATGTCTTAGGTAAATGCAGTCTTCCAATGAGGTACTAGAAAGACACATCATAGATATTTTCTACAGATAATTAAAGCCCTAACAAAATCTTTGTAATTTCCAGAAATTCAACACCTGCTTAATTCATGTATCTCAAAAAAGTATTATCTTTTATCAAAATTCACAACCTTTCCTAATTGCCTTTTAGCATTTCTTTGGGTTGCCTGGAGATTCCTATCATGTCTGCTTCATTTTATTCTAATTTCATTATAGTAACTTTATTTAACACATTTAGGTTACAGAGTGTTGTAAAAAACTTGGAAACACAGTCATGTTGTCTAACCTTTTGAGATGGTTCCAGGACACAACTATAAGTGTCAAAAGATAGTTCTGAAATGGGCAAGACATATATCATCATCATTGGGAGAGAAGTCTTTGTTTTCTCGTGCAAATGTTCGCAAGGCTCACGAGTAAGTTGAGTTTTCTTATGGTTTTATAAACATGTCAAAAATATATGCCGCAAAGGAATGACTAGAAGAAGGGTCTACCTATTTGAAGAACACTTGTTTAGCTAGTTCATATGCTATTATATTCCTTATGTGCCCTGTTCTCAAAACAGGAATGAAGTTCACTTGGTGTCATAGCCAAAGGCTGTCTCCCCTATTCACCTGTCACTCAGTGGGCTAATTAATCTCCTTTCCTGGGAGAGGCACATTTTTCCCAAGATAATACATTTGGTCTCTTAAGCATGTACTGAGGAAAAATGTCTATGTTTCTTTTGTATTACTTAAATCAGGCTTCCTAATCCCCTTGTATATGAAGAGCAAATGGGTTTGAGTCACTGCAACTAGCACAGAGAGCAGATCTTTTTTGGGGTGAAAATATTAATCTTTCTGGGCTGCTATGTTTCATAATATAAATACAGATTTTCTGTCTTTCACCTGTGCTGCCCATTCTCCTGAGGCACCGTTGTAGCTTGAGCTGCTCCCAGAGTTGAGAGGCTTTAAATATAGTACTTCACTTGTGATTCCTTTCACTCTATCAAATGCTAGATCTTAGATCTCTGGCTGTTACAATGCCACAATAGCTCAAAAAGACTGTTAGCTAGCCTATAAATCATCTGGCTTCTTTCTCATTCTTTGATTTGGCATTTCTCAGGATCCATCTGCAGTAACCAAAAAGTCAAAAGCTTCACGGGAAAATTCTTTCTGTTCTGCATGTAGGTCACAATTTTTAGCTCATTATGTGTTAATACCTGGTGAGTTTTCTTTTTCTGATTCTTTTATTTGAAGTGAAGATAACTAGTTCTCTGTACTTTTCTCTTAGTGCTCATGTACATCAGTTGTGTTTCACATGTAGTCTTCACTTTTAAACTAGATTTCTTCATAAAATAAGGCTTATTTAGTCATACTCTCTAAGTGTTACTTATTTAATGCTATGATTTTGAATCTTGGCTAGATTCAACCTTATAGAAATGGAGAAGTACAATCTAAAAAATAACAATATTCTACAGATGTGATGAAGAGTAGGATCATTTTAGAATGAGGGATAAATATTAATACACTAAATAGGGTATATGGCCATAATACGAATTTAGAAATTGTTTGATCTTCTAGCTGATAGTTCACAGACTAATCATCCAAAAGTACATGTGTAGCTGCTGATCATCTGGAATTCACGCTGTCTCTTGTCCACAAAGAAAAATACATGGCACATATAGGAAGAGAAAGTAGAATGAAATGAGGGAAAATGAAAATAAAGTGAATAAGTGGAAATGGGGTATAAAAAGTGGTTTTTCTAAGGCTGCAGATTATAAATAAAGTTGTTGGTGAAAAGCTTACAGGTCACTCATTTGCTTAACCTGAGTTTTAGGTACGGGCAAAATTTTTAATCACTTTTATCCGTTATGGTCCACATTGACAATCAGACCTCAGTCATTTACAGTTTATGTACACCTTCTGCATGTTTTGTTTTGGAGGTTTTTTATGTGGAAATACAGTATACCTTTTCTGAAGTCCTTCCTAATTCCTGCTTGTTTTGTTTCTACAACCTGTCTTGTTTTTGTATCACCACAGGTGTGTATCTTGCTGGAGTGATGGCTGTTATCACGTTTCATTCATTGTAATCTACTCAACCATGCAAAGAATGTGATATCCTTAATTCAAGTGGCCAACTTAGTAAGAATATGTCAGGAAGCAACATGAAGAGCAGCTCCACAGAGGCAGTGGTGCCCTACTGTGGTGCAGGGCAGGGCAGACAGGTCTTCTGATATGCCAAGCAAGCAAGGTCCTTGATGGTGTCCATGGTCAGCCAACTTCATGTGAGTCTGAAAAAACAAGAGGCCCAGCTAAGACATCCATCAAGCCAGGTGAGGTCAGGACTAGAAAGGACACCAACAGCACAGCCCAACACCTGAGCTCAAGGGAATCTCCTGTATGAAAGCACAAAGGACCTAAGAAAAATTTATATTATAGCTGGCCTCTTACATTCCACACTGATGAGGACATGGCCTGATAGAAAGGAAGCACAGCACCTTGTTGGTGGCTATGGACTGAGATCTCACAGTAGTTGATGATACTTAAACCAGTACATAGTTGAGCTATTGTCTTTTTTTGTGATCTTTGGCTTGTGATACTGCTTTAAATTTAATGAGAGTCACAGAATATTGGTGAGAAGAAAGCCACTAGGATAGTGCTTAGGTATTATTGATTAAGAAGTTATATGTGCTTACACTAGCAGGGTCTCAGTCACAGAAGCATTTTCTTAGTCACATCTCAGAAAAACATACTACTAGGAGTGGAAAAACCCTCAGCTACAGTCAACAAAGAACAGAAACTTCATTAAAGGACTGATCGTGAAGTTTTCCAATGAGTTTGGAACTAGAACATATGTTTACACTGCAATATTAAATACGAAGCTGGTGTAACTGTAGACTTGGAAACAGTATGTTAACTTATGTAGTTGGGATACAGTGTTTTGGGTAAGAAAACCACACACTGGTACACCAGTCCTCTGTATGCCATGAGGTATAATGATGCTTTATTCTGTGGATCGTGATTTCAAATTGAGAATCAATGTGAAAATTGGGTGAATGAGCAGAGCTGGCACAGGTGTGATATGCTTGAACTCTTTTGACCCAGCTGAAGAATTTTGTTCTCACTTTCCTTTGATAATCTTATGAACCTCTCAGAAGCATATTTAATTTAGGGGCAATTTATGTTTTTCTGCAGTCATTTAGGTTGAAAAGCATTGAAAAGTGTTGAGCATTCTGTTATGCAGGTTGCTTCTTTCACCTTTTTCGACCTTGGTACTGAAAAAGGTTGCTATTGTTAATTTACCTTTTTCTTTTAGGTTTTAGTCAGATTGCTGTTAAGCCTTATTATTCTCTGAAGGAAGAGTTCATGCTCATTGGTATATTCTGAAGGTTTTGTACCACTGTATAAATGAGAAACCAACATATATACATGGCTGACAGGACTAGTTACTCTGGGATTGCAACGGTTGTGTGTGAATAAGTAGCAAAAATCAGGCAAAGTGAATTTAATGCTAAGTTAGTTCTTATTGTATAGTTTGTTTTCATTGCTATCCACTCTGTGAAAATCAGTGATCATATATCATCATGCTATTTGTTTTCCATTTAATGAAATGGTGTCTTATACCAGGCACCAAATGTTCTTTATCTTATTCTCAGTAGCCATAACTGTATCTGTTAGTATGTGTGTCATCTACTTTTTCCTGTATTTCTCATAGATTCCTTGCACTGCTTTATTTGGTTCAAGCCTTTTGCAAAAATATCTGTAAGTTTACACTGACACAATGATTTAGCTGTTTGTGATTAACATAATTCTGTTTCTCTGCAAAATGTATACCTCTTCTTTGAGATATGTCCCCCACTATATACCTCTTCAGATTATGGATCTGTTTCAAATTAACCAATGTTATTTGTATTGATGGCTATTATTACTGAGTGAAAATTTTACTGTAAAGGCAGTGATTTTTAATATGGGAACACATTGTTTTGTAATGATGTTCTATTCTCTGTGTGCTGATCAGAGTGAGAATGGTATTATTAGTTGCACAATTACATTTTAATAAAGAAATAACACTACAGAAAAAACCTGAAGTTCAAAGTATCTAATCATGTTTCATTAAACTAAGTAAATTTAGGTCGGTGAGTAATTTGCTGAATTTTCATACAATAACTTTTCTTTTTTAGATACTGAAGTAATTTATTTTCATAATTTCCACTAATAAATTATTATGACTTAAGTAACATATTATTTATAAGATATTTGCTATATTTTCTTAGCACACAAGAAATATGCAGCAGAGAACCCCAGAAAAGTACTTATGTTTTCTTTCTTTACTTTTTGTTTCATCAAGGAAGATTAACAAAGGTACTTGTAAGGCAGTGTGTACATCTGATGTAGAAATCCATGTAGAAGAACGTCTTACAAGAACCATATCCATGCTTTAGCATAGGAAAACCAGACATTGTTCCAGGATTTGCAAACAGCTGGCTAATTAGTTTATTTTAAAATGGTCACTTTCACTTGCTGTCTATGTCCCACTTTCACTGTGATTTCTAGGAGACAGGATGTGCCTATTAGTCCAATTATGTAACTGCTGAAGTACCTAACTCCTATTGAATGTTTACTTATCAAGGGAGTGCCGTCATGTTATTCAACACTGACTTGGTATTTACAGTTGTATATAATTATTATAGTCCAACAAAGGATTTTCATTTCTCTATAAACAGTTCTAAGGATATTTTTATTTTTGCTATGAAGAGCTATGTCTCTTCCAGTCAGATCAGTATGAGGTTTTATATCTTTGTCCTTCTGTTTTAGGTCCTTTGTAGAACAACAGAGCAGCTCAGAAACACTGTTCAGGGTAATATAATTCAATTCCAATGAGCATTCTGTTGTCCTTTCCCCTGGTTTAATTTGTTTTTCACTAGTTATCAGTATGCTTTTTAAATGATCTATGCAAGAGGGTACACAAGATAGTTAGAAGCCAAAAATTTTCCTGAGTGTGTGGCCATTTTTGACAATTTGTCATTTTAAGGCAGGGATTTTCTTTTAGTACCTTTTATACTGAACAATGAAATAAATAATTCCATTCCTGCAGTATGGAGAGGAAGAGGATGAAAAAATTATTGGTTTTTCCAATCAGATGCACACACTGCCTTACAAGTACCTTTGTTAATCTTCCTTGATGAAACAAAAAGTAAAGAAAGAAAACATAAATACTTATCTGGGGTTCTCTGCTCTGTAAGTAATTTAATGTTACAAAAATTTTCTATAAACAAAGTTTTATGGAAGTTCTTGAATTTATTTTGTTTTTCAAAGGCAAATCACATTCTATTGCTGAAACAAGTTCACCATATTTATGGTGATTATGGATGTGGCTGCTTTACTAACATGTAAGATTGCATTTCAGAAAGCTGGTTTTTACTTTGTTCTTTTTTGTTATTTATTCCTTTAAAAGTTTGTGAAAGGATTTCACAAGAATAGGAAAACTTGCATCCACTAAAATGGTGGTTACACACATGTTGCCCCTTTCCTCACTGTAGCCCAAGAGCACAGCATACTGGGCTGATTCATGAAGCTTCCATCGGGGGCGGGAGAGTTTGATGCTAACACAAGTGTAAGGGTGCAAATTACTAGGAAAGCCAGTTCTCTCTTTATGAAGCATAAGGGGAAGTAATGCTCTATTTTTTTTGGATTGTTGAAGTTATGTGAATAGTTCTGTTTTAAGCCTGTATTTAATCTTACTGAACTTGATATGAAAGTGAGATTTTTCCTTTTCATGTCCCTGCCTTACCCAAAGAAACATGCTTCATGTTTTACCTTTTACATCCATTTCAATTAATATATTTCTGGTGCTTGTGAGATTTGAGTGACGATGAATAGCAAAATGGTTCTTTATTTTTATGAAACCTTTTTTTTTTTTTTGTAAAATGTCTTACATTACCAAAGTAGTAGATTTTTACATAGATTTCATAGCTTTTCAGTTACATCTAAAATTTAAATATTTGAAATACCAAATTCTAATTATAAATGTATGCTGTTATGGAACACAGTGCTCTCATGAAAGCAAGCTGCTACTAAATATTTCAGGCCAATCTAAAGTGTATGATTTTATTTACTCTTAACAACAATACCTCTTTGGTACATGCCTTTGTGTGTTCACAACAGAGCATTTAGACTATGCTAAACTGCTGGTGTAGTTTTTGTTTTTATCTAGGCAGGATTGTATCAAACAAACCAGTCTATTTTTCCATGCATCTCCTGTATTTCCCTGCAATAGGAGCAAGCAATTCCTTTTAAAATACAGTCTTCTCTGAAAAGAGATCCCTTGGTAACAACTCACATAAATTTGAATTCTACAAGAGGAATGAGAAACAAGAGATGAAGGACAAGAAGACATTGCCAAGTAAACTTCCTTTGCACAACTCATACATATGGAAGTATTACTGTTGCTGAGTTGTAAATCTGCTCTGCAGATGATTTATAGATTACACTAAATTAAAGTGCAGAGCTTTTTAAAGAACTATTTTATGTTATACCTTTATTGCATCACATCATTGTCAGTACAGGATGAATGTAAATAAAATGGAATACTGCAATTCCTCTGTAATGCACAATCAAAACATAGGAAGGCCAGGGAAAGCAATCTGGGTCTTTTAAAAGCAACATACAAACTACAGCGACTGATTAGTGCTCTGCTTCTTATCCTGCACTCTCTTCTATCATCTCACTTCTGAAAGACAGTATGAGCTTCTTGGAGATGAAGCCTTGATATATGTCACCATTAAACAGCAGGATATAAATGTGAATGATTATGTGCTGCTGCTGCATTAGAATTTCTCACAATACTCGTTAGCCAAGATTGGTATCTTCTCTGTTGACAGTAGTTTTTAGGATTACTTCAAATATATCTGTCATGTCTTCCTCTGTTCAGGCAAATTGAACAAATGGAGTACTGTGCTTCCACAATCTGATTAGGTGGGTGCCTCTGCAAGGAAAGTCTGCATAGACGGAGTTGGACAGTTGAATAGCACATGCACAGCTGGAACATACTGAGAATAGCATGCGGAGTAAAGAACACTGGCAATTTGTAATTGCTGAAGCCTGGGCTTGCTTTCTTTGCAATTATTATTACTTTGATATCTAAATTTCTCTATTCTTTACAAAATGAGTAATGTGGTCACAGATTTGCTGTCACTGTTGCAGTTTCATTCAATATTCCAATCTTCATTTGGAAAATTAAAGCAAATCTGTTTCTTTAAAGTGCTGTGTTTTATGCAAGAGTATTTGCCTGTCTCCAGCATTGTTTGCTTCTACATGGTTGTCTTGGTGTTTTTAAATGCATTTCCCATTCCTCCAACCTTTCTAGTGTTTTCTTATAATGTTGTGAAATTTTGTAGATAAAATGTAGTGGATCATTGCTGTGTTTTATATATTTCTTTAAGGCTCTATAAGCTCTACCACTCTTCACAGTCTCCCATTATAACTAGTAGCATAGGAAATAAATTAAAAGCAACTAATTAAATAAGATCTAATTTAATTTTCAACACTGTAAAAAACTATATTTTGCACCCCTAAAGGAAAGTAATTCTGCACCCACGAAACACTGTCTTTAGTATGTCTGGTCAAAAGGCCCTGGTCTTTTTATTTTGTTTGTTCAAAACCTGCATTGACAGTTACAAAATACAACAAGTGGCATGAATTTCAGACAACACACATAAGCTACTGTGATATATAGAATCTGAATCTATAAGATACCCAAAAACTGGAAATTACAGTAATTGATTGTATCATCTTACCTGTAAGTCACGATGGTTAATGATGCATATTTCTAGATAACATATTTACCTCAATACAATTTTATCCTTGTGCACGACGCCTCATTCAAAGAGGCACTAAGAAGAGAATGACACAACCCCAAACTATCAATATGTGATATGTTATTAAATACTGATGCAATCATAAATAATCTTTTATCTGATGCTGAATATTTTTTTTAGAGACCAGACCACAGTAGCTATCAGAAAATATGGATTTATTGCAAACAGTTACCTGACACTCCAACTATGCACTGGTTGAGGCATCAGTCAGGAACACATCACTACACAGGAAAATTTTTCTAAACTTTAAGGAATGCTCTAAGAAAAGATGATCCAAAATGTGCATGCACTCACACATACAAGGGAAAGAACAAGGATTCCTAAATGCAAAGCCACTCATCAAAATGAGGTGAGGAATCACTTAATTGAAGAGAATCAGAACCTTGGGCAATGTGCTGGCCCAAGGAGAGAGTCTCTGACTGTAGGACCTGCTGGTCCAAGGAAAACTTTCTCAAAAGTCAAGTGTGACCTTTGGTCAGAAAACACAAAGGCAGGCTTGAGGGACCCAGATTCTAGGGAGGCAAGAACAAAAATACGTAAACTACCCATCCAGTATCATAGATGGGGTGTCTTTGTCTGACTGTGGCAAAAGAGCTGGGGCAGCTGCACCTGCCACATAGGTTTTGTGTCACAGCTTTGCATTTTCTTTGAAGCAGATGGAACAGAAATCTGGCAGTCTTGTATCCACGATTAATTCACTGGTAACAATTTTAAATGTTGTAGAAAGTGCAATAAAGTTTGGTGTCCTTTTGCATTATGAATCAGGAATAAACAGAGGCAAAGCCAATCTCACAATCAGGTTGTTCTCTGAAGATAAAAAACAGAAGAAAAAATATGTTGGTCTTAGCTAAATTAAAAAAAAAGATTTTTATTTTTGCTTTGTTTGATTCTAATTGAGGAGACTTTACATATTGGTTCCTTCTTTAATCAGATAGTGTCTCCTGATTGTTTACTCCAGAATTCCCTGAGTATATCTGGAGATGAAGAGGGACATAAGACCTGATTAAAAAGGAAATCTGTCTGCTTACTTTACTGGGAAAAAGACTGTGATGACTACATTTTACATTCTCTTCTCATGTAACATATCCTGTCATGAAATAGCAATATGTTGTTTCACACATTTCTGTTCCAGCGCTTTTCCATATCTCTTCCTTTCAGGTGGCAGTATATGCCTCTACTATGTGCAAAGTGAGCACTGCATTTATTTAGGCATATTGGATAATGATAATGATTTTGCTGCTAGACTTCATCTTCTGTTCACAGTACTGGAATCTTATGCTACACAGATTTCACATTCCAGCTTCATGCTTGCTGGTGAAGATTGATACTTCCTCTCTTGGTTGTGATGGGCCAGATAAAGCCTGTGGTTTCCAGAATCATGACACTCTTACAGAACCAGTTCTTTCATTATACCCAAAACCTTTGATAAGGGAAATTTGGGATATGCAGTGTCCATAAATTACAGATTTGGAGAAGAATCCAGTTAATTTAAATTTCTCCTTCTTGCTCATACTTATTTGTGTTTCTTATATACATACAGAAGAAATTTTCCTGGCAATATGTAATCAAATAAATGATAGCTAAGAACTGTAAAGACTTAGTTAAAAAAGAAAATCTCTCCCCTCCTCTCTTCATCCAGGCATAAGTGGAAATATATACATAAAATCATATGCATAAAGCACTAGTTCTGAATTCTTAGTATTATGGTTTAGTCATGGCAAGAGAAGATACCTGAAGAAAGGATCTTGGGAACTGCACAGTCTCATCTATTGCTGTGGGCCAATCTCATTAAAACCATTAAAAATCATAATGAAGAAGCTAAATTGGAATCACGATTATGCACGCTATAGTGATCTGTTCTGAGGAGTGAATGCTGTGCACAAGATACTATAAGCAAAACAGGCCTTCCAGAATACACCACAGATGGCTTTGGGAATTGGGAGTCGAGTCTATCAACATGTTATGGTACTTTCACATCTCTAATAAAAGTTGCCAGGCAATCCAGCAAATCACTGAACAGGAGGCATGTTGTAGACAATAAAACACTTCATTCTCCGGGGATGACCAGACTGCAATGAGTGTGTGCCACAAGAGTTTACTACCTACTGAGAAATGAGCTGTGTGTGCAAAATGGAATTTTGTTTACAGGAGAACAAACAATAATCCTGACAGACTTAAGAGTTAACATCACAAGAGTGATTCATGCTTCAGCCCCCAGTAAGAGGCCTGGGCAAGTACAGCTAGGAGGTGGGTCTCTTAAAAAAGGGAAAAGATCAAACTCATATTAACAGTATAAAACAGAATAGTAATAAGAAACAAAATAGGACAGTGAAATCTTCTGCCATTAACTTCCACTTACATGAAGTATTTTTCTAATGTACATTTGTAGTATTATATCAGTGAAGGAGGACTTTCTGGAAGTCACAATAACTGGGACCAGGAGATTTAAGATGCATCTTATTGGTGGCATGTATAGTCAGATAATATGCTGCAAATTTGCAGGTTTTCATCTGCCACTTAGAATTGGAACAAAAACCTTCAAATTTCTACTCACAAAACAATCATTAAGCATTAGAAGAAACACCAGAGAAATAAAGCATTTAGACAATACAGTCTGGGGGATGTTCTTTCCTGTCATGTCAGTCCCTTATGCTGTCAGATACTACACAGCTCTTGTGGCCCATGCAAGGGCTGGTGGGCTGAAGAAAGAGCCCTATTCTTTCCAATATAAAGTATGGTTTACTTAAACTTATGAAGGGAAAGCTGCAGAGAGCAGCATCTTGGTGAAAGCATGTTTTATCAAATGAGTAGTTCAGCACTGAACTAACGGCCTTAAAAGGAAGTAGAGTAAGAAAATACTGCAAGCTACCGTAATCATGAATTACATATTAAAATAGTCAAAGACATGACTTTGTAGGAATGACAGCTTGACAAAAGGATCATAATAGGATTAAAAGTTTGAAATATCAGTGACTACCAACTAAAGTGACTGTTAGATTCCTAATGTCTTTTAGGGAGAAATTAAGTATAGGTGGAAATATATAGATAAATAAGACTCTAGAAAGTAAGTGCTGTTTTGAAGTAGATTTTCCTTTTGTTTTGTACTAGTTTCCACCACATCTGTAAGAAAGATTACTGTTCAAGCTGGTAAACATGTTCATGCTGAAAGCCATCATTCAAAAATAATCTTATGTGTTGCTTAGCTTTTGCCCCAAGTGCATCCTTTTTAAATTGTCACCTATTTTGTGTGTTCAGTGTAATCCAGCAACTGCTGGTGCTCACCTGTCCATGCATAGAGTTTTTCCTGGGCTTATAGTTTAATTTCTAAGATGACTTCACTTTTTGTGTTTAATTAAGTTGTTCTAGTGATCATTAAAATTCATGCTAAAATAAAATTTTAAGGAAAAAAAAAAAGAAATTACCAAAAAAACCCACAAACCACCACCAAAATAGCCAGAGAGCACCAAACCTGAGTTAGAGAACTTTTGTACTGTCACCATGAATAATAGAAATCCAGAATCCAGAATGCTTGCACATTGCACAGACTTTCTTTCAATAGATTTTTCTAAACTGCAACCATATGCTTACAATGCAAAAATTTCACGAAGTACTGTCTTACTTATTGCAGCAAAACCAGTGAGTTTGAACTCTTCCCAGTTAGACAGCAATGTAGTATACTTAAATCAGCAAAGCATTCCCTAGAATACAAAATCCTGGTAAATAGTTGCATTGTTCCCTGATGCCTTTCATGTATATTCTCCCTAGTAACAGGGACCCATAGGGGTTCCCATGGAGAATAATAGGCTACAGAGATCATCTGATATGACAGAACAGTATGGAAATAGGCTTTCCCTTTGCTCAGAAGAGAGAAATAATGATCAGGGAATGATTGCACAATTTTAAATACATACAATTACAGAAGCATTGTATGCAAAACAAGTCAGAGAATAATCTGCGGATGGTACAGTGACAGCTGTTTCTAATGTATTTTATAGCAGACATAAACCTGTTGGCTTGTGAAATGCCCCTTTTGTATTTCTAGCACTATCAGCAGTTACAGCATGATACTAGAACATATGGCAATGCAATTGAAGGTGTGGCAAAAAATCAGAGTTAGGCACTTAGGTCCATATGTTCTTCTCCACTAAGCAGAGTGGAGAGAAGCAGATGGGCCCAAGTTAAAGTGAGGCACAAAGGGCTGGCACAGTCCACTCAGAAGGCAAACGCAGCTACATCACATTTTGGCGTGTGTGAAAGTACTGATCCTTTAGGAGTGAGCTGGTATCAATGTGTTGCCTCTTAAGCTCTAACTTGAATTTTGAGGTGTGTTAGCTCTGAAGAAAAGAATGCTGCCTGAATGCTTCTCTCCAGTTTATTTGCAGAGAATGTTTTTGTAGAACAGCACAGGGTGAAAAAGTTAGGGAGTATTCCAATGAGATATTCTTTCAAATTAGAATGACAGAAATTTTTACCAACCTTACATAACATTTTTGACTTAGTGTATCGGTGAGAGGTGTAGAAAGTTGTTATAATCAGTACATGTTTTGATTGCAGAAGGCTATTAAAGTAGAAATTAAAGAATAAATTAATAATTTGTTAGCACTTTCTTACATTATTACTCTTTTATTCCAAGAATATTCAATATGTGAGCAATAAGTCAATTTTCAGTCAGCAATTGATTTTAGATCATTATCCTGTATTACTTGTTATCTGTGCCTTCATAAAATCAATAGTTTAGTAACTATCTTCAGTGTATGATTCACTATCATATACACCATGGATATAATTCTATACTAAATATTCATTATTTTGACTAACATTTAAAAGAGTATGCAAAGAAATGCATCTTATTTTACTGAACAAGAACACTAATTCAGAGCTAAAACCTGGCTCTCAACAGTATCCTGTGGCCATACAAACAAGGCTATACTTTGTCATCAACCCAACTTACAATGGATAAGTTAAGAATTAATAAGGCATTTAAGAACACACAAGCCATAAGACAAAAAAGTCACATACCACTATTGAGTGGTTTGGGCTTTTTCACATTTATATGATACCTTCTTCCACTTAAGGTTACACACAAACGGGAATCAGCTTGTTAATACTACAGCAGGGGGCAGCATGGTATGCAATGTTCCACTTGATATCCGTGCTTAATGTATTTAGTAATCCGTGCTTAATGTGATTTAGTAATTAGCACCAAGCTTTGCTGTTTGCAGACTGTTGTGTAGGCTCATTCCTGTCAATACAGGAACAGGAGTACAAGTTCTACAAATGATGTGCAGGACTCATCATAGATTCAAGACATCAGTAAAGAATCACTGACTGAAAAAAGAAATTTTTATTCAGAAATATTACAGTATGTAGTGTAGGGTAAGACCTCATGTTTTAATCATTCCTTAGCCATTAGTACATGAGCACTTCAGATCATAAACATCAGATTGCTACTAACCTCTTTGATGTGTTGCAGATGTGAGGCTGATACAGTGATAAAATGGTACTATTCTCTTCTTGCAAAGCTGTTCTAGGGTCTTTATTTTGTACAGTTTCCAGCCCAAACTTCATGCTGAAATCTGTTTTGTTAAAGACTGTTACATCATTAAGGCATTTGGTCTGAAGACATGATTTTGTGCTAGATATTTCTGGCAATGGGGAAGATTTGTCTTCAGTATTGGCCCCCCAAAGGTCAAAAGTGAACATAATTATGCTGAAAGCCTTTTGTTTATAGATCTTTCTCTAGGATCGATACAATTGTTATAAAGATGTGCTGGGAATGAGGAAGGCACTTGCAGTATTCTGCATAATTGATTCTGTAGCTGATTTAAAGTGCACTGATCCTCACTTCTTTTGTTTTTTAAACTCACTGCCATGAGTGAGAAGATTCCAGTTAATGCTTAAGAATGTTTTACCACATAATTTCCTTGTCATTCTGTATAGACTCTTTTGTCCTTATTACAGAGTAAATTAAGGAGAACAGAGGGTAGGTTGATTATTAATTTACTTTAAAGCAGCAGAGCAGAATTAATGATGAAACAGTTTTCTGATGAGGATGGCTAGTTTCTTAAACCAAACAGAAAAATAGCTCTAACCGCTAATCAATTACACCTGGATTAAGAGATATTACTAGCAATTAATGGTCATGTAGCATTGAAATCAATGAAGTTTGTCAACAGTAATAATGAGACCCATAGCATTTCCACTGTTCCGCTATGGTAACCTCTAATTATTGGATGAAAAACGAAAGTCCCTTACTGAAAATGGGGAAGTCTAACTGCAGGCTGAAAAATATTAGGATGCCCAGAAGAGAGGATATCCCTAATATCCATGAGCTCTAAAGACAAATGAAGAATCTGCATCTGCATAATCTTTATTTTAAAAAGGATTAAGAAGAAAAAAAAAACATCCTTTTGGTTGATTAATTGTATTGAAAGTGGTTCATGTTATGACTTTATGTTATGTGAAATATGCAGATTTGCAAAGTTTCAACTTTAAGCCAGGTGATATACAGCAATTTTGTTTTGAAAGTCTGAGTTTGTTTGAACCTGAATATGAGGAGCAGAACAAAAATATAGGTAGATAAAATGGAATAAAATTTTGTGCAAAATCTACAATGTCAAACATTTTAGGATGATTTAGTAACATGAAAGAGTGCAATTTTAAACCCTTACATTTTTGCTAAGGCATTTCAAAACCAGTGTAAGTTTAGGAGGGTAGAGCATCTACTGTTTCTTTATTTCAGTAATTACCACTTTTGAAATGAATTCTTCCTGTATAGGAAATATCTAAACTACATCTAAATATGGTTTTCTTCCTTGGCTGGTGTATTTAATTTTGTAATTGTTGTCTGTTTCTTTTTCTGAAAATTGGTGCTATCAGGGAACATTTAACTCTGAATAGTTGCATATCAACCAAAATGGAGACCAAATTTGGACTTCCATGCACCAACTTTGCCAATCCTGCAGAGTAAAAATACAGAAATGTTAAATTACATGCAAATCAATCTCTCAGAAGGTGACTCTCAGTTTAGTTAATTGTTCTTAAGTACCCTTAATATCACATTCCTACTGTGTGGCCTGGTGCATAGAACTTTGTTACTTACAAAGAAATGGTGTTTGGGATAGTCCAGAAAGCATAGGATGCATACATGATTTATTTATGGACCTTTAACTCCCTGATAATATTACAAGTTACCCAGGAAGAGAAAGAGTTTTGCCTGTTATGAGGAATTTGTGAGGAAAGGCCAAGTAACTGGCACATTGTGAGTTATAAATGATCTGGATGAGAGTCAAAACAGAGTAAGAAATTTACAGGATCAGAATATGAGATGGTTAACATAAACTTTTAGGATTTCTTTGTCTCTGTACTTAGTTATATTTATATAGCACCAAGTTCACAGTCTGGATATATAAAACAGCATTGGGTAGAAATAAATGTATTGCATGCCTTGGTATACCAATAGGTAAAGAAATGGTATATGATAAACAAACATTGTGTGACGTGATTAAGTCTTCCTGGAAGGGTGTGTAAACTCTCCGTGTTCTATGTCTATGATGCCTAACTTTTAAAATAGATTTAATTGTTTATTTATATACTAATAAGTGTAATGTAGTTACATTTTTAAAACTAGTTTACCATAAGAGCATATGTTATTGCATTGCATATATATAATATATACATACAGAATATGTATGTTTAAATATGCACAGATATGTACAGAGTACATATGTATAGATGTATACATACATGTATAGTAAACATATGTAGAAGGGAAAAGATAAAATATCTTTATTCTTTGATGGGTGTTTTCTTCAGTTTTGCACACCAGCAATATACAGTACTAGTGTTATTTGCACAAAAGCTGAGACAAAACAAAATCAAGAAATAGCAGAAAGTGCAGGAGCAGATTCTGACCTTTCTACGGTAATACCACTGGAGAAGCCATATATGTATGATCAGGTGCCCTGGTTTAAATTGCCCAAGGTCATCAGATAAGAAAAAAAAAGGAACTTTTATATAAAGAAAAGCTAAGCAAATGTCATTAACAATAACAACACCAACAGTTGGAAAGAAGAAACAAACAGACAAGCCCAAATCATTGTACTCTGTGAGATGTCATGAAAAGCCTGGAAAAAAGGAAGCAAAATACCCCTTCCCCCCTCCACTGACTAAAGGAGAAAAAGCATGATTTTCTCCTTCATCTTAAGTGGCATTTTCACGGAAGCTGACAGTGAAGGAAATTAACAAAGGAAAAATAACAAGTTACAATAAATACATAGGTTACAGGTGAAAGGAAAAGGGAGACAAAATTTTCTCACTACTCCTTGGATGTATGTAATGAGCCATGCAGCCAGTGGAGGCACCAGAAGCCAGCCAGCACTTGGTGTGATGCATCCACTTCTTATATACCATGGCAAGGAAGATGGTTAGGTCCCGGCTTAACTAAATGTCAGTTAAAATATTCAAACATTAATAAATATAATAAACTAGATTTTTAGTTAAATGTTCCTTGTAAGTTACTATCTCTTAAATTTTTTAAAGTAACATTGATCAGTTCGTTAACTGAAAAATTCTCTTGTATTTTCCAATGGTGTAGAAACCAGGTGACTTACCTCTGATACAGATTCACAGAATTATTGAGGCTGTAAAAGACTTCTAAGATCATCAAGCCCAGCCTATGACTTAACATCACCACTATCACCTAGCCCATGACACTAAGTGCCATGTTCAGTCTTTTCTTAAACACATCCAGGACTGGTGACTACGCCAACTTTCTGGGCAGTCCATTCCAATGTCTAAGCACCCTCTCCATGAGGAAGTGCTTCCTAACATTCAACCTAACCTCCTAGCATGGCTTCAGGCCATGCTCTCTAGTCATGTCACTAGTTGCCTGGGAGAAGAGCCAGACCTCCACTTGTCTGCAACTTCCCTTCAGGTAGTTGTAGAGAGATATAAGGTCTCTCCTGAGTCTCCTCCAGGCTACAGAATGCCAGCTCCCTCAGCCTCATCTTGTAAGACTTTCCCTCTAGGCCTTCACCAACCTCATTACTCTCCTCTGGACCAACTCCAGTACCTCAATATCTTTCGTGAAACAAGGAGCATAGAACTGCACACAGTACTCAAGTTGAGGCTTCACCAGTGCACAGTACAGGGGAATAAACTCCCCCTCCTACCTACTTCCAAAATTACTACTCCTGTCTCTCTATATGTTCTACTAACTCTTTTCATCTAAATACTTATTAAAATAAATGAGACTTTTCAAAGTGACATAAAACACACGAAGTAATAAATTACATATTAATAGGAACACTGAAGCAGACCTTTAGTCAGTGCATGTTTTGTTTCTTTCATAACTGTAGGACTATGTTTAAGAGATACCTTACAAAATATAGTGGAAATATATTTATGAGATACAAAAGAATTTCTCCAGTATTTTACTTTTGCTAGGCAACAGAGATGCAGCATAATACATTGTTTTTGCTGCCTCTTTTCATTATCTACCTCCATCCTGTCCCATTTGTGTTGTATTTTGTCAGAGGTTTTCTAAGTTAGCCTTCTAAGTTAACCTGAAGGTTACCCAGCTATATGTTATATCAAGAATTTTAAGGGGCTTATTGGTTATTTATTGATCTTTAACTTCCCTTATTTTCCCATGTCTATAAATTAAAGAACAACACACTGATTTAATAAAGTCAGCATTTCTAGTATTTCAGAGAAAAGTTTTTTAACAGAATAGGACTCTCATGACTTGTTGAATAGAGCTCACTGTTCATAGGTCAACTCCATTATCTGTCAAGTGCATAAGCAGCTAAATTCTTCATTTGCCACTTTGCCTTCTCTCAAAGCATTGACAAAACTAGCTGACCTCACTTTCATCATACTCAAAATGACACTTATTTTCCCATTATCAGTAAGACTAAAAAGTATGATCATTTAGTCTGACAAATTGCCTAAAATCACAAGTAATCCCTGTGTTGAATTTAACAGATTTGTTTGAATAATATGTCTTCCAGAGAAACACCTGGAGTAGTTCAAGCAATGGCAAACAAGCCTTTCACCATGAGTGCTTCTAATGGCTAATTACTCCAAGTGTTAAAATTTGCACTTTATTTCCACTTTTCTCTAGATTCTTCTTGTTCAACTTGTGAATCCTTTTTCTGCTAAAGATTGTTTAGCAGAAAGTACATAAGTACATAAGCAATGTACTTGATGAAGACTCCTGAAATTGGTATTTGCATCCTTACTGAAATCTCCCTGCCTTGTGATCTACACTTAACAACTAAAGCAAAGCCAAAGTAATATTAAGATAAATAGGGAAAAGATGGAAAGCATGCAATCTCAACTAAATGGGACAATTTTGTTGATATGACATGGAAGTTCACATAGTTTTCCTTATATTTTTCTTCCTTCCTATATTTCAAGAATAAATGATCTCCTTTTAGCTTCATCTTAATTCTAAATATTTAAAAAAAATAAAAATGTTACCTATCACTATAAGTGATAGTGTATTGTCATCATGAGTAAAGAAGTTAGAGGCAGAACATATTTTATTAATAAAAAAACAGAATGACAAACTCATATGATGTTTTTCAAATCTTTTTACCAAACCTTTTCCTGCTAAGAACAAGTAATACTATGCCTTTCAATGTTGGTACTGCTAAAAATGAAGAAGGATGATAGGAAATCTGAAAAGAGTAAATTAAACAAATAACCTTCACTATCTTGTTGTCAGAAGACAGTGTTTAATAAAAATAAAACATTATGGTGAAGTTGCCAGTAATATTCGCATCATGCATGACACAGGTGTTCTTACAAATATCCAAAAATTGCTGCTGCTGCTACTATTTCATACTGTAACTTCAAAACGAGGTTTATTTCTGCTTGGTGGTATATGGTAATAGGTTGCAGATAACTGTAAAAGACCAATAAATTCAANCTGCTCTCCAGTAGATCACCTCCCAGCCTGTACTGGTGGAGTTTGTTATTCCTCCCCATATGCAGGACTCTGCACTTGTCCCTGTTGAACCTCATCTGGTTTCTCTGTGCCAAGCTCTCCAGTCTGTCCAGGTCTCTCTGGATGGCAGCACAATTCAATTGAAAGTTTTTTGGTAGACATGTCAAATTTTACTAAATGACTGGTCATGGTGTTTATCCACAATGCAGTGCAGTGGATATGCCTCCCTCACACAAGTCACACAGAGATATCCAGGGAGATAGCTGAGACACCAGAAGTGACACAACTACTGAAGTGTGTCATTCCTTTTGTGCTAAGAAAACTAGCTTCTTGGTCCTCTGCTGTGCACATGCACTATCTGCTCCTAAAGCATCTGGCTAAGTGGCTGCCTTAATGTATTTTAAATGAGAAGACCGAAGTTCTCTTATCAAATATCTCACAACTTGATGAGTAGGACTGTACCACCAAGATAGTCAAACTGGGTAAGACTCTGAGTAAAAACATATAACCTACTATAAAAAAAAAATAAAAATGTTTTTTTGAGGAACATCTACCTCTCACATTTAAAATACTCTGTTAGAATTTTGATTGAAGTTTGTTTGTTTTTTTCTTTTCTAGTATTGCAATCAAGTATTTAAAGGCATATAAATTGGGTCAAAACCAATTAAATTATTTAAATATTCAATCCATTCATCCAGAATAATAATTATGAGCATTGTAAATATTTTTCATATAACAGAATTGTAGGATCATAGGGATTGGAAGAGAGGGACTTCTGTGGATGATCTAGTCCAACCCCAGTGCTAAAACAGTTCAAAAAAACCTATGACTGTTTCTATGCTATGGGTTTGACACATTTGCACAGAAATTTACAGGTAGCAGTGGAATTACCTGAAAGTCAAAATTCCTTTCTACTCTACATGAGAGCAACTAGTATCACCTAGTATTGAGTAGTTCTGTATTAGGAACATTTTCTTATGCTTAGGAACTCCAAATTAGCCTAATTATTGTCTTCTGGGCTTATTTAACCAATGCAATTACATGTTCAACCCTCAAGCCACCTCCAGAGCATGGTGAAGAATGTTATCTGTCTTTAAAGATAGACTTGTTTTTCTTTATAAGGAAGACTACTATAGTTTCAAATAATCATTTTTAAAGCCCCATTATTTCATAACATCTGTAAGAATTTAATAATTTTGCAATGATTAAATCATTAACTTTAACTGAAATGTTACTACATGTTGGAACCTATACGTAGGTGTAAAGCAATATATAGATGGGTGAATTACATAATCCTAAAAAGGTTTGTTGTCCGCTTGTGAAAAATTTGTCAGAATATTTAATTGATTGAAAAATGATAAAAGTAAACAGAAGAATAAAGGAAAAAAGAATTTTATGTATCAAAACTAACAATGTAGGATAAAATGGAGGCATGTGAGCAAAAGTGGATGAGCATGCTTCACCAAACATCATGTTGTTTGTGATACAGAGCAGACTTCTAAGAGGGAGAAATTCTCCCTTTAGGAAGAGGAATGAATGGACTTTGAGTTATCAATACATTATAAGCATATTTATCACTGCATAAATAGGTGGCCAAATAAATGTCTTTCCTGAGTCATTCTACAAATTTTTCAAGTCCAGCCTCATAATCAAGCTGGAATACAAGTTTTTACATTTAAATCTATGATAGAAAATGAAAGCTTACAGAAAACGCTTTTGTTTTTGCAAACACAAAATTTTAATAATGCCTACTGGTGCTTCATTAGTGGTTATTAATTTGACCACAAAAACTCCAATATAGAAATCTATCTCAATTCTCTCATACTGTACAATGAAAATGTCTTCTTGTTTCCAATTTTTTTATTTCTTCCTGCAGTTCCCATTTGTTAGTCATATTACCTTTGAGTTTTAAACACTGTGAGTCTTGATGGGTTTTAGATGGAATAAATGGAAAGCAGTATTCTTAAATCTCCTAAATAAAGTCTCTTAAATAATGTCTTTCACGAAGACTAAGCTGACTGTAGCACAGACACTGCTAAATATTCATACAATGACCCTCTATATTCATTGCTTAAATGTTGTTATGAGTATTTTCTGATATAATTCCTCAATATATGCTGTTTACACTGCAGTCTATTAATACTTTATTAATTCTGTTTATTTCTGAACATTATTTAGACAGAATAAAATAATTACTCCTTTCTGACAATCTTCAAGTGCTCTTACAGATATGCTTTTCTGTCACTGTTGTTATTTGTCAGTGTGTGCTGATAATACCACAACCTAAGAAGCCTACAAGAAATTTAATTAAGCAGGTTTTTATGGAAAAGCATGTGAGGAGATAAATGGTTTGTGATAAATGAACTTTCAGGCCACAGACTGGAGCATTTATTGACTCACTTGCTATTTATCTTGAATTTATTCCTTAGCAAAAGCAATATTGCTAAACACTTAAATAAAGATTTTGAATATTATGCTAACCTTTCACCAGGCAGTAATGTGCTCTAACCAAATCCATTCAGCTTCACTTTCCATTCATTCCGTTATCATCATCAACATTATAATACTTTTCCAATACAGAGGTTTTGCAAATTATAATAGGTTTATGTACAATATAAAGTCATGAGCTCCAGCTTATCCACATTCGTTATGTCCTTATGATGCCTAATAAAAATGATACAATTTCTGTATTGATTCAAATACCCATACCATTTGCTTTCCCATTTAAGTCAGAAAAGATACTGTTCATTAGGCTTTTTGGAGAGCTGGTTAGAGGATATTATGTGATATTAGATTCAATTTAATATTTAATGCATAGGCTGATTAAATATTAGTTTCCCCTATAACTTCTAATACATACAGCATTTAGGCTTATAAAATAGTCAAAACATAAGGGATTGTTTAACTGTACATTTTTTCTTTGCCTTTGGCTAGTCTAGATGTATTTAATTATGAAGTTCCAATTCACTTGGGTTTTGTAAACCATTTAGGCACAAAAAGCAAAATAGTCACAGTAAGGATTCCATTTAGAGTGTATCTTAATTGAGGATAACATTTCTTTTTTAATTCTTTTCTTTTTCTAACTCCTTCTCCTCCCTGATGATTCCTAGAGATATGAACTGAACAGAATGACTAAGATTCTATTTAAATTAAGAAAAAAAAAGCCCCAGAAACATTTAGCAATCAGTAGTAACTCAACTTTAAGCAGTGTAGCCTTTACCATGGATTCACACACGGAATGCATATGAAGATGAAATATAATGTTTGACATAGCTGGAAACAAAAACTCTGCCTCTTAGAATCCTGAAACTGTGTCGAAAGAATGCCACTGGAGATGTGGTCCCTGGAAAGATCACTCTTAGACAGGTTGTGTTGGCCAGTTCTGCTCATGTAGGTTCACTGATAACCACCCTTAGACTAGTAGACTATTTAGACACTGAGCAACTACTTTCAGTTGCTCGGTGGAAGATTTCCAAGAACATAGTAGAACAGCAGAAGCTAATTGTTGCAGTGAACATTAC
>VZRI01000626.1:0-10395 GCA_013397515.1 Upupa epops
CCAAGCCTTATGGCCACATATCATACCGCATATCAGCAGACTCAATGGCCTGTTAGATGATCCAGAGACACTAACAGTCATATGATTACACCACAATGAACTGTCTCTGTAAGCTGTCATGCTCACATTAATATATCGACTTAAGACTGCTCTCCTTTCCTGTACAAAGTATAGACAATAATCCATCCAAACTGATCCAAATAATTCCAATTCTTGCAGTTCCAATAGTGACTTAGTTAAATACAGCATTAATCCATCCCAGTTATCCAACGGGTCCATCTCAGTAGGGTCCACCTTAAAATTTAATTTTACTGTGTACAAAGCTCACTGAATTACTGCTTTGAGAGAAGCGTTTTCCAAATCTAACAAGCAGTGATAAGACTAAGTCTTCCCAGGGATAGTTTAACTTTTCACCAACTGTACTGTACTGTCTGACTCCTTTCCTCCCCCCTGAAGCCGCATAACCCCAAGCAGGGGAGTGGGGGGGGAAGGTGCAGCCAGATTTCACTTTCAAAGCACAGGAATTTTAAAGGCTTCACTTACGAAAATCCTTACAACATGTTAATACACACCCAAGAGTATTTTTTTTATACCCATTCACTTTAAAACTCCCGTTATAAAACATTTGGAGAAAACACAAAACAGTGACATTCCACTATCTCACCTGTACACATTCACACTTTCAGGGATCCCCTCACAGCGCTTTGTAGATTTTTCTACATCTCACTCACACAGTCACACCGTAAAGTCACCTCTAACTACCCAAGGGTTAGAATTGCCAGTACAAAAGTTCTGATTTGACCTTATATTTTTTCACAGTTTCTCTTATCTTTAGCCAATCCATGACTGCATTGCACCTATCCTCTCCACCTATCAGGATAGAGTCATGCCTACTCTCTCTGCCTATCAGGATAGGGTCACACCTCCCTTCAACTTTGTTCCGGGAAAAAATTACACCCCCAGTTCTTTGTTCCACTCTCCGTTCTACCCTTTGCTCCACTCTTAACTCTCCCACCACCTCCTCCCCCTCATCCTTGGGCGAGGGAACATCATACACTGAAGGGTATAGTGATTGTGGAGGATACAGTGGTGGAAGGGACTCCTTGTTCTGCGATAAAGGAGTTGCATCTGATAAAGGTGCAGTTGGCTGGCACCTGCTATTCTGTTGTTTGTCCTCTAATGGCTGCTCTGGCGGGAATGGGGCAGGACAGACAGGGAGCGGGACAGTCGGTGCCTGCGCCATGTTGGATGAAGTTTCTTTGTCTGAGCATCTGTAAGAGAGCTCACTCCCTGGCCCAGCTCCAGGCCCAGTTCCTGAATCAGGTCCCCACCCCAGTAACATAAAAAGATCGCTAGGAGATGAAAATTCCCCCTCCCTCTCAAGCCGGGAAATAACTGCTGCAATATCTTTCTTAGAGGGAGTATTTTTCCCACAATGTTCTTTACAAAATTGAAATAGTACCTTAATAATTAAATCCATGGCAACTCCGCCCTTCCGTGGGTAAACCGCTGATGCTTCACAAGTCCAGAAGTCCCACAGGAAAAGAAAAAAACGCTGCTAACCCGCAGTCCGCTGGCAAACAACAAAAAACCTGCTGCAAACACACAGCCTGCCAGCAAAAACCAAAAACCCCTGGCAAATGAGAAAAAATGCCTGTAAACAAGAAAACTGCTGCTAAAACCCGCAGCTCACTGCAGATCTGCTACCAAAAAAGAAAAACCCTGCGGCTAAACCAGCAGCTTGCCACAGATATGTACCTCTGCCAACTTAGAAACTTACAAAAAGTACCACACTAAAAAGTACAAAACTACAAACTACAAAACTGTGTAGCACTTCCTCACACAGGGCACCAGATGTTGCCTTCTAGAATGCAACATGTTCTAATGTGCTACGTCTTAACTGGTCAATTGCCAACCAGGACCAATTACTACACGTCCACATCAATATGATGAGCAGTAAAATGGCGTTTATTACCACGTGGCGTGCCCTTATATACCTACTCCACTTCGTCTGTGCCCCTTAGCACATCATTCAGAGCAGGGGAGGTCTTATGGCATCACATCCCATATCCCCGACAAACGCCTTCTACAACAGAAGGGATTAATAGTCTCCTGCTGTGTGGTGACAGTGGGGTAGCTCGCTACAGGCAAAGAGATTAAGAGCCACTAAGGGCCCTCTACTTGCCCTGGGGCAAGCCAGGGAGGATGCACAAAGACAGTCTGAGGAAATCATGGGGAATTGGCACAAGAGAAGGACAGGGCCTGCCCAGCTCAAGTGCCTTTATGCAAATGCACAGAGCTTGGGCAACAAACAGGATGAACTAAGGGCCACTGTGCTGCTGGGAGGCCATGCCATAGTGGCAATTACTGACATTTGGTGGGATGATTCCCATGACTGGAATGTAGGGATAGATGGGTACAAGCTCTTTAGGAAGGATAGGCAGGGAACAAGAGAAGGAGGTGTCGTCTTCTATATCAGTGACCATCTGGAATCGGTGGAGCTCCACCTGGGGAAGGACGATGAACTGGTTGAGAATGTATGGGTCAAACTCAAAGGCAAGACAGGGGAGGGTGTTGTTACTGTAGGAGTCTGTTACAGGCCACCTGACCAGCAGAAACAAGCAGATGAGGCCTTTCACAGGCAAACAGTAGCGGCTTCCAGATCACAGGCCCTGGGCCTCATGGGGGATTTCAACCACCCTGACGTCTGCTAGAGGGACAACACAGCAAGGCACCAGAAATCCAGGTTATTCTTCAAATGGTGGAGGAACCAACAAGAACAGGTGCTATGCTGGACCTTGTTCTCACCAACAGGGAAGGGCTGGTGACCAATGTGTGGCCCAGGGACAGCCTTGGTTGCAGTGACCATGAAGCAGTTGAATTTAAGATACTCAGGGCAATCAAGAGGAAGTGTTCTGGTCTACAAGCTGGTGAAACATGGTTTTGATGTATGGACAACTAGATGGGTTAAGAACTGGTGTGATGACCATACCCAAAGAGTGGCAGTCAGTGGGTCCATTTCCAAGTGGAGGCCAGTGACAAGTCAAGTCCCTCAGGGATCAGTTCTGGGACCAGTCTTGTTCTACGTCTTTGTTGGTGACATGGACAGAGGCATTGAGTGCACCCTCAGCAGGTTTTCTGATGATGCCAAGCTGTGTGGTCTAGCAGACACACTGGAGGGTAGGGATGCCATCCAGAGGGACCTGGACAGGCTGGAAAGGTGGGCAGAAGCCAATCTCATGGGGTTTAGCAAGACTAAGTGTAATGTCCTGCATCTGGGGTGAGGCAATACAGATACAGGCTGGGCAGTGACTGACTGAAGAGTAGCCCTGAGAAGAGGGACTTGGAGGTGCTTGTGGATGAAAAGCTCAGCATGAGCCAGCAGTGTGCACTTGTGGCCCAGAAGGCAAACCAGATCCTGGGCTGCATCAGGAGATTTGTGGCCAGCAGGTCGAGGAAGGTGATTCTCCCCCTCTTCTCCGCTCTGGTAAGACCCCACATGGAGTACTGAGTCCAGTTCTGGAGCCCTTATTACAAGAAGGATGTGGACACGTTGGAGTGAGTCCAGAGGAGGGCCACAAGGATGATCAGAGGGCTGGAGCACCTCTGCTATGAGGCCAGACTCAGAGAGTTGGGGCTGTTCAGTCTGGAGAAGAGGAGGCTCTGAGGTGACCTTATGGTGGCCTTCCAGTATCTGAAGGGGGCTACAAAAAAGCTGGGGAGGGGCTTTTTAGGATCTCAGGTAGTGACAAGACTAGGGAGAATGGAGCAAACCTGGAGATGGGTAGATTTAGCTTGATGTGAGGAGGAATTCTTCACCATGGGAGTGGTCAGAGCCTGGAATAGGTTGCTCAGGGAGGTGGTTGGGGTCCCGTCCCTGGAGGTGTTTAAGGCCAGGCTGGATGAGGCTCTAGCCAGCCTGATCTAGGGTGGGGTGTCCCTGCCCATAGCAGGGGGGTTGGGACTGGATGAACCTGTGGTCCCTTCCAACCCTGACCCATTCTATAACTTCTTCCCAGGGACAGAGATGGGGAGCTGCTGGGGGCTGCCTGGAGGGTTTGTGGAGTCTCCTTATTTGGAGATGTTTTAAACCCTCCTGGTCCTGGTCAGGGTGTCCTGCTGTGGCAGAGGTATTGGATTAAATGATCTTTCAAGGTCAATTCTGATCCCTGATGATTCTATGATTCAATTTGGAGAAAACACACATGAAAAGAGACCCTTGAAAGAATTACCTGATTCCTTCTTGAAACACCATACAAGGTATGTTACTATTGTTCGCTCGTTTGTACACACAGAGGCACTAACAAGGCGAATGGGGCTAAAATCAAGATCCTCTGGGATTTTGCATGGAGTTTGAGATACCAGAGGGTAATGATCTGGACAGAAAGTTGAGCAGGGTATCCAGCATTCTACCTGGACCACATCATCTTCTGCCATAACACCTATCCCCTAAAACCTCTGAACTCACACACAGGATCAAGTCTCACAAGCTGCTGTTTTTCCAGTTTAGGAGGAGGCGGTTGTAATGGCTCTCTGTGACTAGTGCTGTTAGTACCTCAAACCAGAGGAGAAGCCCACAGAGCCAACAGCACTAAGACAACTAAGACAACTACTCACCAAGTACACTCACTGTGCAAGTTGCCAGTGGGAAGGATGAGGTCTAGGCTCATGCTG
Organism: Upupa epops; assembly: GCA_013397515.1. NCBI lineage: Eukaryota > Metazoa > Chordata > Aves > Bucerotiformes > Upupidae > Upupa > Upupa epops. The sequence goes on from VZRI01000626.1 coordinate 4,675, forward strand.
AGTATGTGTGACAAGGTTTTGGTAGTGGGGCAGCTGCAGGGTGGCTGAGAAGCTATGTCCAATGAAGCCAGTGCTATTCAGCTCCAAGAGAGATCCATTGCTGGCCTAGGTTGAGCCATGATTTAGGTTTTTTATTTCTCTTTATCCTACTCATATATAATTGGTAATTAATTAAACATCAGGTTGAGTTCATTTTGCCCATGACAGTAGCTGCTGAGTGCAGCTGCCCTTTATCTCGGCCCCCAAGATTTAATTGTATTTTCCATCTGCTGTCCATCTGAGGAGAAGAGAGATGGAGCAGCTCTTAGGGGGCACCTGGTGTCCAGCCAGGGTCTACTCATCACAAGACTTGAATACTCCATGAAAACTTCTCAGGGTAAGACCAAACTTTTGTAAGGAAACAGGTGATGATTTGTCTGTGTCCTGCTCCTCCAAGAACAATGACTCTATTTCATGGCACCTGGAGAAGTCTTCCCAGCTAACTCAGCCACTTCAGTGTTGCAACATGCTAATGGCTTTCTCAGCACTCAAACAGTTTTGAGGATATTTATAGATGCAAAGTTAAGCTTGTCCCTGCATTTCAGAGTTAGCCTTGATGATTAAATACTTTTATTTACCTGCTTGTATTTGTACAACTTTGGACGTTGCCTGTTAACAGCACGTTTTCCCATGACCATGAGCATTCATCTGAAATGGCATTGGCCTTTCACTTCAGTTGGAACGCAGAGACTCATGAACTGGTTTGTTCAAGAGCTCACTTGCTTCAGCACCTGGATGCTTTGGCAATGGTTCATTATTAGGGAGACTTGTAACTTCTCATGGGATTTTGTTGTTGACTTGAGCAACTTGCTGATTACAACTGCAAATCACAATTTAAAGATTAATCTGATCAAGAGGATGGGCTCCATATGAGATGGTTGGCTTGAACACCACAGAAGCCTTTGAAGTTACTCAGTGAACACAAAGAATCAATCAGATGCTAAAAAACCAAAACCTCTCAAAGAATGAAATGCTGCTTATCAGAATTAATTCAGTTCCCTTTGCAAACTGCAGGACATTGTTGCCAGAACACAGATAGCTGGAATTACTGATGGGTTGAAGATCAAGGGTGTTGTTATTTTACTGCATGTGGAGGTCTTGCAGGGGAACTACAATTTGAACATTAACCCTAGGAAACAACATCACGCTGGAAATGTCAGACAGGAAAGCACAGAGAAAGAACGTAGCCTTCTCTGTAATTTTCTGTCCACTTTTACAGTGCTTTTGGCTGTGTGGAACACAGAACTGAGTGCTAACTGGTGGTTCCTTAACTTGCTTTCAAGGTACCACTGCTGGCTGGGTTTCTACCAGGCAAAACCTGGAGACAGAGCTGAAGAGGGTCTCACAGGCCTGGATGCTTTTTAGCTCTTCAGACAGATGTGAACTTGCCAGCAGTTCTTGAGGCCCCTCATCTCCCCAGTACCTCTTTTTTCTGTCTCCCAGTCTTGCCCCAGAACAGGCACCATTGCCAGAACCATGAACCGTATCAAGGTGTTTAAAAAGGGTGAAATTTTATATTAACAATAGTCATATACGAGGATATGAATGTATAATAATGGTAATAGACTTGTGTGTATATATATATATATATATAAGCACTATAACTTTAGGATTTTATATTTTAGCTATCCTATAGCAGAAATATTCCTTGTTCCTTAGTAGAGAACTAACTGTGTCTAGCTGACAGATATAAAAGGTAGGTGCTAAGGGGCTGACAGATATAAAAGGAATGTGCTGAGGAGCCCAGAGTGTTCTGTGGAGCCTTACCAGAATGGTACCTAGGCTAAAGCTATGCCAGAAAAGCATACCAAAGAGAAACTAGAGACATCTGAAGGAAGATAAGGAAATGCAGAGTCCACATAACAGCTGGGACTAATCCAAGGAGGAGAAAGGTGAGAAGGTCAGAGCGAGAAAGACTTCTTACTTCATCTGAGGAAGACTCCTGATTTCATTATCACGACCACCGAACGACCACCAGAGGGGCTGCGCAAGAGCAGAAGAGGCTGGTGTCGTAATAAGACTAGTTAAGCAATCCTTGATGCATATGTATTAGTTAATGTAGCAATCCATATTGAATATGTATAAATTGTGTAATTTTAGTGTATAAATTGTGAATGCGAGGTACCGAAGTTAGAATCAGATTTGGGTGCCTACCCCTGATTCTCAGCACCTCAATAAAGCACCTCATATAACCATCCTAGTGGTTATGTGTTTGTCCTGACACTAACATTTTGGCAAGCCAGATGGGACTTTACGGGCACTGCTGAGGTGAATCGCGTTTCGATCCTGCTCCAGCCGGCACCGAGAGATTCTCAGGGAGCCATTGACCGCTACCAACCTCGGCTGCTCATGACGGACCTCTGATATGGTAAGGTGCTTTATTTTAATTTGGTTAAGGTACCGACTGGGTATAGCCTGTTAGACGTGGCAAAGCCTAGCTGGGCCAGGTTGGCATGGTAAAAGCCTTCCTTTGTAAGATGTGGTAAAGGCTAGCTGCGCTTGGCTAGTATGGTAAAGCATGCCTGTTAGACGCAGCGAAAACTGCGCTTGGTTGGGGCTAGGGAGCTCCCAGAGTAAGCCTGGGCGCTGTCCGTTAGACAGTGGCGAAAGCCCTGCAGGTTCTGCAAATTTGGTTTGTAACGGTTTATGCTGCAGGGGGCAGCAGTGTTTAACGATTACTGTGGTTTGTTGAAATTTAGTTGTGTAAAAGGAAACTTGTTTAAAAGTATTGTAATTTAACAGTATAAAGGAAAGTTGTTTGTGGAGGAGCTTCCTAAGGAAAACAAGTTGTATAAAAGAGGCTTGGTTCCCTTAGGAATTTCTTTGTACTTACAAAATGCCACCAATTCCCAAGTCCTCTCCATTGGGCTGTTTTTTAAGCCATTGGAAGGAAGGAGGGTTTGGGCAAGCTATGTGGAAAACTAAGCTAATTGATTATTGTAATGTTTGGTGGACACAATATGAATTAGAAGATCAGGAAAACGGCCTGAAAATGGAACCTTACAGTATAATACTATATTGCAATTAATGCTGTTTTGTAAAAGAGAGGGAAAATAGGATGAAGTGCCGTATGTAGATCTTTTCTTTACATTAAGAAATAATGAAGAATGGCAGAAATCATGTGGAATTATGGTTGTTAAAAGTGCGAATGAGCAATGTAAGGGATGCGTGGCTGAGAAAAATTGTATTGGATGTCTGGCTTTGAAAAGCAGTCAGCAGCACCAGAAGGATGACAAGAACCTTGATTTAATAGTGGCTCCGCCAATAATAAAAGAAAAAGAGGAGGAGGGCGATACCTACCTCTACACAAAGCATTTGCAGCTCTTTGAAACATGAAGAAGGACCAAGTCAGATGTGGCTGTGACTGTGGAGATCATTCTAGGTGCCACAGAATGTGCTTATGGAAGGGTGGAAATAGATACTCTGTTGTTGGAGTTAAAGCTGGACCAGTGGTATGACATGGACTAGAAGTTGCTGTGCTATTATAGACAAAAGCAAAGGGCTGCTTTGTTCTCATTTCTTTTGTCCTGTGGCAGCACCTCTGTGAACACTGGCATTAAACCCCCCTAATCACATGCTGTTTATTGATCTGCCTATCACAGCAGAGGAAAGGCAGGATGTAACGACAGATGTAAAGACAGGATGTTACAGAGAGTCTGTAACATCCCATGGTTCACTTGTCCTAACTTCTCTAGGTGTCTGAGTATCACTGTCACAAAGCATTGTTTCCATAAATCCTCATGTGCCATGGTAGAGGGGGATGAGCAAGACAGCCATCATTTTAATTAAAAATACTGAAGATTAAGTGCAAGTCCCTGAGAAGGTATTTAAACACCAGGATAAAGTCACCTCTTTTGACAGAAATCACAGGTAAACAGATTTGATTTGGAAGTGCAAAGAGTACGTCAGAAAAATATAGATTGATTAAAAGTGCAAAAATACAAAAACAGATAAAAGTTTTCTACTCTTTTGGATCAAAAACTTCGTGAATAGTGCCTGTGGGAAGAATCTGGGGATTTGCTTTAGTGAAGGTGGAGAGAAGAAAGCTAAGTCTACCACTTACTGTCCCTTCTGCCTTCTTAACCCTTCAGCATCCACTGCACCTCAAATCTGTTCAAGCCAGCCCCACCAGTCTGGCTGTCTAGGAAACTACAGAAAGGTTAGCATAGGGCTATACAGAGCTAAAAGCAAAGTTGATGAGTTCCTAAGTACCTAAATGCCATATAGGAAGAGCAGGAGCAGGCCCTCCAGATCAGGGTATTTTCAGGTGGCTGAGGAGGTTGAAACCACTCACAATGTCAAAAGAAAAAGTTTTGAGGAAATCTACACCTGGACTGTTCCCACCTGCAAAGCAACAGGCAGAAGAGTCAGTCAAGAAGAGAATTCCCTGTAGAAAGTGTATTGGTATGGATAAAATCTTTAAAGAATCAAAACTTGCAAGCAGGAGAGAGAAAAGCAGGACATGATTGAGTAGGTTTTCCTAGCACTAAGGTGGAGCAAGGAGCTTAGGTAGCTTCTGGACCTCTGGATGTATATCTTACATGAGTTGTACACAGTAGTTCTACATAAGGGTTAGAGAATCACAAAGCTACTTATAATTAATGATTATTACTAGAGGATGGGGACTCTACAAGCATGGTAGATGCTTTGTTCTCACTCACAGGTATCACAGCTTCATTTCGGGGGAAGATACAGATGAGCAGTTTGCAGGGAATGGGAAAAGTGCAGCAACCTTGCATGCTTCATGTCTGTAAGTGCACTACCCATAAAAGTAACAGAGCAGTGGTGGGTTACTGTGTCATTTCAAGCAAAACTCTTCCCATTCACTCAGAATGGCATCATCATTCCTGCCATATGGAGCATGTCCTAGTTCTGCCTTCATTTTCTTCAGTGTAGGCCAGAAGCATCTGTTGAAATGGTGAAGGTGGTACAAGTATAAAACTAATTCAAGCACTGAAGTCCTGCATAGGGCTCACTAGTGCTGCGAGCATCACTGTCATGCAAGGCAAGAGCTATGACTGCAATTAAACCCCCTTCTCCTGGGACCAGGAAGTGAGTGCAGACATTTGTCACAGGTTTGGTAGCATTTGTACCTGATAATAAACAGCCGAGAGAAACTGGTAACAGCTGTCTAATGCCTAATGGACTGCTCCATGCAGACCGCATACCTTGCTCTGCAAACACCTGAACCCAGCACTTGTAACCTTCAGGATGAGAGACCATCTAACACACACAGCTGAATCAGGCCCTAATTTTGAGAACTCTTTCTCCCCTCTTACAGCACAGTAAAACCAGTCTCTACTTACATATTGTCAGGTCAGTCCAATCTCTTTTGGGAGCAACCCCCTACTCTTGTAGACACAGAGATGCTTGCTCTTCCCTCCTCTTCCAGACTTCAAGAAATACTGAGAGCAAATGCTCTTTTTTCTTAAGAACTGATCACTGTCAGGATTCAGGTCAGAGCTAATGAATTAATACTTTCAAGACTTGCTTGGGAAACCAGGTGAGAAATGTCACAGAGCATAGCATCAATCAGTGTTACAGATCATAGAATCATAGAATCATTAGGGATCAGAAGGGACCTCAAAAGACCATCTAGTTCAATTCCCCTGCCACAGGAGGATCACCTAGAGCAAATCACACATGAACAGAAGCAGGAGAGTCTTGAAAGTCTCCAGAGGA
>VZRI01000627.1:0-17424 GCA_013397515.1 Upupa epops
CAGGGCAGTTGTGGAGTCTCTTTTCCTGGATCTGTTCCTGTTGTTTTGTTTTGGTCTAGGTGATCCTACTGTGGTGGGGGATTGACTAGATGATCTTTTGAGGTCTCTTCTTATCCCTAATGTTTCTATGATTCTATGGTATTTGCCACTACTAATCAATAAATTCAGAGGGATACAACAGACCGATGCCTCAATGTGCTGATGGAAAATGGTGACAAGTGGTGTCCCACAAAGATCCATAGTGAGACCAGTGTTGTTTCATGCCTTCATTAATGATATTGACAGTGGCATTGAGGGCACCCTCAAAAAGTTTGCTGATGACATTAAGCTGGGTGGTGTGGTGATCTGTCAAGAGGAATGGTTGCCAGCTAGAGGGACCTTGAGAATTTGGCTCAGGTGAACCCCATAAGGTTCAACAAGGTCAAGTGCAGAGTTCTGTACCTGGGACAGGGTAACCAGAAGTGTCAATACAGATGGTGCGAAGACATGCTGGAGGGCATCCCTGTAGAAAAAGACCTGGGGGTAGTAGTGGATGAAAAGCTGGACTTGAACCATGAATGTGTAGTTGCTGCCCACTAGGGTAATGATATCCTGGTCTGCATCAAAACTACTGTGGCCAGCAGGTTGAGAGCGGTGATTCTGACCCTCTACTTTGCTTTGGTGAAACCTCACCCTGGAGTATTGCTTCCAATTCTGGAGCCCTCAACACAAGAAGGATGAGTACCTGCTGGAGTGTGTGAAGACAGGCTGAGAAAATTGGGGTTGTTCACTCTGAAGAGGAGAAGACTGGGGTCATGTTCTAGCAACCTTCCAGTACATGAAAGGGGCCTATGAGAAGGCTGGGAAAGAACTGTTTCAGAATGGCATGGAACAATAGAATGATGGGTAATGGTTTTAAGCTGGAAAACAGTAGATTTAAGATGGACATAAGGAAAAATTTCTTTAATATGAGGGTGGTGGATCACTGGAACAGGTTGCCCAGAGAAGTGGTAGAGTCGACATCCTTGGAGACATTCAACATCAGGTTTGATGGGGCATAGAGCAGTCTGTTATAGAATCATAGAATCATTATAGTTATAAATGTCCCTGCTTGTTGTAGGGTGGTTGGACTAGATGATCTTTGGATGTCTTTTCCAACCCAATACATTTTATGATTTTATGAAATTGAATCCTTAAAATAAACACAGTCAATGAAAAGTGATAAAATTTCTCCATTGCCTATGGTGCTGTGAAGTCCTCATATTTTCATACGAGTTTTGAATTAGGCACAGTATTCTTTATACACACTAACATGAATTTCAGAGAAAGGAATTCACCCCAAGGCATCTCATTTTGGGATGTGAGCTCTTGGTGCTTGTCATTGAAGTAAAGATCTAGTCCTATTTTTCTTCTGTGTCAATGGTGGAATCTTCTTTCTTATGGTGTAGTCAAATTAGGCTTTCTCATTCTTGAAAATTTTTGTCTAGAAGAAATCAAGTAATCTATGAGAAGGTCTATAGGGTTAGTGATACTTGAAAAGATAATGCCACTTCTGAGCTAAGTATACTAACGCAGGAATAATCAGATATGTACTCTAACAGAAAAATATCTTGTCTCACGTAAAACAAAGCTATGACCAAACAAATAATAAGAAAAAAAACATACTTGAAACTAGAGACCAGGTTAAAAAAAAAGGTCACATTTTAACAGAAATGTTGTTCTTTCTTTCAATGTTTCTGTATACTGTCATTTGGATTAAAAGGAAGCTCTAAAATTCTGTTCTATAGTTGGTAGTCAGCCATACTTAGAAATACCGAGCTGTCAGAGCTGGAAAAATGGCAGACTGCTCAGACAGATTACAGTTGCAGCTACCAAGCCTTCAATTTAAAAATGTGTCTGAGACAGAAATGAGAGCTTCACAAAATGTATCAGCTATAAAGAGGGGATCTAATGGAAGAAAGTGGTAGATTACCTTAACCTGTAGGCATTGGTGCTACATATAATTAAAGGAATCACCAAACTGATTCATCTTAAAGAGTTCATCTGTACAAGGTGAGTATTGTTACTGATTGTGTACAGTGATGTCATTCCTGTGTACAATTTTATTACTAAAGAACTGTGCCTAAATGGAAAACTGTACTGGTACAACTGCACCTTATAAATCAGTGTAACTGGAAAACTTGGTGGAGCATGGAGAATTATTAAAGCATGTGAAATAATTTCCTGTGCCTGCTTTCATCAGAAGCTATTGTTCTTCTCTTGGCCTAGCTGGATCTGTCTGTCTAAGCTATTATTGACTTTCACTTTACTGTCTCTGCAACTTGGCTGTAAAATATAATAAATGCACCACATCTTTTCTAATGTATTTTGTACAAAACCACTCCAACTAGTACCAATTACTTGTGTCTGTGTGTGCTGAGACAGAGTGGGAGTGTCGTGTTCAGCTGCACCTGTGGAAGCAATATCCTTCCACAGGGAAGGAATGCAGTTTCTGATTACTCCTGTCACATGAAACACTGTTAGTGTTAGCAGGCAGTTCATGCAGTACAGTGGTGACAGGGAGCTTACAGAGAGATGAGCCCCTACAAGACCACAGAATTCCTTAAAGGTCCTATTGCTTTTAGAACAAAGAGGTAAGGGAACAATACCAAGCAATGATGTGGAGTCATTGTTTACAGGCTCATACAAAGGCTTTGCAAATGTTAGTGGACTTGCCTGTGTGGAAGTTCAAAAAAGCAGAGGAGACACTGCAGTGCTGTTTTCACTGCCCTCTGTATATGCATGGAGAAAAAATATCTTTATTAGCACCTTGAGCCATACATCCCAGATGTTGTGCCAGATACGGTAAGGTGGAAACAATAGTATAAAAAGTATTCCACGGGTTAACTCATGTTCTTTTCTTAATGTTTAGAGTTTTATACAGATCATAGAATGCTTCGAGTTGGAAGGGACCTTTAAAATCATCTAGTCCAATACATCCTGAAAAAGCATGGACATCATCAATTAGATCAAGTGGCTTAAAACACCATCCAACCTGATCTTGAATGTTTTCAGGGATGGGGCCTCCAGCACCATTCTGAGCAACATGTTCCAGTGTCTCACCACTCCATCATAAAAAATGTCTTCTTTATACCCAGTCTAATTCTCTCCTGTTTTACCCCATGTCCTGTTGTAACAGGCCTTGCTAAAAAGACTGTCCTCATCTTTCTTACAGGTTCTTTCAATTAATGACAGGATGCAATGAGGTCGCACCATAGCTTTCTCTTCAGCAGAGTGAACAACTCCAGCTCTCTCAGTCTGTCCTCACAGGAGTGTTCAAGCCCTATATCAGTGACCTTCTTCTGAGCCCCACCTAACAGGTCCATTGCCTTCTTGTGTTGAGGTCTTCAGAGCTGGACTTGCTACTGCAGGTAAGATGTCATCAAGAGAAGAACGGAGTGGCAAGATCACCTCCCTCAACTTGCTGGCCAAGGTTTTTTTCATTATGCCAAAGGTGTGATTGGCTTGGGTTGTGAGCAAACATTGCTGACTCACGTCCACCTTTTTATCAACCAGTTCCCCTAAGAGCTCAATTATGAGCCTGTCATCCCTCAGCCTGTATTGACAGTAAGGATTACTCTGGCCCACGTGGCAGAATCTTGTTTGCACTTGAACCTCATGAGGTTCATATCAGCCCACTTCTCCAGCTTTTCCAGATCCCTCTGGATGACATCCTATCCCCCAGGAGTGTCACAACTCAGCACAAGTCAAATTGGAGTCATCTGCAAGCTCAATGAAGGTGCATACTATCTATCACCAACATTGATGAGTATATTAGACAGCACTGGTCCCAGTACAGAACTCTCCAACTGGTGAGACTGTTCTCACCAGTCTCTATCGGAACACCAAGCCAATGACTGCTACCTTCTGGATGAGAACATCCAACCAATTCATTATCCACCAAACAATTCACATATGAAATCTCTAACTTTTCAATTTAGAGAGAAGAATATCATGGAGTACCATGTCAAAGGCTTTGCTGAAATCCAGATGGATGACATCTGTACCTCTTGCCCTGCCCATCATTGAAGTCACTCCATTATAGAAGGTTTAAAGTTGAGCAGAATTTTTGAGTTTAATTTGTGAGTTTTCTACAGTACACTTTAAAATTTGGGTTTAAAAACTTAAAAAGAGAAGTGCCTCTCCTCATTCCTCCCTCTTTCCCCCCCGCCTCTCAGTGACTTGTGCTGCCACCTTCACTTATTCTTCACTTATCTCCACCTCTGATTGTTCAGAGATGCCTCATGCCATTGATAGATAGAAAATTGCTTCTGAAAATGTTATTGCTTCTCAAGTTTAAGAATATTCATGGTAAGTGGGAAGATTTGCCTGAACCTGGAGAGACTGTGAGAATTCTGAACCTTGAAGATCTATGAGGATCAGGATTGAAGTCAGACGACCACTGTGAGTTGAGAGAGAAGTGTTGAAGTGCAGGACCTGGGGCATCTCATACAATTGGCCTTGTCCCATTGACCCAGCCTATCCAGATCTCTCTGTAGAGCTTTCCTGCCCTCAAGAAGATCAACATTCACACTTAACTAGTCTGCAAACTTAGTGAGGGTACACTCTACCCCCTCATCCAAATGGTCAATAAAGACGTTAAACAGGAGCGGCCCTAGCACTGAGCCATGAGGGACACCACTCATGACTGTCTGCCAACTGGGTTTAACTCCATTCATCACAATTCTTTGGACCCAGACATCCAACCAGTATTTAATCCAGCAAATCATCCAGGCTATGTGCAGCCAGCTGCTCTAGGAGAATGCTCTGGAAAACCTTGTCAAAGGCCTTGCTAAAGTCAAGGTAGACAAAACCTACAGCCCTTCCTTCATCCAATTAGTGGGTCACCCTCTTACAAGAGACCAGGTTAGTCAAACAGGACCCTGCTCTCCATGAACCCATGCTGACTGGACTTGATTCCCTGGTTGTTCTACATGTACCACATAATGGGACTCAAGATAACCTGTTGCATCAGCTTCCCTGGTACTGAAGTCAGACTAACAGGCCTGTAATTTCCCAGACTATCCTTCCATCCGTTCTTATACATAAGGGTTAAGTTGGGCAATTTTCAATCTGCTCTTACCTCCCCAGTCAGCCAGGACTGTTGACAAATGCTGGAAAGTGGCATAGTGAGCACCCCCACCGTGTCTTCCAGCATTCGTATGTTCATCCCATCCAGCACCATGGATTTGTGCACATCTTATGTGGTGAAGCAGGTCACTGACCATGTCCTTCTGGACAATGAAGAATCATTCTGCTCTTGATCCCTGCCCCTTGGCTTAGGGAATTGGATTCCCTTATTATAACTGTTACTAAAGACTGAGGTGAAGAAGTCATTCAGCAGCTGAGCCTTTTCCTCATCATTTGTCACTATGGCATCTAATAAGGGATGGAGTGTCTCACTGGTCTTTCTTCTATTGTTAATAAATTTATAGGAGCATTTATTGTTGTCCTTTACCATGGAAGCCAGATTAATTTCCAACTGGGCCTCAGACTTTCTAATTCCTTCCCTGCATAGCCTCACAGTATTTTTGTAGTCATCATGTGTGTTTGCCCCTTTCTTTGAAAGCCAAGTTACAGGGTAGTGTTGACCTGCTGGAGGGTAGGAAGACACTGCAGAGAAATCTGGACAGGCTGAGACAATAGGCAGAGGCCAATGGGATGAGGTTCAATAAGACAAAGTACAGCATCCTACACTTTAGCCACAATAACCCCATGCAGTGCTACAGACCGGGGGAAGAGTGGCTGGAGCGCAGCCTGCTAGTGAGGATCCTGGGAGTACTGGCTGATAACCCTTTAAACATAAGGCAGCAGTGCGCCCAAGTGGCATAGACCGACAATGGTATCCTGGCATGTATCAGGAATAGTGTAGCCAGCAGAACTAGGGGCATAATTTGTTCCTTGTACTAGGCACTAGTGAGACCTCATCTCAAATCCTGTGTGTATAGTTCTGGGCCTCTTGCTTAAGGGAAAGATTGAGGTACTGGAGCAATGAGGTGAGCAATGAGGCTGGTTGAAGAGACTACAGGGAAAGTCTTATGCAGAGAGGCTGAGGAAGCTGGGGTTGTTCAGCCTGGAGAAGATGAGTCTCAGGGGAGACCTCATCACTCTCTGTAACTACCTGAAGGGAAGTTATAGACAGATGGGGGTTTGGGTTCTTATCCTAGGCAACTAGTGATAGGACAAGAGGGGCAGGGCCTGAAGATGCACCAGGATATTAAGAAGCCTCTCCTCATGGAAAATGTGGTTAGATACTGTAATGGACTGCCCAAGGAGGTGGTGGAGTCCCCACTGCTGGAGGTGTTTAAGAAGAAGTTGGATGTGACACTAAGTGATGTTGTTGTGTCAGGTCATAGGCTGGGCTTGATCATCTTAGAGGTATTTTCCAGTCTCAGTAAAAGGACTCTGTAAAGGAATGTCTGAAAGCATGTATTCCCTGGAGGTAGGTAGCCTTTTGACAGGAGGTGTTTTGGTATTATAATGACATTATAATAAGCAAAGTTCACCTTAAGTTCTTATGGTTTCTTTGTTGATGTTGTGGTGTCAGTGGTGATCAATCTTTCTTGACAGTGTAATGAAATCCGTTCCACTGCAGGTAATGGGGAAATAGCACCACACAATTAACTATGTGGTCTAGCTGTTCCTGTCTCCGTCCCAGTACAATAGTTCTATTCTTTTCATCAATTTTTGCGGTACCTTATTGTACCTTAGTGTCCAAGTCCATGACCATGTTGAGACAATTCCAACTGACTCTTACACTTGCCTTGCAGTACACAAGGATGGCTTTCTCCTGTACCGTCAAGATTTCTTCCTTGAAAAGTATCTAGCCTTCCTGTACTCCTACGCCCTTCAGAACATATTCCCAAGGGATTCTGGCAATCAGGTTACTGAGCAAGATAAACTTTGTCCTTCACAAATCTAGCATAGCAATCCTGCTGCCCCCTCCCTCCTGGTATCTCTAAGAATAGAGAACTCCAAAAATTCATGGTCCCTGTACCAAAGACAGCCTCCAACTGTCACATCTCCTACCAGCCCTTCACTGTTCACAAAGAGCAGGTCTAGCAGGGCACCTTGCTTGGTTAGTTCACTAGCTGTATCAGAAAGCTGTCTTTGACACATTCCAGGAATCCCCAGGACTGCTCCCTCTCTGCTGTTTTAGTTCCAGTAGATATCAAGGGCAAAAGATTGCAAGATTTTCCACAGCTATTTATAATTCATCTACCTCACTGCCTTGTTTGGGAGGTCTGTAGCAGAATCCCACAACATCATCAGCCTTGTTGGCCTTGCCTCTAATACTGATCCAAATGCACTCTACTATGGGCCCCAATGGGATTCATCCATGCATGCTAAGGGACATGGCAGAAGTCATTGCTAAGCCACTCTCCACCATCTTTTCTAAGTCATGGGGACTGACATGCGGAGAAAACCAGAGACTCTCAGTGGAGTTTCTAGGAGGTAATTTATTGTCACCGGCAGGTGCATGGGAAGCTCATGCCTCAACGACTATGCACACCAAACCTGGCTGAAGGGTCATCTTATATAGTGGAAAGCATATATACAGGAAATTGTACAACCCCAGCATAGTATTAATAAGCCTAGCACTGCCTTCCCCACTCTTGATGTAAATTAGGTCTCCTCCCACCTGGGCTTGCGCAGTTTATTGTGGTAAGGGTATGCAGGGGTCTAGATGATGATGTAATTAACCGCTGTCATTGTAAATTTTTGACCTGGTTGTCCTGCGCAGACTCAGTAGCTGTTTTTCAGTGAGTTGTTTTTGAACCTTTCCTCCACCAGCATATTCTTGTCTTAGTCTTCCCCTTATATAGGAATGTATTTTTCACTTTGTCTTGTGGGTGCAGGATTCTTTATTTAGCGGTGTGCTAGAAGCCGTTTCTCTGTCAAAGGTAAATAGCTTACTAGTATTTCACTAACAAAAAGCTCTAAAAGCAGTTACATAAGTCACCATAGATCACCTCTTCAGGATCAAGAGAGGTGCCTAGGAACTGGAGCTTAGCAAATGTCACTCCAATCTTTAAAAAGAGTAAGAAGGTGAACTCGAGTAACTATAGACCACTCAGCCTCACCTCCATGCCAGGAGAGGTGATGGAACAATATTTCCTATCTCCGGGCACATCAAGAACAAGAGGGTCATTAAGGACAGTCAGTATGACTTCACCAAGGGGAAGTCATGCTTGACCAATCTGGTAGTTTTTTATGAGAGCATAACCAGGTGGATAGATGATGGCAGAGCAGTGGATGTGCTCTCTCTTGACTTCAGTAAGGCATTTGACACAGTCTCACATGGCATCCTTGTGGCCAAACTGAGGCAGTGTGGGCTGGATGATTGGGTAGAGAGGTGGATCGTGAACTGGCTGCAGCATAGAAGCCATAGAGTAGCGGTCAATGGGACAGAGTCGAGTTGGAGGCCTGTATCTGACCTGAGATGAGGTCTAAGATGAGCTCTGAGCATTAAAGTATGTAAAGACACACAAAAGTGTCTGTATGTGAACTTTTCATAACAAGACTTATTTAAGTTTCCGTAAGTACTTGGCATGAAGAAGCTAATGGAGGCTTCACTAGATGTAGCTAAGAACCCTACTTCAGGATGTCTAGATGTCTGCATTAGCTGAATGTAAGCTCTGTGGGGCTAGGAGTCTGTGATCCACTATATGCTCCATCACTTACGAAGCCATGGGATATATGCCTACATAAAATTTCATCCTTGGGGAATTAAAATCACTAGTTGGCATAGTGAAACTCACTTGGCAGTCAGTGACACCAGCCAAGTGCAGGCAAGCAGAAGTATAACAAGGACAACTCTTTCTCCATGCAACATGACTAATTTATACCTGCTAATTAAAGATAGAAGAGCAGGTGTGGAGTAAATCAATACATAACAACACAGAGTACTCAAGCAAAAATATTTTGGGAGGGACTAAACTGTCACAGAACTGTCACTGTCATAGAATGATTTTGATTGGAAGAGACCTTAGAAGTCCAGTTTCTACTTCTCACACTAGATTAGGTTGATCAAAACCCCATTCAACTTTGCCTTAAAATTCCAGGAATGGGGCATCTACAACTTTGTTACAGTGTCTCACCACCCTCATAAGAAATAAAACCTAATCTAAATCTACCCACTTTCAGTTTAAAGCCATTGCCCCTCACTCCATCACTACATCACTTGATAAAATAGTCCCCTCCTGTCTTTTCTGTAGGCTTTCTTTAGTGGAGGGCAGCAGTAACAGCTCTCCCACTGCTTTCTCTTCTCCAGGCTGAACAACCCCAACTCTTTCAGCCTGTCTTCACAGCGAATATGCTCCGTTCTCCTGATCATTTTCATGCTACTGATGCAGCCTGTGCTGGCCACACGCAGGTGTAGCTCAGGTTACAAATGGCTTTCTGGGCTGTGAGCACATATTGATGCCTCATATTCATTTTTTTATCCACCCCCAAGTCCTTCTCCACTCATCACCCACCCTTTATCTTAAATAAAAATTGTTGATGTTAATTGGAGAGCAAATTTTATTAGCTGAAATGATATCTCCCCTGACATTGAATACCTTGAACCAGATCTGGACTCTGTTGAGTCCTGATGTTCTAAAATAACTGTGACTAAACCTCTCTGCTTATTGAAGGGGTTTTGTGGCCATTTTTTACACCTTTTGAAGATATGTCTTTAATCAGAATGCTATCTCCCCCACTTTCTCAAGCTACGAAGTTTTGATTCCCTAAAGTCAGACTCATTACAGCAAACTGCTCTAATCCTTCTGTAATTAGGTGCTGGGCATTGCTAGTTGTTTATATGAATAAGGGTTGAAGGAGAAGAGGACCTTCTTCTTCTTATTGGAAGTTGGGGGAGGACTTGGGCCTAACTGGGGAAATCAAACTTGCTGTTGCAGGTCTAAAAGTGGTTGCATCATTCTTTTTGAAGCTGATTGAGGACACTGGTGAAGAAATGCACAGAAATATCTCTCTGTGCTGCTACTTTTGGGAGGAGGTGAAGAAAGCTATTCTTATATTGTTAACCACACCCCAGGTCTTTCCCTTCTACCAAAGCCAGTGTGGATAACCAGCTTCTACCAAAGATGGCAGGTGGATAACCTTCTTCCTTTTTCAGAGACAAATTGCTTACATGCATCTATCCTTGCCTTAGCTCCCAGCCACACCATGAATGTGAGTTTTATTCCTGGTTTTACTAGATGATAGTGCAAACATGCTTTCCCTGTATGTCACAGCACATGATGTTCACTGGCTTTGCTGGCTGCATTTTGCACTGTCACTCTCTCTAATGCAAAATGAACCAAAATGACTATTTGAAGTATGCCCATAGCTATGTTCCTCTTGGAGCTGTTATTGTAGAAGGAAGAGGAAGATGAGGGATGCCTGGTCCAGGGTAAATAAGAATTATTACTCATGAATCATGAACAACAGCTAAAGATATTGCAGCAAAAGATTTCAGGAGAGGTGCCTCCCGCTCCCTCCTGCATAAGGCAGCAGTTTGCTTAAATTTTATTGAAATAGAAATATATAGATCCAAAGACTAACCATTATGCTTTGCAAAGAGCAGCCTGTCTCCTGTGTTGTACAGCAGCATCCACTGTAAGAAGTAGCACTCAAAAAGGTCAAATAGCGTTTAGCAATTTGAATTCATGGAGAACTTGCCTTAGTGAAGGTATTGTTTTGAAAAACGGCAGGCATATCAGAGAAGAGCATTACAAAAAAGGCTAACCAAAAGCTAGTTCATAGCCTAAACAAGCATTGTAGCATAGCTCTGAGAAAACAAATATACTACCTCTGAGCAGCAGAGGAAACAGTGTTTATAGTGATGAGCAGATATTGTTTTGCTTCCTTCTGTTCACATAGACAGGGTTTTGCAAGTATATAGGATACACACTTGATACTGCCTCCTTGCTGGAACAGTGCTTGGGACATTATGTTTCTGATTAATTCACACAGAATAGTGTACAAATACTAACATTTGTGGTTATCAAGTACAAGAATGTGGCTAGTTCAGCAGTAACCTCTGAAGAAACAGTAGTAGGAATTGCAATAAAAGATTCTTTTCCCTTTGTCCACTTACGACAGAATAACGCTAGAATTTGGAGATTTTTTGAAAACTGTTTACATTTCTAAGAACACCATGACTTTAGGTCCTGTAAGAACAGTGTGTCTACTGAAACCATGCCACTATAACCGTATGTTGTCAGATTAGAATATTTTTATAAGTTGATAAAAGATGATTTCATAAATTTTGAGTGTCAGCTTTTGTCTAAAATTCTTCATAAAATTTTAGGCAGAAAAGTAGGAAAGAGGTTGCTAAGTTTTACTTTATATCAACATCTGGTATCCTAACAAATGGCAAAAACTGACTGCAGTGAAGGATGAAAGCTATCAGTATAGAAAAATAGATCTGGAATAATCTCTGAATGATGACTCCAAAGTGGAGTGATCTGGAGAGGCTGAGGAGACAAACAAGAGAGTTCCTTGTTTTGCCAATATTCATATATATTTGCTGACAGAGGGAAAACTGGAAAAATTTTAATGCTGTGCTGTACTTGCATGCATATCTCTGACTGCATACAAGTACTGATTAGCTTAACCTCTTGACGGCATCTATCTGGCTATCAACAAAGATTTTGTGAAAGTGAAAAATCTGTTATGGATGGCCTGGGGAGAAGGCCGAAGTATCAGGGTATGTGCAAGTGGTTATGGTGACTACTGCTCAGGAAAGATGGCAGACACGCCATCTATGTTTGGGCTGCATGTCTGAAGATGGAACAGCTTTTTCAACTGTTGGTTGCCAGTAAAGCATGGGCATAGCAGTGTAGCATTTGCACTGCACATCCTAGCTGTGTCCAGCATTCAGAAGGAAGAGCTCTAATAAAAGTTTAAATTGGCAATGAAAATTTTACAGCATATTTAGTTGTGCTTAGCTTAGTTTAGCTTTAAGGCCAAAAACAGCTCCCACAGGAGGGATGTCTCTATTAAGAATTCAAGTTCCACACTCCCCCAGAGTGTACTCCATTGCAAAACCTTTGAGATCTACTAGGCAAAGTCATCTGATGATACAGATGACTCTAGCTTCCCTTGTACTGTTCCTCAGTGCTTTGGATACTGCAAAATGGACAGCAAGAAACTGTCAGCAGGCCCACAAATATGGACGGATTCAGTTCACAGGAATTATTTATGTGGTAATACCATTTCCTATTGTCAAGAACTGAGGCCAAGAGAAAAATGACAGACTATCTATTACCTGAAATCCCTCTGTGAAAGGGGAAGAGAAAGGGAGTAAGGGAGAGAAACTTACAGACTGAAGAACTACCCCACCTTTAATGAAAGCAATGATGAGATGAAATCTATACAAAATCAATACTGAATCCAGTAGGGGTACTGGCAATTGCATCATCACCAATGCCGATGCTGGGGAAGTTCCAGACTGGACTCAGTGGCAGGCAGAAATACAGATACAGCAGCTGTATTCAGGAATATACAAATTTGGATCACAGGCAGAATTCTACAAAGACATGGATGCTGACCACTGAAGAAGCAAGACAAAGAAGGCAAGGAGATAATGTCACACAAGACTTAGCAGTGACCATGGTCTCCACAGCAGCACGTCTATGCAAGTACCTTTCTGCATAGCAACTGATAGTAACTGCAAACATCAAGAATTATCACTTGTACAAGCAGACATTTCCTGCACAAATACGTGGTTAAATTCACGAAGTGCAGTTACTTTGAAGAGACTGGGTGAAAAGTAAAAACCATGGAACAGAATTAGTTCTGTTCTAACTGAAAACAGGACACCTATCTAGCATTCACATACAGGTGTCCTAGAGCTTTTGTGTTTTCTTGTTCATTGTCATAGCAGAAAAAGTGTCCTTGTCACAGGTATCAAAGTAAAACAGAAGAATGCAAGGTCTTTCCTTAACAAAATAGAAAATAACAAGACAGTCCTCTGATTATAAAAGCCTTTCTTACATATCACACTGAATACAGACAGTAAGCAGCTCTGTACCATGTTGTGTAACTACTAAGCAAAAGAAGGCAGCAAAGTAGCAATTGAAAAGAAAGTGTAGTGGGAGGCCTTGAGATACACAACTGCACAAATTTAACATATGAGCATGTATCCTCTAATGTTCTACCTTTTTCTTTTATAGAGTGCTGTACTTATGATGACAAGGCTGATGCAAGCAACAAGCAACTGATTTATGTTATCACAGAATCACGGAATTAATCAGGCTGCAAAAGACCTCTGAGATCATCAAGCCCAACCTATGACCTGACACAACACCAGCTAGACCATGGCCCTAAGTGCCATGTCCAGTCTTTTCTTAAACACCTCCAGGGATGTGGACTTCACCACCTCTTTGGGCAGTCCCTTACAGTGTCTAAACACACTTTCCATGCAGCAGGGCTTTCTAACATCTAACCTAAAACTACCCAGTGCAGCTTCAAGCCCTTCCCTCTTGTCCTATCACTAGTTGCCTGGGATAAGAACCCAACCTTCATCTGTCTATAACTTCCCTTCAGGTAGTTATAGTGATGAGGTCCCCCCTGAGACTCATTTTCTCCAGGCTAAATAATCCCAGTCTCTCAGTCTCTCTTCATAAGACTTTCTTCTAGTCCCTTCAACTAGCTTTGTTGCTTGCCTCTGGACCTGCTCCACTACTTCAATCTCTTCTTTCAGCAAGGGGCCCAGAACTGCACACAGGACTTGAGGTGAGGCCTCATTAATGCCTAGTACAAATGAAAATTATGCCCCTGGTCCTGCTGGCCTGATACATGCCATGATGCCATTGGCGGTCTATGTCACTTGGGCATGTGCTGGCTCACGTTCAATGAGTTGTCAACCAGTACTCCCAGGTTCCTCTCTACCAGCCCACACACCAGCCACTGTTCTCTCAGTTTGTAGCTCTGCTGGGGTTATTGTGATATATATGTTTTATATCACTGTGGTGACAGCATATATTTTCTCTAAGTGTGAAACTGAACCAACCAAACTGACAGGTTATAGTGTCACATGTAGTGGGGTGCCAACCTTTGTAAAGACAAGTCCAAGAAAAGTGAAGCAGAAATCACTTCCTCAGTGAATGAAGCAAAGAAACAACAAAGAAGACTACTTCAGACAGCTCTCAGTAGCTTACAAATAGGAGAAAGATTCAAAGAGACTAATGGACTAAGTGGCTCCTAACTTAAGGGTTTTATGACTTAGGACCTCTGCTCTAGGATATTACTCCAGCTTAGCATAAGACCTAGTTCTGCTTTGCTCCAGACACTGAATTCTTTTGTAGTGGCAGGGAGCAGAAATACACAGGGCCATATAAGGTTTTATTTCCTATTTCAGAGGATTTTACAACGCACAGTAACAAAATCCATATTATGATTTTGATTTCATGTTGGTAAATGTCTTGAATTTTTCTGTTTCTTTTGGTGACTTATACAATGGCCTAATTAGCTATGAGATCTATGTCTGTAATAACTTGCCTGGCTCTGACCTTTAATGACCTTGGATAATTTTTTGTTTCACATCATGCATTTATCCAACAGGAAAATACTGAGTTGAACTGGTTTTTCTCATAACTTAACCAAAGGCTCACCTATGAATTATTCTGCTGCACAGTAGCAAAAGAATGACAAATGTGACTATGACAGACTCTTCACTTGGAGACAGAGGATGCATCTACATTAGATAGCTCACTAAAATCTTTCTTTCTCATTCTGCCTCTCTCACTTTTGCCTCATCATGGAACAACAGTATATGCTTGATAAAAATATTAAATACATGGACAGTACAGTTTATTTTCAAGATAATTCTAAGTTTTCTACTGGTGGCCATGACCTTGTGAAGGAACTTAAAATTCTGTTATCTTTAACAGTTCTGTTGTCTTAACTCTTCCCACACTTAGGTGGAGTTGCCACATGCCCATCTCAGGAAGCCTGGACACTTTACATTTGCAGTACTCTCTGAGGAGATAATTGCAAAATTCACATTCAAGAATATATTGCAGGTGCATTTTACACATTATTGCACATGCAGGCTTAATTCTCCTGTGATTCCAAAATTACTGAGGCTTTTATCTATACTGTTCCATTTGATATAGATACTGGTCTAAGAAAACATGGTAGGGCAAGAAAACACATTAATTACATTACAGTTTTAATTTTGGACTCAAGCCTACATGGATGGAGAAGAGGCCACAGAATTCTGCTAGGCTGCCACAGATACCATGATTGTTTCAGAAAAGTTATGTGCTGTGAGACTCACCAGCATATGCTGGACCACGTACAATTAATATCCATGCAGCTAACATTTAATACGGACAGAAAATGTTGTTAAACCATTTTGCAACTGAAGCATGGCAAGATGAGATGATTAGTCCAAAGACTTGCAATATCAAAGACTAAATCTTCTGGGTCCCAGGGAAAAGCCTAAGTTGCAGTCTGTATTTTACCAGGGAAAAGCCTGAGTTGCAGTCTGTATTTTACCAGATGCATGGAGAAAAGCCTCACTCTGCCCAAAGCAGGATAAACCTGAGCACAGGCTGACACAGCAGTGTAGCATTTAGCATGAGGCAGAGTTATTTACACAGGGAAACACAGCCTTGCACAGAAGCAAGAGGTTGCAAGTCACTTGACTTACCAGCTTGCAAGCTAGCTTGCTCTTCCAGTGACTGAAAGGTAGTAGTATCCACCAAGAGCACCTGAAGGTCTATATCTGTATGAGACAGCCTCCATTTGCATTTAAAAATGCTGGTGCTAAAATAAATTAGTAGGACACACACGATCAATTTTGTGCACTGTTTCTGTTAAAAGCTGTCAAGACAGGCACAGCTTCACCTCCAGAACTGTCTTAGAGATAACACTTTCATAGTTCAGTAAAGACTTGTATGACAGTTGCAGATTCCTCTTCAGTTTCTTGTAATCTGTGGTGTGTACTGCAAACCCCTTGCACAGTCACTGACACTTTGCTTTCAGAGGCTGTGAAGCCATTGGCTTCCATCAGTTAAAATGATCACCAGATTCTCCTACAACAAAATGCACAGGTACTGCTTGCTTCCAGTGAAAATGCCCACAGAAAGCTGGACTTTTACATAGACTGGATACATGTTACCCTCTCAGTAGCTATTGTGATTATGAAACTGCCTGTGGCCAAGAGAAAGACATAAGTTAGCAAACGGCTGTGGATAGAATGCCATATAATGGAAAGGAGCAGATGCTACATAGTACAATTGGCATGGGAGAGTGGTAATACAAGCAATGAGGCTGGCACTTCCTCCTTTCAACACTTACTGTTCATTTCGGTCTTTCGTTGCAGCTTGAGGTGCATGAGGGCCTTCACTGTCCTTTAAAACAGACTAATGAGGAGGTACTTCACCAACATGAATATACAAGAATCGCTGGGCTGGGAGTGGTGGTGTAAGATGGTGTACCATATGTATGTTGGAGTGGCAGAGAGAAAGACATATGAATGCTACGTGCAGGCAGGGAAATTAAAACTTAGAAGAAAATGAAGGCAGGTGGGAGCAGCATGGCCAAAAAAGATGAGGTAGATGCTGTTGTTCAGGAAATCTTGAGGAAGACCGGTAAGAAAGCCACACACTGGATGTATATACGCCGTGCATCGATCCAGCCGAGCCGCGGCTTTTGCAAACTAGCCTGCTTCCATGACAGGATAAGGCTGGAGAAGCCGAGGCTTTTGTCCGGCGTGCGGTGACACACAGCAAGTGGGCTCTTTACCAAGCTGGAGTCTGACGGAAGGACGCTTCTGCCAGGAGCAGTCTGCAAGCATAAAGACAAGGCTTTAAAACACAGAAGGAAACCAACCCCAGGCGTCCGCGGTCGAAACATTCCCAAAGCCGGCAAAACGAGCAACGCGACCAGCGACTGAGAAACGGTCCAGGACATGCGCAGTGGCCCCCGCCGCTCCTCCCCCTGGCCACTTCCACATAAAAAGCCTATTAACGTGTTCCCTAGGTCAGGACGTCGCAGGCGGCCTTAGTTAAGCTCCGCTAGCTCGGCCGCTTCCTGCCCGGCCCCTCCCGTCGCCGCCCCGCCACCCCATGCGGGAGAGCCGCCGCCCCGACGAGGAGTTTCCTCTTCCTCCCGAAACGCGGCCGGGGCGGGAGGGGTAAAGGGAAGGGGACGGGGACGCTCCAGCGCGTCTGGTAGCCCTGCCGTCGTTGCGGCAGCGGGCGGAGCGGAGTGGGAGGCGGCGCCAGAGGCCGGCGGTGCCCGGAGTCCCCGTGTCACGGTGCCCGGGAAGCCGCCCCCCGAAAGGCGAGCGACGGAGGAGAATCAGGGCGGTCGGTTCCTCGCCGCCTCTTATTTTTGGACCCCACTTGCCGGCCCTGCACCCCGCCCCTTTCCTTTCACACCGGGGCTCCTTGCGTGCAGCGGCGG
>VZRI01000627.1:17555-35263 GCA_013397515.1 Upupa epops
CAGTGTCATGGGAGGAGAGGCGGCCGCGGCCGTTGCAGCCCGGCTCCGAGCGCGGCTTGCCGTGTTCCCGGCCGCCTCCCAGCGCTGCCTCACCGGCTTCAGGGCCGGGATTGAGGCAACTCCGCTGCCCGAAGGATGGGCCTTGGGGGGCGGGCCGGACTGGGCGGGCGAGTAGGGCACTTCGGCGGGCCCGGTAGCGGTTGAGCAGAGCGGCCTGCCGACGTGTCGGCCGCTGCAGTGGGTCGAGCTGATCGTGACGCTACCGGGGGAAGTGAGGGGGTGCGGTACGGCCCCAGGCAGCGCTGACCCATGCTGCTGCCGTGGGTCGCGTCCGGCGGGCGGGGAGAGGAGCCGAGCCCCGCCTCGGAGTCGGGCAGAGGTGTGCGGGCAGGCGGCGTGGCCTTGCTGAGGGGCCCTTTGAGCTCTCGTGGCCTCTTGCTTGATGATTGTTTTGTCTTGTGGCAGAGGGGACTGCTGCTGGGGCAGTGGCGTGTTTAGAGGCGTCGGAAACCTCCATTCGAGAAACGTGCCATTGTGTCCGTGTGTCCCGCCGTGTTTGAGTTCAGAGTATGGTTCAGAATTGATCTGAAGGAGGAGGGTGGAAAGAGATGTAAGATAAGAAAGGAATTCCTGTGGGAACGAGATGGGAGTGTGAAAATAGGCAAGAAAGTAGCTTTTATTTTTCTGTCCTTTGCAGCGAGTACGGTGCTTGAGTATTGAAATAATGTACGAACCAGGGATTTGTCTCTCAAGAGGGTAACTTTCTGCCATGATAGGAACTTGATTCAGCACCCCTCTCCATTTTCTTACTTCGTTTTACATTTTGGTTTAATCTTAAAATGCTTTGACAGAAACGTTATAGGATGGGTCAATGTTTGTGGGTAGTAATGGTGGCTTTTCATTGGTATCTTGTTGCTAGATAGTAGTATATATGATGGATTTTTGTGTGCAAGTGTTTTGCAGATGTTCGTGCAAGTATGTGTACTTGTGTAGCATGGAACTCTCTCCCCTGAATCCACTGGCTTATTTTTTCCCCCATGAATTAAAGGTCATTTTCTCTCTCCATTCCCCGGAGTATTTTTCCAGGAGAGTGGAAGCACTTGATTTCTTTGAATAAAGGTGTAGTTACTGACAATAATGAATGAAACAAATGTTGTGTACCAAGTTGTTGTTAGTGCTGTTTGTAGGATTATGCAGTCACTTAAGTCTTGGGTATGAAGAGTGTAAACATGATACAGTCTTTTAAAATACTGAAGTAAAATACAAGCTTTTCTAGCTTAAACAGAGTGAATTTGTAGAAGTGGTGGTGTGTTATTCTGGAGAGTTTTTCAGTGGTAAATGCATGGCCTGCCATTAAAGGTGTTGAGGGTTGGTAAAAAGACATTCTTGGTGCAGCTTTTTTGTCAACACTGACAAAAGTAGGTTTCCTTGTAGGTATGCTTTTGATTGAGGATATGTAATTTTTTTGTTGTTGTGTGTTTGGTTTGTAGCAGGGACAATTACATTCCCTTGCTTGGTTATTTGTTAGTTATGAGGAGTGACTGTTAATGGAACTAGACAATATTCCTATTCTGAAGCAGATTGTTTTTATCTAGATGTGCACAGTTGGAAAAGATGGTAATTAATAACTTCCTTATAAGTGAGTGTATGTTTTGCTAGTGTCATATTGGAGATACAGACTCCTCCAGTGTGTGCAGGTACATACATACGCATGAGTGAAACCATGAGAACACTATGAATTTAAAAACTACATCTGTAACCGTATGCTTACTTACAGATTAAAATCTAGTCTGTCTCTGAACTTCTCACTCTTGGTTCCCACTTCAGTATTTTGTTTTAGTCAACTTTAGTTTTAGGGTTAGAATAACTTAGTATGGGAGTTCTGCTCTTCCAGCTTCATAATAAATAGGTTTGGAGACCTAATTTTGTTAGGAATCTGGAAGTAATACATTGAGAAAAGTAATTCTGCATGGTGTCATTTACAGCTGACAGTTTTTGGTGCATTGTGACTAGTTTGGGAAGGTTTATCTTGGAATAATGTGGTACAGGGAAGAAATAAACTTCAGTCGTGTTTAATGAGTTACATTATTTCTGTGTTTCCTTTTAAAAGTTGTAAGCTCAATGGTGTGAGCAAGATTATTACTTGGTTCTGACAGAATCTGGGTGCTCTACCTGTTTTATGTCTCTGGAAGGGTAAGTGCTAGAGAAGTTGGAGTTCCAAATCTTAAGACTTATAAATAGACCATGAGGTATCTAATGGAGGTTTAAAGATTAGTTTTCATCCTGGTTTCTTTGCTGATTTCTTTGGTGTAATAATCCATACGATAGAATCAGTGGTTTAAAAACAAAACAACAAAAAAGGCTTTGTTACCCTTTAGAAAAAGTTCTACCACTTGCATTTTCATTTTATTCTTATTCATCTATGAGCACTGGGCTCACATGTCTCCTAAACCTAGGAAAGTGAGTGTAACTTTGAATTCTTGTTGCTCTTTCTTGAAGTGTTGACTTAGTTTTGAGACTCTGATAATACTGTTAGGAGAAGCTGTTACTTTTTATCCACTTCTTGCTTTTGCTATATTGCTAGTCACTCTAATACTTGAAAACTGGTTTTGTTCTGTGATGTGGTGTTAAGAGATGAGCTCTTTTCTGCCTTTGGTGTTCTGGAATGCAATAAGGGGCCAGCCTCTGGTCTTGGATTCATGGTGCTTCCTTTTGTAGAAGCATGATGCTGTGTTTCTCTGCACGGGCCCCTGTGTTGAGCAGCATGTGTGGTATAATACTTGTCAGTCTACAAGAAGCAGGTAGGTAGTGGTTTTTTTTTTTTAGTTAAGGATGTATACTAGGAGATACTTTTTGTTACGTGGATCTGCCAGTGATTCTGTCATGGCAGACACCACGGAGAACAGCAGAAAAACAGAATTGCAACTTCTAGGAATATACTCAGAAAATAATTTTTTTTGAACTTGTTTTGTGGAAAGTAGGCTTCTGCAGTGTTACTGGTTGTTCAAGGGACTAGCTTCATGTTCTCTACACCTAGCGGCTCCAGAGAGCTTCCAGTGTCACACCAACTGCAGCATGTGTGTTTTGGTCTTGCACACTCCACCCTGCCCTGCTCCCAGTCTCATTCTTGGTTTCTTACTGTTTTTAGTAGTATCTGTCAGCATTTCTTAGCAGTCAAAGTTCTACATTTACTCCTGGTCCTATGTGAAGTTAAGTTGTGCAGAACCTTGGAGTTTCTAAATGTTCTTTGGTGGCTTCAAGCTCCTTGTATGAGGGAGCTGGAGGATATGTGCTCCTCTTTTTTTGGTGCTTGTATCTCTAAATCTAAATACATCTTAAAATGAATACACATAACTCAGCTTTTGAAATGTAAGGGATCCAAGAGCTACACTTGAATTATGTACTAAGCACTTGAAAGCAGCTAATGTAAGGCTAATATTACTACAGGACTGTAGCAATGAACAGATTTGGTCTCTGGGCTACCAGTAACATTTTTCTGTTTGACCACGATACAAAACTTAAGTAAGGTTTTATCCACAACTTCCTGAAAACATTTGAAAAGCAACATTAATGTAATGTGGTAGTTATGCAGTAGTTATGTCATACTTGAGCTATAGTGGAGTACTGCAAACTTCTGTCCATACAAGTTAACTCTTAGCAGTTGATGTATGACTTCCAGTGTTTTGCTTAGTATCAGTTAGAAAATTGTCACTAAATACATAATTATATTTTTGGATGTAAAGCTCTTGATTTTGGTAATGAGACTATAGTTTCCATGCAAGATTCTGTGCAGGTGAAGTATTTGCTTTCAATAATGAAACATGCATCTATGAGACAAGTTACAACTTGCTGACTTTGAAGCATTTTAATACTTGGCTTATATCTTCTCTCAGCATGGAATTTTGCTGCACTGCAGTACAGAATAATAAATTTTCATATGTTCTTGCTACTTAAGAATTGTTTTGCAGGAAATCAGTCAGGGTCAAGTTCTACATGTATTATAAGACCACAGGTTTTTATTTTAATTTGTACTAATATTTGGTAAAGCACCTTATAACTGTAAATGAAGTATTTATTACTGTTAATTTTACTGTGGTACCATATTAACATATGTAACTACAAGTGTAGTGCAATACCTGAAAACAAGTAGTGTGATCATTAAATTAGGGAGAGCTATGTTTATGACACAGAAAATGTTAATATTAAATGTGAGTAAATATGATGAGGAACAAGGGAATTTACTTTATTATTAAACTTGTGGTTTTTTTACTAAGAAATCAAGTAAACATTTAATAGTAAAAAGAGCTGGACACACCAGTGATATTTTAACTGGCAAGATACCTACTAGCTTTGAGAAAACTAGGTTTTCATGTTAGAAAAGGTTTCTGGCTGCTGTGATAACAGAAAACATACTGTTTGTGAACCAATATGCTGCTGTCCCTGCAGACTCTGTGAGAAAGGTCCCCAAAAATACGTGTAAAGAGACTTTTCCTCAGTTTTGTGATAATAAATATTGCCACGTATCAGACATGGTGGTGATGAAGAGAGAAGACAGTGGTGAACTAACTCTTCCAGATGTGTTTTGAATTAATGATTCAAAAGAAGTTTAAAGAGCCATGCGAGTATTACTGGGAAAATGAAATTTGTATGAGTAAAAAGAAATAGAGTTTTCAAATACCTTTTCCTGTTTACATTGGAGAAGGATTTGTGGATGACTGACAATTTATCTTCATTGTTATTAATTAAATTGTGTTAAGAAATACAGTAGCAGAATAACGACTGATATAAAAAGTGTTGCTACATTCAAGAAGTTGCTGGACAAAACAAGTTTAAAGAACAGTACTAGGTAGAGGCATTAAAGAAAATGCATTTGGGTGTTGACAGTAGGTTTTTCTATGGAAAACTATTTTCCACATTGTTCTGGAGAATTTGACTGCTAGGATGGTTGAATGCTTCACTGGGTTAAAAACTGGGTGGATGTCAAGCCTGAAGAGCAGTATGAATGGAGTAAAATTCAGTTGGTAGGCAGTCACAAGAGGTGTTCTGCAGAGTTCAGTATTTGGGCCATTCCTGTTTAGGATCTTTAACAGTGATTTAGATGAGGAGACCAAGTGTACCCTCTCTAAATTTGTCATATGCTGGGTACTGTGCTTGAGTAACCCCATGCAACATTACAGGCTCGGAGAAGAGTGGCTGGTAGGTCTTCCTACTAGGCAAGGACATGCGGATTGGTCAACAGGCAGGTAAATATGAGCCATCAATGTGTGCAAGTGGCAAATAATAGCAACAGCATACTGGCTTGTGCCAGCAACAGTAGGTTCAACAGGATAAGGGTGGTGATTTGCCCCCTGTACTTGTGAGGCTACTCCTGGACTGTTCTGTTCAGTTTTGGACAACTTAACATAAGTTAATTTTTCTGGAGTGTGCCCAAAGAAGGGCAGTCAAGATGGCGAGAGCTCTAGAGCACAGGACTTACAAGGAGCAGCTGGAGGAGCTGTCGCTATTTATTCTGAAGAGGCTGAGGGGAGACCTTATGGCTATCCACAGCCAGCTATGTGAAAGGAGGTTGTAGAGAGCTGGGTGGTGGGTTTGTGGTTGTTTTTTTTTTTTTTTTGCAAGTAACTAGCAACAAGAAGAAATGGCCTCTGGTTGCCCTGGGGAGGTTTAGATTAGACAGCAAGAAAACTTTCTTTAGTGAAAGGGTCGTTAAGCCCTGGTATGGGCTGCCCATGGCATTGGTGGAGTCACCATCCTTGGAGATACTTATATTTGTACATCTTTTGGCACGCGTTTGTGCTTTGGCACACGTACTTGTGCTTTATTGGTGGAGTGCTGGGTTAATGGTTGGACCTCTTCCAACCTAAATGATTCTGTGATGCTAAAGTTGTGTCTGTCCTCTGTTGTAGATTCCTGTGAACTCCTAAGCAAATTTGTATGCATGAACTCACAGGTGACTGTTAGCTGTTTGTTCCTTATACTGCAGAGATATAATTTAGTGGTTTATTATCTGGGCATTCATGGCTGCAGTTATACCTGAGTATAGCTGAGTGAATCAGGTTTGAAAAAGCAATTATGTCTAGAAAATCAAATGCTGTGAGGAGTCTGTGCTTTGGTGTCTCAGATTGGGCAACTAAATTTGCCCTTTTTTCTCTTGACATGTCCTGGTTTTCCAGGAAGGAAAGGGAAGGAAAAAAGCTATGTAGAAGTGCTGTTAAAGTTAATTCACTGATATGTGTGGCTCCAAAAGGCTATGTAGAAATGCTTGCATGAATAAGGCAGTAAGAAAATCCATAGTAAATCCAAATTTATTGGAGTGTGTTATAAGACTGCCTGGTGATGATAAACACCATGTGCCCTGGTACACTGAATGAGGTGGCATCTTTCTAGAAAGGAATATGATTATGTTAGATTGTGTTTACTATTAATTCTGATGAAGGATGGCTACTACAGTACTGTCATGGATTGAAACTGAGCTGACCACAAGGCAAGTGACAGACACTCTGTTTGCTCCTCCACCTCCCTGAAAAGGGAAGAGAAGGGAGTAAAGGAGAGGCTTACAGATTGAAAAACTAAAACAGTTCTAATGAAAGCAGTATAAAACAAATACCAAACTCCACTCTCCTGCTGCCAATTATATCACTACCAGTGCAGATGCTGGGGAATTCCCTGACAGGACCAAGTGGTGGGTTGGAACCAGACACAGGAACTAGATTCAGTAATGTAAGGGTTGGGATTGAAGGCAAAGTGGGCATAGTACTCCTTGGATGCTTTCTGTTGAAGAGAGGCAAAGAGGGAAGAGAAGCTGATCCTTAAGGTCCTTGTGCTTTATTCCCAGTGTGACATACATGGGAGGAAATACCCTGCTGGTCAGTTTTAGGTCACCTGTCCTCTCCACTCTTCTCCACAGACGCGGCCTCAAACTTACTGCACCTGCAGTGTGTCATGGAAGACTTGGCAGTGACTTTGGCCTTTGTGGGGACTGGTTTAAACAGGAACTTTTTCTGCCTACTAGTCTTTGATAGTAACTGTAAACATCATGTTAGCACTTCTGGAAGCAGATTCTGCCTGCAAGATATGCAATTCACTGCAGACTCAGTTACTTAGAAACTGAGATGAAATACCACCAGACATAATTAGAATCTAATTTAACTTGACAGATAAAAGCTTGAGGTTATGGGTTTTGTTACTGGAATAATTTGCACTAAACTTTCAAACTGCAACGTATTTTTTCTACAGGATTTGGAATACATGAGCAGATTTGGTGGTGTAGATTCTGAAAATGGAGTTACAGTGGGCAAGAGGTTTACAGCTTAAAATATAGGCAGCAGTATTGTTCATCGTGAAAATAGTGATAAGAGGCACCATGAGCATCCCAGGCACACTGAGTTGAGAGAACTTAAAAAGAAGTGCTCCTGCTGCCTTTGAATACAAGTGAAGGGAAATTACTATCTGGTTGGAAATTGAGAATGAAGCCTGATACAGAAAGGGAATCTGAAAGACCTTATTTGTGTAAAAAGTCTATAATCTCCTTTTGTGAACACAGAAGTAAGTATTTATATTCAAGAGGGTGATTGAAGTGTGTTTTCATCCAGTATGTGATGACATTATGGAAGATTTTTTCACTTGATGCTTGTTCTTGATACTGCCTAGTATCTGGATTAAACGATTAAAGCCTTTGTTTGAATCGTAAAGTTTATAATGCATTTTTTTAAAATCTATTTTGGACTCAAATGCTGTTAGGTATTTAAAAAACTGTTAGGTATTTCAAATCTTGCAACCTTCTTTGGTTCCTACATCTTACCTTGAAGCATCTCCAGACTATTTGGTTTGAAATTACTGCTTACTTTTTTTGTATTTATTCTACTTTAGGTGATACTCTTCTCTGGCATTACTACAGTTAGTTATGACACATGATTTAAGACTGTTTTGAATTCAGTGTGAAGCAGAGACAAGCATCTAAGTTTTTCACTCTTCCAGAAAATTTGTAAACCCAAGATTTCAGGTTATAGCTATTAAATATATTTGGCTTATTGACATCTACTAGACTCTTAAGTAGGGTCTGTAGTAAGTGAAAGCTGTAGGGCATCATCATAAAAATGTATTAAACTTTTAATGTTTTTATCACATCTGCCCTTCATTAGTAGGTCTTAAATCTATTT
Source organism: Upupa epops (assembly GCA_013397515.1). Taxonomy (NCBI): domain Eukaryota; kingdom Metazoa; phylum Chordata; class Aves; order Bucerotiformes; family Upupidae; genus Upupa; species Upupa epops. Next base: position 25,715 of record VZRI01000627.1, read on the forward strand.
CAAAGATATGTCTATGTGTGGCAGAGCCACTTCTGACTTGGAATTCCTTTTCAGGTACAGGTACTAGGGCATCTAACATGTTTGGAAATTTTTTACCCTCCTGTATTTTTTCCAAGAATGGAGTATGTATGACTCTTAAGAGGACAAATTTGTTCTGGCATTTAAAAAGTTTTTATTTTAACTTATATTTCCAGTATTTTTAGGCTTAGTCTATGATTTGTGTTTGTATTAGAACTCATCTTTTTAGTGACCACTTGTGACTCTATAGTAAATTTCTTGGTATTGTGATTGCTTTATTTGGAACTTCTAGAAGACTTTAAGTCACCCCATTTTCAGTAGGAGTCCTGGGTGCAGCTTTATTATAATAAAATGGGGAATGTGGACATGGGAGAACACGATCTTTCTATTGCATGTAGAAGGTACTTGGGAAAGTCTTCCAAAGATAGGAATTAGTGGTCTTGTACTCTATTACAGTCAGTTTTATAGATGTAAGTCCATTATTTCAGGTGTCTGACTCATTGGAACATTTTCAGTAGAACATACTGTTTGCGGGTATCACTTCATACAGATACCGTGCAGTATTTTTAATATGTTTTAATATCACTATTTGCATAGTTATAAAAAATTCTTCAGATCCTCTTCCGCATTTGTTTTATACTGTCCCACTGTTGATCATTGATGTATCTCAGCTGAATAAATAAGTTAAAAAGAAGTAACAAATGCTGCAAAACTAAGATAAAGCAATACACAAGTATTTAAAAAAAAATCATAACTCCATTTTTTTTTCTTACCTCAGGTCAGATTTGGTCTTCTCCCATCACTTCTGCCACTTCCTGGTGCCATATTCTTTTTGGGAGGCAATGTTTCTTGTCTTGACTGACAAGAGGTGCTGTCTCTGGTAGGATAAATTATGTTCTTTGCATTCCTTCTTTTTGTCTTTTGATCTCCTATCTTTCACTCCCTTATTTCCATGTCATTGTTCTTCCTTCCCTTCCCATTGTCCTCTCCTTTACACCTTCCTCCTTAAAGTGCTCTAGGGTGGGATTTGGGGGGGCAAAGAAAAACAAAACCTAGAAACCCGAGGAAGCTGTAGATCCATATTAGATTCAGGTGCAATAAAAGTCAAATACCTGCCTCTGTAAGCTGCTGTAAATAGCAAAACTCTAATGTTTCTTGGTAGCACAGCTAGCTTTTGCTTATTTCAGAAAATGACTATTGCTGAGAATGTTCTTTTGACAGTGTCTTCTCTGACCTCTTACAGAGAAATTTGATTTTTTTGCTTGATAGGATGAGGTTATAAGGAGTGAAGACTTGACTTAGTAGTGTAGGTATGACTGAGTTTTATTATTTGTTGGAGAGAGTAATTTTTAACAAACATTTGATTCCTAGTGTAAATGGTATTTAAAGTTTGACTCTTCTTAGGTTATTGATATGAAAGTAGGCAGTATCCTTGGCTGTGGGTGATTTACTAGTCAAAAGTAATCTTAGATTGTTACTTTACCTCATCCTTTCAATTTTCTTAGGGTATGTGTTTGTGTAAATAGTGAAGAAATTGTGATAGGGATCAAGCAGTGTGAGAATATGAACACTTTTGTAATAGGATTATAATTTAAAACCAATTTGCTAAATAAATTCTGTACCTCTATAGGCTGACAGAGTCGCTCTCCAAATGTGTGATAGTATGGGCAGAAGCCCCACTGCAGCTTCAGGAAGGCAATCAATACCTGGGCATGTGCCTAGAAGTAGTTAAGTTTGAGGCAGAATGGAGGTGTCTTAGGAGAGCTGTGCTGTGAGTTCTTAAACAAGTAGTAGTCTGATACATCTGTCAAGGTTCCTAGGTCTAGCAGCATTAGAGCATACAAAGTTTTCATGGTCAGAAATGTGTGAGGATATAGTCTTGTAAGGACTTCTAGTGTGATTAGTCACTAACATCTATCATTTGTTTCACTGGTAATATATTCTTTGTGTGACTCCTTAATTTGTGCTTGTTAGACACGTTTACTTAGAAATCAGTGTTTACCTTGAATGAAATTGAAACTGCTGGGAGTCTGACTACAAATAAAAATTTGCTGTTTGGACTTTTCTTCTGCAGTAATTATAACCAATGTGACTCTGAAGAAATCTGTAGTTTGGGCACAGTGGGATTGCCTTTGTGCAGGAGGTACTGTCACCTCACACTTCAAAAAAAACAAGTGCTTGGATTATTGTAAATACTTACATATGCTTCTAATGAGGTACAGCCAGGGTAAGTGTATAGTCTTGCATTTGGGTAAGAACAACCCCAGGTACCAGTATAGGTTGAGGACTGACCTGTTGGAGAACAGTGTAGGAGAAAGGGACCTGGGGGCCCTAGTGGATAGCAGGATGACCATGAGCCAGCAATGTGCCCTTGTGGCCAAGAGGGCCAACAGCATCGTGGGGTGATGGTTAGCAGATCAAGGGAAGTTCTTCTCCTCTCCTCGGCATTGGTGAGGCTGCATCTGGAGTATTGTGTCCAGTTGTGGGCCCCTCAGTTCAAGAAGGACATAGAGCTGCTGGAGGGTGTCCAGCGTAGAGCAATCAAGATGAAGTGCAACACCTCCCTTATGAGGAAAGGCTGAGGCAGCTGGGTCCTTTTAGCTTGGGGAGGAGGAAGCTGAGGCGTGATCTCATTAATGTCTAAATATGTGAGGGGTGGGTGTCAGGAGGATGGAGCCAGGCTCTTCTCAAGGTCACCTGGTGATAGAACAAGGGACAGTGAGTGCAAGCTGAAATAGAGGAAGTTCCATATAAGTATCAGAAGAAACTTCTTCACAGTGACAGCTTTGGAACAGGCTGCGTGGGGGGTTGGGAGTCTCCTTCTCTGGACATGTTCAAGACCTGCCTAGATATGTTCCTGTGTGACTTGGTCTAGGTGATCCTGCTGTGGCAAGGGGATTGGACTAGATGCTCAACTCAGGGAGGAATCGGCAGTGGTTATTTCTCACTGTGCCCGTCTGCTTTGTTGTGAGGGAAGTTTTCTGCTGACACAGCATGGTATGAAGCTGCCCATTACAGCAGCAGATGGATCAGAATATTTCCACTACGCCCCGGCCCTCTCCATCATGCCCACATCTGGGTGGGCTGTGGAGTCATGCTTGTGGAATTCCAGGCCCAGACCAGGGGAAGGGGGCTGGGGCCAGAGGCCACTAATCACTGCAGGGCAGGGTCCCAGGGCATATGAGCTGTGCCACAGCTTCAGAAGAGGAAGGGCTCTGAGCAGCAGAAAACATTGTCTGGAGTGGGGGGTTTCTGCCTCTCTCACAGTCTAAAAGTTAACAAATATTACTTCAGGAAGGAAAGGCAAGGCAGTACTAAAGCCTTAATTTTCCTAACGTAGGACAGAGTTTCCCCTGACTTTCTCTATTTACTTTGCCAAGTAAATAAGGCCACTAACTAAAGCGCCTAAGTTATTGTTAGCATTATTTTTTTCATGTGTCCAGGGTAGACTCTCCCTAAACCTAGCTGTAGAAAATGAAGTAAGATAGGGAAGGAGAACTCAGGATATGCTTGAGGAAAGATGACTTACTTTTGCAAAACTTAGCTGTAGAGAGTGCATTGCTTTCTGTACCTGAATTAGAGTTTTCAATTTAGATGTGCATAAGATAGTTCCTGTAATCTTAATTCCATACTATCTCCTGCTACTGTTCATACTGATCTGTTGATAAAAATATCTAAATACAGCTTGAACTATTTGTACAGGTGGAAGTCGATTACTTCTACTAGAAACCATGACTGCTTTTTATGGTTTAGACTTGTAATTGGTAATTATACTAATGCACTACTGATATAACAAGACCAAGTAGAAACTTTGCAGTGTGTCTTGACTCAGGAAGTGATCAGATTAATTTTCCAGCTTTCTTCTTCCTTGGTCATCTTTAATTTTGAATAACTGCAGAGGTGAATATACCTGTTTGCCTGCTTGAATTCATAAATGTGTAGATCACAGCATCTATTCTGTATTGTTTCAGGTTTTGAAAAACTTTCATGAGTAGCTAAGAAAACAGCTTGAGATTCTGCTGTAAAACAGTGGCTTCATCAGTGAAGATTCAATTCCTGAGCATAATTGACTGTTGATCAAAATTTAGTGGTAGAGGTTGCTATTGATAACATTCATGTGTTACTGGAAACTACTGCCTGAAATAAAGAGAAGCAAGGGTCTAGCAGAGTGTAAACTATCAAGTTCCTAATTGGTGTCACTTTAAAGAAAGTGACATGGAGGCTTTTATTAGGTTTTGGGTTTGTTTTGTAATCTGTGATGGCATTATCAAGCCCTTTAAGTCTTGGAACCAGTTAGTTGGAGGTATTGTTTTGATTGTAACTCAAAGCTCAATAATATTTTCTGGGAAGCACTAGAAATTTAAGGAAAGCAATCAGCTGAAACAGTGGACTGTTGAGTACTACACTACTTGCGTAGTATAGCATTTTATATCTAAGATAATTGCTTGCGCACTACTGCTGTATTAAGCATTTGAGAATCTGGAGTGCATAGCAATTGTAAAGGTCTGTACTATAACTTCTTCCAGCTTATCTAGCGAATCAGAGAGCCTGCTAGGACTCTTGTTTCAGAATGAGACACTACAGAGGAAATAATTTGAATGATCTGATTACCTGTATTTATGAAGTAGACTTTAAAGATAAAGAAGACTAAAGAAGTTGCATGTAAGTTGTTGGATTGTGAATCATTCTGTTTTTCTCTTAACAGTTGCAAGGCACTCCTTATTGTACACAAGAAGAATGGATTCAATACTGGCTGTACTGTCAGCTTAAGGTTACTGTATCTGCTACCTCTATTCAACAATGTCTGCAAATTAAAAAAAAAAAGGCTTTATCTTGTAATATGTATTGTGGACAGTATTTCAGGTGCAGTGTCACACCTCTTTCTTCCTGTAAAATTAATGTTGAATTGTAGACTTTATGGAAGTAAGAGGTGATGAATTACTTCTAAATTTCGTGGCTCTGCTGAGAGGTGTATCGGTGAACTAAGGTAACAGCCTGCTCTTGTGCGTGTGGGAAGAGATGGTGAGTAGGTAATGCTTACTTCTAGGTGCTGGTATGTAGCAATAGTAGATAGAGCTCAGAAAACCTGCTGAAAGAATATCCGTCTTAAAATTGTAGCAAGAATCTGGACATTGTGTTCAGAATGGCCTGCCTCCCAGACACACCTACCTTGAAGATTGAGAGGGTTATGTAGTTTCACACTTAAACACCCATAACTGAGGCTGTGTATATAGACTAGAACACTATGCTATTTTTGTAGTAAAACTGGCTGTGTGTTTGACATACACTGCTAAATAAAACTTGAGAATCCAATGTAGTGTGCAGTGAGTCAGTCTTTAAACATTTGTGTTTTAAAAAGTTATTATTTGGATAGGATGCAAGTATGAGGGTGAATGTTTTGCTCATAAACATCTCGTAGTGTGAAATAGTTCATAAATTTAGTGGGCAAAAACTACCTTTCTACCGTGATTGAGAGATGGGACGCAGCTTGATGCAAGCAAGATGTTGATTTAATTATACTACAAGCATATATTTATACTGGTTACAAACATCGTATCCCTAGCTGATTGGTTCTTACAATACCTGAGGCAATCACAGATAGGCTAATACAAAAGGCATTCTTTCTTTAAACATTTACTTCTCCTAACATTAGCAGTTCCTCTTATCTACACAGTCTTTTTCACAAACACAAAAGACTTGTGACCACCCGCGGTAGCTAGCACTTATTGTTTCTCTTCAAACAAGTCTCTTATCTTATCCTTCCCAAGGTCTGTGGCCGACCAGTTTCAGTATGTCACGTTTCATCAGTTGATCTGTACTGGGTGTTTTCTTAAGGGCAGTCAGATCCTGCCCTACACCTTTCTATGTGGAGCTCGGGCAGATTGGGAAATGGAGAAGAGAGCTGTTAAGTTAGCTTGAAAGTATAAAGAAGTTGTGGTGTTCAGGATTATGAATATACTGTGTCTGTGCTTCCAAGATCCAGAAATAGAGGTAAAACAGTGAAAATACCTGTGGTGTCTTCAGCTTCCTCAACTGCATTATCTAGATCTTCTTCAGTAGTAGCATAGCTCTCTTTTTAAATAGTAGATAATAGATCTTCACTGAATATTTGTATGCCAGATTTGCTTGTACACTTGATTTTTCCCTTATTGTGAAAATACTACTTGGTGCATTTTCTAAGTGTAGCATGGCATCTGGACCTAGAGTAAAGAGTGTTAGGACCAAACGGGTGTTGACCATCCCTTTCCCTATATCTTAAACTGAATTGTGGTTTATCTGGTCAAACAAAATGCTGTATTAAGCACCTCCTTTAATAGAGTAGAGCAAAGAAGCATTGTAGAATTCTGTGAAAAATAAGTTTGGGGTTTTTTTGTATTTTTAGTCGTTGATCCATTGTTAAATTGGGTTCTTGCACTAAGTATTCCTCTGCAACTGTTAGTTTTGGACAATTTTCATCTGTTCAATTTGCAGAGAGTATCAGTTTTCCGAGTGTTTTTGAACTTTAATTCTAAATGTCTTGTTTTGCAGCATGGCTGACCAACTGTCTCCTATTTGGAATAGGATAAGCAACTACAGAAGGCTTTTTTCTGAAGTAAGGTGATAGGAATTGTGGTACCAGTTATGTGGTGTCAGTGCTTGGCAGTTTGCTTCACTAGAATTTATCATGAGGATTTGGGAGATCCAAGATCTGGCAGGATAGAGCAAAAATACATTCCTTTTGGTGTTTTTACTGCCTTTTAGCCTTTCTGTTTGCAGCACTACTACAATGCCTGCAAAAAAGACTTTTTTCCACAGGTTTCCTTTTCTCTGGTGGGTTGGAGAGGGAAATAGGAGTGGTTTCTGGCAGGGCTAGCAGCCAGGTCAGTTTTGGTTTCATTCTAGTTTAGTTTATTAAAGTTATTTTATGCTTTGTTACTTGCATGCTGGCTGTGCTTTTTTTTTTTTTTTTTNGTGGTAAAAATGGGAGGGAAAACTCTTTTCTTAGGCCCCTAGTCTCAAACTGAGACAGCTTTTGAGTGAAAACTTCTTTGTGCTGTAGGAGGTCAGGACTTAAAACTTGAACCGGGTCTTCTCTATCTGAATTTAAGGAACAATTTGCAAAGAATCTAATCAAGATATGGAGCCTAGAAAATTCTTTATGTTCTCAGCAGCTGTTTAATTATGCACCTGGAGAAAGTGGTTTATTTCTAATATTTTTTTCACTAAATTGAAAAAGTAATAATGTAGAAAGAAGGCATGGGAGGTTTCAGACAATATAATTCTTCTCCAGTAAGGTGGATTCCACATTTGTATTTTTCAAAACAGTATTCCTTAGAGAAAGCATAGGATAGTTGTGGAAAATGTGTTTTGAAGGTGGTTTTTTTGTAGTTCCTTTTATCTTACAAATTTCCCAGGACTTCTATGAACTTCTAGAAATCCTTTTTAAATAGTACTTCTGTATTTTTGCACAAAGATAATTTTGTTTTTTTTTATTAATTGTAGACAAGTTTCTTCTCTATTGTGGGCAATGGACAGGTCGTCCACCTAGCTTCTCAGGGCAGTAGGTTTTTCTGCATGATTATAGATTCTTGGTAAAATGATGCTTACAGAATAAGTCCAGAGTTTTCTGTGGGTTCTAAAACAGTTTCTGGTTTATATTTGTGGTGTACCAGCAGTATATTCAGTCTTGAAAGAATTATGTATGTGAAAAATGTTTGCTGAGAAAGTAACTATTATATAGGGAGGATATGTTTAGTATTGTCCAGAACCAATTGAAGTTATGTATGTGCATGTGCACAGAACCTGTTAATTATTTTGGGTAAGAATAAATGAGCAGTACTTGTATCTCGTGTTACAAAATTATTTATACAGTAATACAGTTATTTATACAAGTTTGGTACTTGAGCAAATGAACTTCATGGCAATTTTTAGACAGTGATCAATAAATTAATAGTAATTTATTGTTTGGGATTCTTTAAAAGGTGACTATTTAAGAGAAGGTTGCATGCACAGGTTTTACCAGTTGACTGTTACAGTAAACATCTGGGGTTGTAGCAAGGTGGCTTCCCTCTTTCAGGTAGTTTTAGCTAAATTGGCAGTGAAACCATCAATGCATCTAGGGTCTATTTTGAGAAAGTTAAAATGCCCACTTGATGCTTGCTTGCATTGATGGTTGTGGTAAAGTTGTCTGTGGATGTGCTGTGTCCTTGGTGTCATGCCATCTACTGGGCAGTGTGATTGGGTCGTATGAGATGGGGAACACCTGCCTGTGGGAGCATTTAAACCCTGAAGTAAGATTAAGGAATGTTTTGTTTATGATGTTGATATACAAGTACTTTGTTAGTGTTCTGTTGTGTTTTAAAATAAATATAAAGCCCCATATGTTAACATTTAGATATTGTGACTCTTCTCAAAGCTGAATCTGAGGAATTTATTACTGTATTTTAATATCTGATTAATTTTAATGACGTTTTGGGGAGGTGGTTGTAATGGTCATCCTGTTCTTGCCTGATTTTGTTAATAGTACTACTGTATTAAAATTATTTGTATAATCAAATGGAAATGGGTCAACAGAATACAGAAATTCAGGTTGGGAAGCAGCAAAACTAAGTTAGCACAACTTCATTTCATCCTCAACATATAGGCCTTAATAGTAAGTTTAATTACTTGGCCTGACATAAGGTTGTGTCTTGTCTGATACATTAATCTCTGCATGCCTTGGTGCATAGGGTAGACTGTTCTGAAGCCAAAATAGAGGCATGCTTTCTGCTACAAATCTGAAGTATAGACAAAGCAGTCAGCTGCATGAAGTTCTCGTTGTGATGTCAGTAGGTACAATGAATGATTGAATTGGGAAATATCAGGCAAAAAAGGACAGCTTCATGAGAAAGGCAGGTGAGTGTTGCTGTGGGGAGCCGTGTCGCTGTCTTGCTTTTGGTGCTGTTTTGCAGTATCTGGCAGTGATTGATGTGAGCAGTTAGGCTTTATAAAGACATGATGTGGGGGACTGTTGAGAAAGCAAAAGCCTTTTTGCCCTTCTGGTGTGTGGTCTGCCTGATCCACACCCCTTTCCTTTCTTGTTTCGAAGTAATATCTCTGTTTACAGCTTTAAGTGTTTTTGCAGACATAGTCCAGCTGCTGCTTCTACCGTTCTGCTGTAGAAAGGTACTGCATGTTCAGCTCTGTTGTACACAAAGTGAGAGGATGGGGCATTTTCAGTTACTTGAGAACTGTAGTGTGTGAGCTTATTCATCACTTGGAGCTGCAAAGATGATTGGCGTATGCTATAGTGTTGTGTTTCCTTGCTATTATTTGCAATCTTTTTCTAATAAGCATGTGAGAGAAAAAGAAAATTACATGGTTTCTGGTGAAATTCTCAAAAGCACCAGAAGTTTCTGTTCCTAGAAAATAAAACTTTCATGTTAGCCAATAGTACACACCCAAAGATGAGGCTACCAAAGCAAGAAACATTTGGCCTTTCTCATAATATGAGATGATACATATATTCACATGTGTTGTCGTAGAAATGACTGAATCAATTAAATACAATAC
>VZRI01000629.1:453-38391 GCA_013397515.1 Upupa epops
CACACCCCATCTTAGTGTGATGGGTTGAATTGGTGGTAGAGGAAGAACATGAGATGCCCCATCCCCAAAGCACATCCTGAGTAAGTCCAAATCCCCTCAGATCACTTTAAGCCTTGAGAAATGAAGTTGAACCGAAGAGAACCAACATTTTCTGAGCAGATATTGAATAGAACAAAAAAAACCTCAACCCCAAAACCCCCAACCCATCCTCCCAGCACCCATTTGCGAGCTCCTGAGGGCTGGGAGTGCAGCAGAGCTCCGGTTAATGGACACTCCCTAAGGTTTCCCCTCCGTGTAGCACAATTGATTGCAGCGAGATTACGATGCCATTAAAATTCACTCTGCCCATAAACTAACGCCCTGGAAAATGCTGACGTTTATAGCAGCTCCTACAAGAGACATATTTCAGCGTGAAAGTGAGTCCTAATGCGAGAACTTTATTTAGGTAAAACAACATCCGAGAAGCAGAGGGGAGGCAGCCACGGAGGTTGGGTTGGGGGGGTGCGGGGGAGAGGGAGAGGAGAGGAGAGGAGGAGGAGGAAGAGGTGGTAGCAATTGCAGAGAATTTTATTTCTTTCAACTAATGGCTATAGGGATGCTAAATTTAAAAGACATTTTTTAATAAATCTATTGGCCTTTGACAAAATCAATCCAAACCCCATAAACCAAGAAGTCAGCCACTTGGTATTAATGAGGCTACATTTGCATTTATTTTTCCTTTACACTAGACAAACCATTAATTTCGTGTTTATGCTTCCTTTGAAGTCTGAATGCTTGCAGATAGATGGCCACATCAAGTCTCCTGCTGCTCCATTAATATTTGGCTGTAAATGATAAATTCGGCCGTTGCCTACAACACCCCTTTTTTCTTGAAGAAAGCTGAGAAAATGCGAGCTATAAGTCTTAAGCCCCTGAAAGCCTCGCTGGGTTTTTTTTAAATACTCTGCAGTCATTGATTATTAAAGCAGTCATAGCTTTAACTTTGGGTTGGATTGGATGCTACCCAGCACTTTGCTGCTGGAAACGGAGAGAGACGGTCATTAACCAGTCAGGGGATGCTCTCTTTGCAAATCGTCCTCTCGTTTGACCGATGCCACAAGTGGAGGCTGCTAAATCACCTCTGCTTCACCCCATCTCTGACCCCTGCAAGCCTCTTCTTACATCTTATCGTTTTAGAGTAATGCCCTTGTTCTGAGCTTTTTCTTTCGGGATGCTCTCTTGCCTGCGGAGTGTCTGGTGCCAGAAGCTCCCCCAAACATCATCTCCTCGACACAAAGGGAAAGACCCTTCTCCCAGACTTGCAGCAACCCAAGAAGATGGGAAGTGGGGTAGATTCACCTCCTGCAAGGACCCTGTAAGACTTGGGATTCTGGCTCTGTCTGTCAGAGCACAGTCTGGGACCCAGACTAGGGCACAGGTTTAGTGACCTCCTCGTGCTTGGTGTGGGTCTGTGAATCACAGGATCATTCTGTTTGGGAAAGATCCCTGGGATCATCAAATCCAACAACCATCAACCCTACTTTACCAACTTCACCCTTAAAGCAGATCCCTCAGCACCACAACTAAATGATCTTGAAACACATCCTGGGGGGTGACCCAGTCACCTCCCTGTTCCAGTGCCTGACCACTGTTTCTGTGCCAAAAGCATTCCTAATGCCAAGTCTAACCCTGTCTGGCTCTGGTTTCAACCCAAATGGATTTGATGAACTCAGTAGGGGTGGGTTAGACCTCTCTCAGGGGAACTGGGACAGCTGATGGCTGAAGGAGTTGATGCAATCAGTGCATGGACTTATCCAGCAGTAAGGAAAAGCCTAGGGACCCCAGCTCTGTCAGGCAGAGCCTGACCTTGCAGGAAGCCCTGTGCTCCACCAGCGCTGCCTTTAACCGTGTGAGGGCATGAGAGGCAGATTCAGTGGGCTGAGCTGTGGCTGTAGTGAGTCCCAGAGCAAGGAGCTGCAGTGAGTTTGGTTTGGTTCCTTCCCAAAGTCCCCTGGCAGCACACATCTCACCCATGCTGCCTTTCAGCAGCATCCTGGAGTGTTTCAGGAGATGGTTTAGTGGTTGGAGGTTGTAGAGTGGATAATTTGATTTCATCTGGTGCTAGGATAAGGTGCAGTGGGTGCCAGCTGGAACAGAGGAGGTCCCCTCTCACTCTCAGCAGGACCTTCTTCCCAGGGAGGGTCCCGGAGCACTGGAAGGGGCTGCCCAGGGGGGTTGTGGAGTCTTCTTCTCTGCAGACGTTCCAGCCCTGCCTGGCTGTGTTCCTGTGCCACTGGGTCTGGGTGATCCTGCTGTGGCAGGGGGGTTGGACTGGGTGATCTTTGCAGGTCCCTTCCCATCCCTAAGGATTCTGTGATCTGGGGATGCAAAAACTGCATGGGATGCAGGCAGCTCCAATAGTCTGCAGTAGATCTATGGATTAAGGGCTTCTTTGGCATCTGCCTCTGCCCCACATCCACGAGGTCTTCGTTCTGTTATCTCTCAGATCTCCTAACAGTTTATGTGTGGGGCATAGGAGCTTTATTTCCCCCCTCTATCCTATTTGGACCTAGCCTGCTCATGCAGCTCCTAACCAAGGAGCAGGGATCTGAGCGTGAATTAGTAGATTAAAGAGCCCTGTTTTGCTTTGTGCTTGGTTTTGTTTGGGCTTTTTTTCGTGAGGTTTGTTTTCTTTCTGAAATGAAACATCTTTGATAGCTCTGCTGGGGTCAGTTTTCAAATAATCCTTGTTTATTTTCTTTGCTTGCGAGATGGAGTTTGTGGAGGAGGGAAGGGATGTTCTATCAATAGGGGAGTGGCTATTGACACCTGCTGCTGTGAAGTGCCTTTCTGTGCTTTCAAACAGCAGGATTATGCTCGGGGAGGTTCAGAGCCTGAATTGCCTCATGCTCTATTAACAGCCTAGATATAGGGAGGTGTGAACTTCTCTTGGGGGTCTGACATGGGAAAGGACTGAGTATTGAACGTGTGAGCTGCACATGCTCTGGTTTTACCTTTGCTTTTTAGAAATAAATCAAGAATGAAGAAACTTTCCTATTCACAGACTCACAGAGAGTCAGGGATTGGAAGGGAGCTTGAAAGATCACCCAGTCCAACCCCTCTGCCACAGCAGGAGCCCCTAGATCCAGTGGCACAGGAACACAGCCAGGAGGGTTTGAAATGTCTCCAGAGAAGGAGACTCCACAACCCCCCTGGGCAGCCCCTGCCAGGGCTCTGGCACCCTCACTGGGAAGAAGTTGCTTCTCCTATTGATGTGGAACCTCCTCTGTCCTAGCATTGGGTGCCCCTGAGCTCCTTCCTCCTGACACCCACCCTTTCCATCTTGATCAACAGTCATGGGGTCCCTTTCAGGCTCCTTCTTTCCCAGCTCCCTCAGCCTTTCCTCAGCAGGGAGATGTTCCCCTCCCTTCATCATCCCTGTGGCTCTGTGCTGGGCTCTCTCCAGCAGCTCTGTGTCCTTCTGGAACTCAGAGGCACAGCACTGGACACACTATTCCAGATAGGGTCTCCCCAGGGCAGAGTAGAGGGGGAGGAAAACTTCTCTCAATCTCCTAACCACCCCCCTTCTAACCCACCCCAGGCTGCCACTGGCCTTCTTGGCCACCAGGGCCCTTTGCTGGCTCTTGGCCATCCTGCAGTCCCCTCAGGTCCCTTTCTCCTACACTGCTCTCTAGCAGGTCATTCCCCAACCTGTCCTAGTCCCTGGGGTTGCTCTTGCTCGGATGCAACTCAGATGTTTTGAAACTCAGCCTCGCTGGGATTCAGAGCTCCCTCCCAACATCACCTGAGTAGGGTCAGTGCAGCACAGCAGGCAGGCTCGTTCCTGGCTAAGAGTTTGGCCGCTGTCATGCAGGAGGTTGGTATGAAAACCTCGAGACTTGTTTCAAACAGTGGTGGTACTGCTCATCATCCTCACTCAGCCATTTCTCATTCAGCTCCCAGCGTCTGGACTGGAAAGGGGCACACGTCCACGCTTCACGTCAAAGCAGCTGAACGAGAAGAATACTTTAAGAAAGAAATAATGCCTCCGTTCAGGTCAGCAAAGGACGTGCTGCTTCAGAGGTATCATTGATCTTGTGAAAGTCCTGCTTAAGTTTCTCTTTTCAGGCAGCAGGTCTGATAAACACAGACCTCAGGCAGCTTTGGTGCCAATAAATCTCTCTCAGCATCCAAGATTTGTGCCCAGTAGAAGCTCAGCGCTCAGCTTTACTCCAGCTGGCTCCTCTTTCTGTGCCTGCCATCCTGCCAGCTGCTCACAGGCTGAGGAAAAGCGGATGTCTTCTGGATATCTGTGGATGCTTCCCTTCCCCAAAGAGTGTGAACCCGCTGAAGATCAAGTGAACGCGGTAGGCACTTCCTCTCAATAATTAGAAATGAAAGCAAGCATGAAACAAACAGGCTCGAGTTATTCTCAGGAAAAACTGAAACTCAAAGGGGATTTCAAAAAGCATCCTCCTGCCTTTTAATGTCATCTTCTGCCCTCTCTTTTCTTGCCTTCTTTTTAAATTTGAAAGAAGAAAAGTAGCTGTCTAGTGTCTAGGATCTGGGAACCACTCCTACCCCTCACGTCTCGCTGTCTGTTCTCATGCCACACTAACACCAGGGTCAGAAAGGAGCTGAATCTGGTGGGTCGCCTGGGCACTGATGCTTCTCCTCCAGGAGCTGTACTCATGCCCTCGGGAGTGAGGTTAGCTGAGGAGGAGACGTTTCCCTGTAGCCCTCAAAATCTGCCTTTGAGCAGAGCTGGGTTTGTAGCCACAAACCAAAGGAAACCTCCAAAGCCACAAAAACAAGTGCAAGCACCAAGCCCAGACGATGTTAATGGTGGTGGTTATTAAGGGGTTGGGCTGCACCTTGGACCTTTTAACTTGCACTGCTCAGGGGCGATGCTACCTGCTTGGAATAATCACCCTTGTGTGAGCAGAGCACTGGTTTTCACCTCTGGCTGTCTGCTCCTTCTCTGATGTTGTTCATAAAAGGGTGTAGTCAACACCTTTCAGCCTCTGCCAAGGCTGGAACCTGTGCTGGTCAGAGAAGGAGCAGATCTGGTGAGTATTATCGGTCTTTATTCTGCTCGTTGAAAAAAATGAAGCAGATTCTGCTCCCTGGAGAGATCCTAGAATCCTTAGGGATGGGAAGGGAGCTGGAAAGATCACCCAGTCCAGTCCCCCTGCCACAGCAGGATCACCCAGACCCAGTGGCACAGGAACACAGCCAGGCGGGGCTGGAACGTCTGCAGAGAAGGAGACTCCACAGCCCCCCTGGGCAGCCCCTTCCAGTGCTCCGGGACCCTCCCTGGGAAGAAGGTCCTGCTGAGATTGAGAGGGAACCTCCTCTGCTCCAGCTGGCACCCAGTGCCCCTTGTCCTGTCCCCAGATGCCCTTGAGCAGAGCCTGGCTCCATCCTCCTGACACCCACCCCTCACAGATTGAGAGACAGCAATGAGGTCCCCCCTCAGCCTCCTCTTCTCCCAGCTCAAGAGTCCCAGCTCCCTCAGCCTTTCCTCCTCAGGGAGCTGCTCTCCTTCCTTCATCCTCTTCGTTGCTCTAAGCTGGACACCCTCCAGCAGCTCTGTGTCCTGAGGGACCCAGAACTGGACACAGCACTCTGGATGAGGCCTCACTAGTGCAGAGTAGAAGGGGAGAAGAACCTCTCTCGATCTGCAAACCACCCCCCTTCTGATCCCCCCCAGGATGATTTTGGCCCTCTTGGCCACCAGAGCCCATTGCTGACTCAGAGCCACCCTGCTGGCCACCAGGACCCCCAGGTCCCTTTCTCCTCCCCTGCTCTCCACCAGGTCAGTGCCCACCCTCTCCTGGTCCCTGGGGCTGTTCTTGCCCAGCTGCCAGCCTCTCCCCTGCCCCTTGCTGTCCCTCAGTCCCTCTCTCTCTGCCCAGCTCTCCTGCTCTCTCTGAATGGCAGCACAGCCTGCTCGGTGATATAGAGGCCATCACCCATAGGATGAGACATTGGAAGATGATTGCTCACTACTTCACAGATACTTCCATGCAGTTGGCACCATCGATAACCTTGTTGTTCTATAATTCACTGTCAGATCTAAGGGCCTGGGCTTCAGCTGCTCCTCTGGCCACAGTCATCATTCATTTACTCCTTGATGGATCAGTAGCAGTGTTTCCTTCCCATTGCTCCCTGTAGCCAGCACCCCCTCAGATGAGGAAACCTGGGAATGGAGAAGTTTAAGGTAATTTAGCAGAAGGCAGAGTGTTTGCCCTGCTTGCACTGCAGATCACAGAGAGGAACTAAACAGATCCCGTGTGCTCCAGGTTTGCTTTGCTCTTGGCTTTAGTTAGGGTTGAGGATGCTAAGGACCCAGACTTTCCAGCTTTATCATGAACAGGAGTGACCTGACTTCCCACTCTCCTGGTGAATCCCAGTGCTATAGTGTCCTCCAGCTGGAGGGGTGAAGAGCAGCTGGATTCTGCTCATCCTTTCAAACCAGGGCCAGGGAGATGGGAAGCGAAGGAACTAGAAGAGGGGGGTGGAAAGAGGAGGAAGCAGAGACACAAAGAGTGATGGTGGGATAGAAAAGGAATAGAGTGCTCCCCAGCCTAATATCTGCCCTTTCTTCTGCATTACAATTCAGACTGGTTGCCAGAATCAAGGCTGAAATTAGCGTGCAGCCATTCATTCATAACTGCTACCTTTAAAAAAGGAAAAGGTGGGGGGGTGGGAGAAGAGAGAGGGGGGGAAAGAAAAAAGAGGGAGAGAAAAGGTGGGGAAAACAAAAGTAAATACAAAAAGAGGAATGTTAACACGTGTGGCATGGGATGTATACAGCAGACAAAACTCTGCTTGTTCTCCCACAATAGCTTTGAAAAGCAGGTGTCATAGCAGCTGTGCAAGGTTAAAGCACAGGGACCATTATGTACAAAATGAGTGAGTCTTTCTCCAGACTCTGCTTCAGCTCTTAAGAACGCGCTTCCTATTGTGCCGGTGTTTGCTGGAAGGACTCCATCTCTACAATAGAGACACGTTTCATTCTCACCTTCCCCCCAACCTCTCCGTTCCACCATCCAAATCTGCCGTTATGGATATAATACAGACCTCTGGCATTCAAGGTCCTCATTGCCCTATACTTCTGAAACAAAGGCTATTGTGCTGCGCCGTGAAAGCCTTGCCTCTGGCAGAATAAAGCCGTTCAGCGGTGGACCCTGAGAGAGTATTTGTGAGGAGGCTCTCTAAAGTTAAAATCCAAGAGAAAACAAAACACTTGTAATTAAAAAATGGTTTCTCGTTTTGTTCGCTGGTTTTTGGATGCCTTGCCTCTCTCTCCCTTCTCTCGGAGATGTTCAGAGAGATGCTCATATGAAAAGGAAAGTGACCTGTCCTTGCTTTTTTGTTCTCAAAGGGAGGAGATGGAAAGAGAAGCAGGAATGTGTGGCCTGGGAGACGAGCAATATTATTAAAAGGAGAAAAAAAACCACAAGCTGGAGGCCAAACCAGGCCAGGGCATCTTCCCAGCAGTCGGCGTGCTGGGCTGACGTGCTCTGAAAGGCAAGACGTGAGGCGCAGCAGCTACCTTCCTTCCTCTTGTTTTTGGGGTAAGAACAAGCACTGGGTGTTGTTGTAGGAGAGCTGTCTGACTCCCAGCTTTTCCACAGCACAGTGTCCCTCGGGTCTGTTCTAGAGGGAGTAGGGAGTACTGGGTGACAGCTGGCTGAGCAGGAGCCGGCAGGGTGCCCAGGTGGTACCAAAGGCTGATGGCATCCTGGCTGGGATCAGCACCAGTGTGGCCAGCAGGACTGGGGATGGCATTCTACCTCTGCACTGGGGAGACCTCCCCTTGAGTCCCAGGGGCAGTTGTGGGTTCCTCGCTTCAAGAAAGAGATTGAGGGGCTGGAGAGGGTGCAGAGGAACAATGAGGCTGGGGAAGGGACTCTGCACCCACTGCAGCCCCTCCATCTCTTTCTTGAAGTGGGGGGCCCAGCACTGCCTCCAGGGCTCGAGGAGAGGTTTTCAGGGCCCTGGGCATGCTGGTGGCTGATAGAGTTGAGCTCTTGCTAATGAGTTGATGGGGCAAACCGAGAAGCCTTTAGCCTAGATCTGTAGAGGAAGGGGATGAAACCAAGCTTAGTACAGAAGAGCCTATACATGGCATGCAGTTTTTGGGGTGTGAACAGCTCAGCTCAAGTGCATCTGCACCAGTGCATGTAGGTAGCGTGGGTAACAAGTGGGAAGAGCTTGAAGCCACTGTACAACAGGGTAACTACAACCTAGGTGCCATCACTGAAAGTGCTGGGATGACTCCTGTGACTGGAGCACTGCAGTGGATGGCTCTAAGTTATTAAGGAAGGAGGGGGAGAGCAGTGGCCCTTTACGTCAGGGAAGGTTTTGATTGTGTTGAGCTCAATGAGGTTAATGATAAAATCAAGTCCCTGTGGGTAAGGATGAAGGGGAAGGCCAACAAGGCGGCTATCCTGTTGAGACTCTATTATAGATGACCCAACCAGGATGAAGAGGTGGATGAGACTTTCTGCAGGTGGCTGGTAGAAGTCTTACTGTCTCTTTTTCCCAGGGGGATCTCAACTTCCCTGACTTCTCCTGGAAATACAACACAGCAGAGAGCTGGAGGCAGGAAGGTCTTCCACGGTGCCACATAGCTCGTGGATGGGGTTTCTGCCTCTCACAAAGTAGCACCAGGCAGTATCACCTTTCTCATGAAAGACTTGGTGGATCTGCAGTTCTTGCCTGGTTTCATGGCAAAGAGAGGAATGGAGCTAGAAAAGCAAGCTGATGTGAAGAAATGAGCTAATGAAGGGAGATCACAAAGTGTGCAACCCCAGCTGGTTGTATCTTTCTCTCCAGTTACCTTGGCAACTGGGTAGTGAGATGATGTTGCTTGGGCTTGTGTTGCAGAGCGAAAGAAGCTCAAAGAACCCACCACCAGCAAAAATAGTGGTAGGATATCATATTCATCTACAGATCACAACAAGTCAGCTACAGACTCGCTAGAGACTGCATTGAAGGGGGAAATAGATCTCTCCCACAGCCTGGATGCGATGCCTTCTATGTTAATAGGAACCAGCAATTGACTGCATCCTTTGGTGGGGCTTCTTGGGGTCAAATCACAGCGATAGCAACAGAACCACACTTTTCCAGTGTTAGCTGAACCTCTGCATCCTTCCCATCCTAGGTCTTCGTGCTGAGAGGGTTGGGATGCAATAGAACTTGAACTGTGTTTGGATGAAGATGGACTTTCTTAATGGGGACCACCAGCTCACAGGGATGTAGAAGCCTCTCTGACAGATGTCAATCCACATCAAGAGTGAGTCTGGGCAGGTTTGGATCCACTGGCTGCCTTTCATGCGATTGGCAAGGGGCTGTTATGAACTCACTGGTGGGAGCTTTAGTGGTAGAGGAGGGTGGCTGCTGTGGGTCAATTCATTCCTGTAACTGTCAAATGTTTAGTTACTCCTTCTATCTAAGGATGGCAAGGAGTGCTACTGCACCCCAGTTGCTTTCTCCCTCTCTCCTCCAGCTCTGTGACTACTCAACACCACTACATAAGATAGTATAGTGTAGTCAGTAGGAAGGAATGGACCCCTATCTGGCTGTTCCACCTGACCAACCACCAGCTCTTGCTCCTGTATCCCCAGTATCCCCACTCTCCAGCCTCATTTATGACCCCTGACCATGAAATCTGGGGCAATGGTTTCATAAAGGGGGTCAGTGTTGTTCCCTGGGAGTCTGGAGAAAACTGTGGTCTGATTCAGGCTTCCTCAGTCTCCTTGGACCAAGAGCTTCCTTGATCTCTGCACAAAACCTGCAGCAGACTATTACAGTTTAAGTCGAGGATTTGAACAGGAACAGGATGGAGAAACTTCAAACAGGACAGGTCATCTGTGAGGACAGCGAGCAGTTCCTCCTCTGCTTTCAGGGGGAAACTGCCCAAAGAATCTATGAACCCTGAGAGTGTGACCTGGAGGCTTGGATGCTGAGAGCTGGAGGGAGATGGTTGGGTTTCAGCACGGATGCTTTGGAGAAGAGCTGAGCTAAAACACAGAGAGCTGTCTCCTTGTGCATCCAGGTAAAGCATCAGGGTTCTCAGCAGGGCTGCGGAAGGTCTCTAACCAAAGAGTCCAAACCTGGCTTCAGGAAAAGCCCTTGGCTTGCCTTTGCCAGGACTGTGAGGCAGCTGAACTCGTGTAGGGGCTGATCAGGTGAGGTCTGCAGGCACAGCTTGCTGACTTCCACCCAAGTTGTGTGAAAGCCTTGGTCTGCTTGAAGAGGGACCTGGACAGGCTGGATCGATGGGCCAAGGGCAATGGTAGCTTCAACAAGGCTAAGTGCCAGCTCCTGACCTTGAGCCATAGTGACCCCATGCAAAGCTTGGAGGAGAGGGGCTGGGAAGGTGCTTGGCAGAGAGACCTGGGGGTATTGATAGATCACTGGCTAAATCTGAGCCAGCAGGATGCTCAGGGGGCCAAGAAGCATCCTGGCCTGTATCAGAAAGAGTGTGGCCAGCAGGAGTAGGCACTGGTGAGGCCTCCCCTCGAGTTCTGGGGGCAGTTTTGGCCACCTCAATACAAGGAGGACACTGAGGTGCTGGAGTGGGTGCAGAGGAGCAGCAAGGTTGGTGAAGGTTCTGAGCACAAATATTATGAGAAGTAGTTGAGGGAGCTGGAGCAGCTTGGTCTGAAGAAAACGAGGGTGAAGAGACCTTAGTGCTGCTTGGAACTATCTGAAAGAAGGTTGTAGAGAGATGGTGCCTTCTCACAAGGCTCAGCAAGGCTCTGAGCAACCTGATCGAGTTGAGGATGTCCCTGCTCACTGCAGGGGGGTTGGACTAGAGGCACTTTGAAGTTCTGTAGCTCTGATGCCTTCTTTCACTGGCTCAACACTGATGGTCGATCACACTCACCAGAACAGAGAAGTTTTTGTAAAGAAAGCAAGTCCTAGGGCTACCAACCTTATCCCCATGGTTAAATTAACCAATACTTGTCTTTTAAAGGAAAAAACAGAGCTATGTTGTTACAGAAGCACAGGTAGAGACATCAGGCCAATCGCACTGCTCTGAGCTCTGCTAGTTCCCTCCATCCCTCAGATCCAGGCTTAAACCCAGATCTTCATGGTGAAGCACATGGAAAGGAGGAGATGCAGATCAGACATGGATGTAGGGCTGTGGCCGAAAGCTGGTCCCTGTCTTTGAGAGAAGAGGCAGAGGATGGACAGGTATGGGGAGTGGGAGGGTATTTTTCCTTCCCAGTACCCTGAGCAGCTGGCAGGTGCCTGGTTGTGTGTTTGAGGCTGCAGAGCCAACCAGCTGCTACTGACAGCACAGCTCCACAAGTCAATAAAGAGGAAGGAAGATGAAGAAGAGCAACAGTGCAGCTGAAATGGGCTGGAAAGGTAAAATAGCCTAAGCACGTAAAGGCTGGCTAACCAGCATCCTGGAGGGGGAGGGATGAAGCAGTGAGGCAGAGGCAGGTGGGAAAGGTGGACTTTACACTAAGTGTTTCTAGAAATTCCGTGTTCGGTGACTCTGCAATGAAGTCTCGAAACTCTCCCATCAATTAACCCCTCGACCCCTTGCACCATGCCCTCGAGGTGTACCTGTGTCTGCAGGGCACAGGACAAGTGTGCAGAGACTGTTGTCCTTTATTTTTCTACCCTCTCCTTGAAAAGCCAAGGCATGTCCCTGGGTGGGAACTGCAGGAAATTCCTCCAGACAATACAGTTATTCAATTTACTACTTAAAATAGAGCAAGTCCATCATAGCGGGGCAGCAGAAGGCAGGCCAGCAGTGGAATGGCGAGTTTCTGCTGCCATCCTGTGGCCACAGCCCTTGTTCACAGAATGGATGTGAGGAAGCCCTTCCTCAGGGAAAGGGTGCTCAGAGCCTGGACTGGACTGCCCAGGGCAGTGGGGGAGTCCCCGTGTCTGGAGGTGTTGAAGAACAGTGAGGGTGCTGAGGCGCTGGAACAGGTTGCCCAGGGAGGTTGTGGCTACTCCATCCCTGGAAGTGTTCAAAGCCAGGTTGGATGGGGTCCTTGGCAACCTGGTCTGGTGAGAAGTGACTCTGCCCATGACAGGGCGGTTGGCTCTAGCTGATGTCTGAGGTTTCTTCCAACCTGAGTCACTCTGATTCTCACCGATCTCTGTTGGCAGTATCTCCCCTGCCCATGTATTGCCTCCTCCTGAGGACAGGCAGGAGAGCAGGAGCATGGGTGGTTGCATGAAGTTCACTCTTCCTGAGGAACTAATCCCGCTTGGGCATGTTCACAGAGGAGTGATGGCTGAGCCAAGGACCTGGGAGAGGGAAAGCCTTCTTTGAAGACCTTGATAGTGCAAAGTCACTGCTGTCACGGGATAACCAGAAACGTGCCCCACAGCTTAGCTGCCTGTGCCCTCCTGGGCCACAAACCCTTCTTATCTACTCCTCTGAGTCACTGTCTCCACACAGTTCTCCCTGGCTAATTGCAAAATACCCTCTCTATAAAATTTCCTGGTGTGACCAGCAGTTCTGGGACTGGGCTTACTACTGCTGTGTTAGAGGCCACCCGGTGATGGGAGGAGTGATTTGTTGATGTAGCCTGGCTCTTCTGGGCGTAGATGTCTCTCTCATCTTATGACTAACCCTTCTGAGTCAAAGCTGGCAATAGAAGCCATGGGCAAGTTAGACCATGAGAAGTCTCTAGGGTCACATAGGTGATAAAAAGCACCAAATTTAGAAGCCCAAGGCCAAGGAAAATACATCCTGGCTGGACCAATGCATTCCCTCTGAACCTCCTTTCCGCACCGTCTCCTTTCCCTTTACTTTCCTCTCGTAGAAATCTTTATGTTCTTGGAGGTGAAGTTAGAGATGTCAGTTTGAACTGAATACCAGGAGGTGGATTTGCTTTGCTAAATCTCTACATTAGGGTCTTGGCTTCTGTCTCAGAGAAACGTGGAATGTTGGGGGTTGGAAGAGATCTCTGGAGATCATCTAGTCCAATCCTCCTGCCAGGGTAGGATCCCCTAGGACAGGTCATAGAATCCTTAGGGATGGGAAGGGACCTGGAAAGATCATCCAGTCCAATCCCCCTGCCACAGCAGGATCACCCAGACACAGTGGCACAGGAACACAGCCAGGCGGGGCTGGAACGTCTGCAGAGAAGGAGACTCCACAGCCCCCCTGGGCAGCCCCTTCCAGGGCTCCGGGACCCTCCCTGGGAAGAAGTTTTGGAAAGACCTCTTCCCCTTACGATTTGAAAACACGAAGAGCAGCTCTCTTGTTGCACCAGAAGTGCCTCAGCTCCCCAAGCCCTTGTCTGAGCAACACTCAACAGCACCGCAGTGCCTAGCTTATTAGCCTACTGTTCCACCTGGGTATCACTTGTTTCAGAGAGACCTGAGCTCATTTTGGTGTTGACCTCTGGCAGGTACTGCAAGCGCTGCCTTCACCACGTAGGGGTTCAGGAGGCCAGGGAGGAAGGATGCGACCACAGATGTTATTAGCACGTTATTTGGCTCTTAATGGGTAGGAAAGATGCAAGATTCTTTTGGAGCAGCAGTACTTCTTTTCCTTCCCCCCCTCCCCAAAAAAAAAAGAGGGGAGGGGGGAGGAAAAAGGACTTTAATCGAAGCCTGCAATGTTGTATAAATGGAAGATCTAAGTTTTAATTGAAAAATAATTATAACCACTTAATCATTTTAAATGAGGGCTGTAATTGCAGTCGGTTCATAATAGCCAAATACAGACACTTAGATTCCTGCAATAAAGCAGGGATGGTACAGCTTGATTTGCTAATAGCTCTTCCACTTCTCTTCTCTTTTGTCTCAAAGATTAATTCAGGCAAGGGCTATTAGTGCCGTTAATTGGTTCTGCAATTTAGACCTTGTGCTTCTGAATGAGTGACTGATGCAGACCTATCAGCCAATAATGTGAACACTTTGTCAATGTGTTTCTCATTGTCCGGCTGCACATAACTCCCCGAGCAGCTCCTCCGCCACCCAACCCGGGCTCTCCAGAGGGATCAAGAAGAGAGGGTCTCCTC
The DNA here is from genome assembly GCA_013397515.1 of Upupa epops. Lineage (NCBI taxonomy): Eukaryota > Metazoa > Chordata > Aves > Bucerotiformes > Upupidae > Upupa > Upupa epops. Next base: position 14,451 of record VZRI01000629.1, read on the forward strand.
TGGGGTGAGGGACTCGCTCAGCTTTAGATAGGTCACCTAGATGCCTTTGAAAGGATGTCTGGAGTATGAATAAAATCATTAGGCAGTCAAGGCGTCCTCCTTGGCAGGGACAAGTCTGTATGCAGGGTAAATCTTCTCTGTTATGCTGCAAGAAGGTTCATTGGGGGAGGTTGTGAAGCTGGTGATGAGCTGTGTTAGCTGGAGAGTGGACGTTGCTGGTGTGAAGGGGCTTCTGGCTCTGGGCAGGGGCCTCTGGAGGTGGTTTTCCTGGGGGCAGTCACAGAAAACTACACAGACTCAACCTTGAAGGAGAGATTGTTTTTCACCTAAGCAGTCAGAGCATCAGTGGTGGGCACAGCCAGTGGGACTCGGGCTAACAGGAACCACTGGTAGCATCCTCCTGGGCCAGGACCTTAGAAAGACACCCGGATGTGTTCATTTGAGTTTCTCTCCTCTGGACACCTTCCAGGAGCTCTGTGTCCTTATGCTGGGGACTCCAGAGCTGGACACAGTGCTCCAGGTGGGGTTTTACAGGTACAGAGTGGAGGGGAAGGATCCCCTCCCTCAACTGGCATTCACTGCTGCTGTTGCTGCAGCCCAGGACACAGTTGGCTCCTTGAAGAGAGTGTGACTGACACTACCCCAGCAGCCCATCCTTTTAAGATCAAACTGTGTGCAACGCTTCAAGACCCTGTCTTGTTTCAGCAGATCACTGTAGCTGCTTCTAGAGTCAGAAGGTGGGGAGATGAACACAGAAAGCTGGGGTCTACAGTCACCGAGCTTCACGTCACTGGAGGAAGCCCTTAGAGCCATGGTCTACTGTGGTGCTGTTAGGTCATAGGTTGGGCTTGATGATCTCAGAGGTCTTCTCCAGCCTCGATGATTCTGTGAAGAGCGTTGAGCACATACCCATTCTCTGAGAGAGAACTGACTGAAGAACAAGCCATTTAGTCTTTACCAGGAATGACTGTTGCTATAGACCCCCTCCCAAATGAAACTGCAGATCTTGATTCATCGCTCCATCCTCCCGGTCCGGTCTGTTTACTGTTCCATCGGTCTTCTCCCAGAACTTTGTATTTCTAAGTTGGCTGTAATTAATTGTTTCTTTCATTCCATTCTTTTATTGATATACTGCATTATGCTAATGCAAACCCACGGTGTTTATATCCTCATTTTTATTTCCTCATTTTTACAGTTTAATTATACTTTTGCCATAGCTAATTTGAGATCATTTCACAGGAAAAGCTAAACTCACCATCATTTGCTGAAAATCCTGCTGTTGAAAGCATCTTTGGCAGGTTAGTTTATTCCAGGGATGGTATTTTTTGGCTCAAGGAAGGATTTCCTGGTTCTACTTCAGTCTGGAAGAACTTTCCTGTCATCCAATCCAGCTCAGGGGGGCTGAGCACTTGGAGAACAACTGTCTTAGTATTAAAGACTGAGGCAAGGAAGGCATTCGGTACCTCAGGCTCTTCCTCATCCTTGGTCACTGCCTTTCCCACGGCCTCCTGTAAAGGATGGAGGTTCTCCTTGCTGCTCCTTCTGTGAGTGCATTCATGGAGACATCTGTGCTGTCTTGTGTGGCTGTAGCCAGATGAAGTTCTAGTTGGGCTTTGGCCCTTCTCATTTCTCCCTGCGCAGCCTCATGAGAGCTTTGCATCTTCCTGCGTGGCCAGCCCCCCCTTCTATTCACCATGAACCTTCCTTTTCGTCCTGATTGCCAGCCAAAGCTCTTGGTTCAACCCCACGGGTCTTCTACCCTACCAGGTAGAGCCTGCTCCTGCACCTTTAAATGCTGGATCACCTCCAGCATTCCTGGACTCCTCCAGGACTGCCTCCCAACGGGCTCTGTCAACCAGTTTCCTCCAGAGGTCAAAGTCTGTTGCCCTTTGGATTTCCAAAGCAGCAGTTCTACTGACCACCCTCTTTACTTAGACAAGAATTGGGAACTACCATCTCAGGATCACTGTGCCCAGGATGGGCTCCAACTTCACCTCACCTGCAGATCCTTCTCTGTTCACAAACACCAGGTCCAGTAGGGAGGATCTTCCCTAGTTGGCTCCTTCAACATAGGGAATTCCATATCAATCTCAGCAGGACCTTCTTCCTGGGGAGGGTCCCAGAGCACTGGACCAGGCTGCCCAGGGGGGTTGTGGAGTCTCCTTCTCTGGTCTGGGTGATCCTGCTGTGGCAGGAGGATTGGACTGGGTGATCTTTTGAGGTCCCTTCCGATCCCTAAGGATTCCATGATTTAATAGCTGTATGAAGATGTTATCTTCTGCATGCTCCAGGAATCTCCTAGACTGCTTCCTCCCTGCTGTACTGTAGTTCCAGCAGACATCTGGGAAACCAAAGTCCTCCACGAGAAGAAGTAGTAGTGATTGTGAGGCTTCTCCCAGCTGCTTATAGAGCGTTTCATTTGTCTTCTCTACCTGGTTGGGTGGTCTATAACCAGCTCCACTGTGACATCTGCCTTGTTGGCCTTCTCCCTGAATTTTACCTGTAAAAACAACTGTATCATCACCATCCTTGCAATCAAGACAACCTAAACTCTTCCCTAACGTAAGTACACATCCCTTCCTTCTTCCTCCTTTTTCTTCTTGTCATTCTGTTGAAATCTGCCTGGCAATGAACGAATCCTGCTGATTAAAAGCTCTGAGATTTCCTACCACCCCTTCCTCTGACACTGAATTGTAGGATGAATTGTAGAATGGACTGGTCCTTGCTCTGGGGAAACCCACCGCCTAGGAATAAGCTTTGACAGACAAACTAAGTAGGGCAGGCTGTGCTTTCTTTCAGTGCAGGGAAATCGAGGAGGATTGACTCACGTGAGAGGCTCTGTGAAAGGTGGGCAGACAAGGGGAAGCAGCAAAGGCAAGAGCCCAGGATGGTGGTTGATCCTCTGCGATGACCTGGGAGAGAGTTGTAGATTGCACTTCAACTCGAAGAAATGGTTGTTAAAGGTGCTGGTGAGGCTTGAATGAGGGAAATAAGTGGTACTCTCACATCAAGTTGGTAAGTCTAGGTGGTTGAAGGAGTTCAGTCCTTGATGATTTTCACTGTGAAACGCTGTCGGGAGAGAAAGCTGTCCTTTTGGGTACAGTTATGGAATTGCTCTTTGTGAGTGGTACCCGCTGTCAACTGGCACGGTCACTACATTCAAAACAGAGATGATTCAACCAAGATCTCTCCCTTTGCACGTGGGTAGGGTTACCCACCCAGGGACTGACTTGTACCAGGCGCAGATGCCCCATCCAGGCTTCACAAGCTGAATGCAAAGTGAACCCATCCTTTTAGCTAAGTTACTGCAAACGATGCCTGGGTGTCACGAGTCCTCCTCGTCACCGGGTGATCGCGGCTGTGACGAACATGGGGAGTGTGTTTGCAGTCTGCTCTCAGGCTCTATATTTAGCTGTGTGATACTGGCAAAGCTTTCTATGATTAAGCTACGTTGACCGATACCGTAAGTAATTAAGAGCCGTGATGTGCAGCAGGAGAGGCGTGCCAGCAGTGCTGGGTATGTGCAAAAAAGGGCTGGGAAGAGGGAGAAGGTTGCAGAAATGTGCATGAATCACTAATACTGCTCTTTTGGAGACTGCAAAGAAAGTGGGGTGATGTTATGTTTAAACCAGATGCCTGTTGGTGAGATGCAAGGAGTTATTTCCCCCTGTCTGATGACGGTTTTCAGGCACTGCTTTTCATGAGTGATGTGTAACATGCTTCAGCGTTGGGCCTAACATGTCTAGAACTGGTTTTTGAGACTCTAGGATGAATTATGTCGAGGGAGAGTGACACCTCCTTTATGGATATTGCTTGACAGCAGGTCAGAGCTTTATGAGAAGGATAGTCATGCTGCTTTGGGTGTGGAAATGGACTGGATGACCATCCAAGGTCCCTTACAGCTTGTTGGATTCTCCCAAAAAGATGCAGAACAAAGACAATCTCTAAGAGCCAACCACTATGTTCTTACATCAGGTTGAATCTTCCTCTTCAGAAGCAGCTTCACAGGGAAGTCCAGCACAGAAGATCAGTCATCAGTGAGAGACCCAATGGTCCTTGAGCAAGAGTAACCAGATGATAGTGGTTGGCTTCTTCATGCTCCCTGATCACCTCCCACTGCCACAGGCTAAATGTCACCTCACTGAGCTGTAGTTCTTCTTGAAGGTCCCTTCCTGGACCCTTCACCTGCTGTGTGTGGCTCTGGCACTGATGCAAGAGGGTTCATCTCCTTGTTCTTACATAGAGCAACACCCCTTCTGACTGCAAACAAGTTGGTACCAACAGAAACTTGGGCTAGAAAGGGAGTGGTGAGGGATGGGGCAGAATGGACAGGGGACGACATCACCCAACCAAATGATCCTCCATGATAAAACGAGGTCCTAGGTCTCTATAGAGACACACATAGCAGCATTTGCCTTGTCCTCTTTCTTCGTCCATCTGAACAAGTCCAAATGTACGCTGGGATGAGGGCAACAGAGCAATAGCAAGTGATCTTGGCTTCTACTTATTTTTAACCCTGTTCTACCTGCCGGACTTGGTGCTCCCACTGCAAACTGGTGGGTTCACACCATCCACCTCTTCAGCCACTGCTGCCCTTCTCATGGGCTCCCAGCCTGACCTCATCAAGCAGCAAAGTCCATCCAGCATCAGCGCCCTGTCCTCTGCTGTACACTGTCCTCTCTTGCACATCATGACCTCTGCTGAAGCGGTTTGGTTAGACAAACATCCTCAGCTAGAGGGATGCATAAACAAGCCCTCTCCACTCATCTCAAAAGCACCATCGATGCCAGGAAAGGATTAGGCTTTATCCACAGGTTTTTATCAGTTTCATCTGATTTAAGCACCTTTGAGCTTCAGCTCCTGGAGTGCAATTAATGCAGCAGCTTTCCTATGGTTGTTCCAGAGGAACCCACTGATCCCTATTGCTGGCACTGGCTGCACCTCTGCCTGGAGAGAGAGAGAGAAGGCAAACAGAGGGCAAGGCGTTCACGCCGCACATAACAAATGGCTCTTGGTACCGAGTGAGGAAAATTATCTCACTGAAACAGATAAAGGGAATAGGTTGGTTTGTACGGTGCAGACCGGACCTCTCCTGACTCCTGGCTGTGACGTAGGCTGTGCCTCCAGCTAAAAGTCCCTTCTGCCCTGGCTGCCTGCCCCAGTCTTGGCTTGGGGAGGTTTGCGTGCGCTGAGGATCTGCCACCGGGCACCATGTCTGTGACAATATGCCAGTCCATGGGCTTTGTGGTGTCTGCGTTAGGAATAGGAGGCATCATCGCGTCCACGTGCATGGACCAGTGGAGCACTCAAGACCTGTACAATAACCCCGTGACGGCGGTGTTCAACTACCAGGGCCTCTGGCGCACTTGTGTCCGGGAGAGCTCTGGCTTCACTGAATGCCGTGGCTACTTCACCATCTTGGGGTTGCCAGGTAAGGCTCACTGGCTGCTGGGGCAGAGAAGTGGGAGGGCTGAGCCATGGGCATGTGCTAAAAGCTGTGTGTGGGCAGCGGTGATGGGTGATTTTTTTGGTGCACAGCAGGGAACCCAAGTTTTAGTGAAAAAGGATCTTGGAATCAGAGGATAATCCTGGGTGGAAAGTTGCTCCCAGTCCAACCATCCCCACCCCAACACAACCCCTCAGTCCCTGAGAGACTGACAGACACAGCCTGACCCCCTCCCTGCTGCCACTCCAGCAGGGCTGAAGCACCATGGCTACAGGGTTCTTCAACACCTCCAGGCAGGGGGACTCCACCACCTCCCTGGGAAGGCCCTGCCAGTGCCCAACCACTCTGGCTGCAGAGAATCTCTGCCTCAGAGCCAGTCTGACCCTCCCCTGCCTCAGCTGCAGAGCAGTGCCCCTGCTGCTGTCAGCAGGCACCAAGGAGCAGAGGCCAACAGCCACCCCTCCACAGCCTCCCTGCAGGGAGCTGGAGAGGGCAGGGAGGTCCCCTGTTTGGATGACAGGACCTTTGGAAGTATCTGAACCCAAACCCCTTCCCATGGCCACACAGATGTTCAGCAAAACTCATTACATCTGGTTATGCATCAGCTTTAGGAGGTGTCATCCAGGCTGTAGAACCATGGCAGTGGTTGTTCCAAGAGGTGATTTGTCTGCTGTGCCATGAAAAGCTTGGGTACGCTCCTCTACCCCGGCTGTACGGCTGTGTGTGGCTTCCCACCAGAACCCACTAATATTCTTGGCGTGGGAGAAGCTCCTTTCCTAAGAGGATATGTCACAGTCCAGCTCACCGTCTTTCTCTACGGGCTAACACCATCAGGCTGGATTTCTCCTTAATTCTCCTTTGGTTCCAGCTTTTTCTTCCATGGGTATCATTGCTGTCCTGGTTGTGCCCGGAGTATCTCGGGGTGCAGACAATTAGGTTACAACAGGATTATCTGGGGTTTCTTCCTGCCTTAATACAGTGAGAAAAAAGGCACTTAGACTCTTCTATCCATCTAGCCTCTGTGCTTTGGGATAGCAAGAATGGAGAGAAGGAGCCTATTATATCTCTAAATCATTGCAGGACTTGTGCAAAATGGCATTTCCAAAACACAAAGAAACAAGCACTGTGCACAAAAATTGCTGCTTTCACAAGCTCTCTGCTCCTGTGCCACTCGAACAGATAGAACCCAAGGCAGAGGCACCCTCAGACACCAGTAGGAGAGGTGTTTCAACCCCTCGGCTGTATTTCACAGCATCACAGTAATGATGAGGCTGGAAAAGATCGTGAGTTGGAAGGGACCTCAAGAGATCATCAAGTCCAACCCCCAGTCAGTCAGATGTGGGTCCTCAGTCCCAGCCGGTGCCTGGGGTTGTCTGTGCTGTAGCACCCCCCGTGCAGGTGTCAGGGTGCCTGGGAGCATCCTCCTCTTGCTGGAGCTGTGGCTTTCAGTGCTCCTACTTGCTCAAGCAGGTACTGAGGGGCAAGCACCCACTTTTTAGATGGATGTGAGCCTGGTGTCGCTGAGGCGCTCAGTGCTGTGGAAGATGCGAGTGAGCGTAGAACAGCATCCAAAGAAGGATGTTTGGGCAGGGCCTGCCCTCTTACAGCACCAGCTAAGCTGAGTGGTTTTCCCAAGGTGACTTTGCAGTTCCCACCTCCAAACTGGTGGCTGGGTACTAATTTCCTAACAGAGGAAGGCACAGCAGGGTTTGGAGGTGTGGATTATCCTTCGTGAGGTTGTGAGACATCAGTCTGTCTCTCCTCACCTCGATCCAGTGAGCTCTGTGGTTCCCTGTCAGAACTGAAGCGTCCCATCCTAAATGTCAGGGTTTCTAATGCACCCAGTCATCTTAGACTGGGGTGACCATCTGCCTCTGCTGGTTTTCTTGTAGTAACCTACAAAGAAGAAGGATGGAAACATCAAAAAAATAACCTTAAACATCTTCCCACTTAGGGTGAAGGGGTATGGGGGGCTGCCCAGGGTGTTTGTGGGGTCTCTTTCTCTGGAGACTGTTGAAACCCTGCTGGACTGGGTCTGGGTGATCCTGCTGTGGCAAGGGGATTGGACTGTATGATCTTTCGAGGTCCCTTCCAATTCCTAGTGATTCTATGAACCTATAAATAAAGAAGGGTAGGAAGGCAGAGCCCCCAGAGTTGCTTTCCTCATCCTCAGTGGTTTTGAAGGGTCAGTGCCTTCCCTGCTAGTGTGTGGTACATAAATACGAGCATGGGTTTGTCCCAGTGAGGTGATTGTTGTTCCTGGTGGTGTCAGCACCACTGCCCTACAAAGTGAGCTGGGTTATTGGTCCTTTTCAATGAACAGTGCTCACTCTTCTGAAGTCAAACAATTTTATTAGGGATCAGAAGGGACTGGAAAGATCATCCAGTCCANCCACCCCTCACAGATTGAGAGACAGCAATGAGGTCCCCCTCAGCCTCCTCTTCTCCCAGCTCAAGAGCGCCAGCTCCCTCAGCCTTTCCTCAGCAGGGAGCTGCTCTCCTTCCTTCATCATCTTCATTGCTCTACACTGGACACCCTCCAGCAGCTCTCTTCCCCCTACTCCTGCCTTTCCCTCCTGTTATATATCGTCTGACACTCTGAGTCTCCAGAGAAGCCTCTGCAAACACAAGCCCCTCACTGGTTTCTTTTATAGATTGAAATCAGGAGATGGAGCCAATCTCTTACAGGGTTTTCTTCCCACCTACCACAAGCAGGAGGCAACTGCCCCCCTACCGGGGGGTGTGTGTGCATGGAAAACGATGCTGAAAACCAAATCCCTCAGTGCTAAGGTTTTCTTTAAGCAGATTATCTCCGTGTTTGTTTTAATTGCCTCCCACCTTGCTCTCCACTAACCCCCCCTCGCCGACCACGCCGTGGTTAATGGTTTGTCAGCAGTTCCATTCCCAACCCCTGTTTATTATTTGACAATAGCAATTTCTGTCGGGAACAATAGTGTCCGAGTGAAGAGAAATAATAGGGCTCTGGGAGGCTCTTGTCAGCTCAGCTTGGAGTTGAACTGTCTGGAGGGGAAAAGACCCCCAGAGACCCCAGAGTTGTGAGTCCCTTGCAGATGTCTTAGGCACCCGGTGACACTCAGGTGGGGAAAGGTGGCAGAGAGCTCAGCAGAAGGTGTCAGGCAGCTAGGCACAGGCATCGTATCCTTGGTACTCATGCTTTTAACCCCACCAAAGGATGAGGGACATGGACAGTAATGCTCAGGGATCTGTGCTGAGCATCAGAAGAGAAAGGCAAAGGGGATGGCAAGAGGCTGGGAAGATGTGGGGTGTAGCCTACAGCTCATAGGCTTTTAGACAAAGGCTCAGCTTCACGCACCCCAGCTCTGCAGAGGGATGCTGAAGACCCTCTGAACCACCTGAAGACCAGTGGGGTTGGGTGGATCTGAGCTGGGACAGGGCCCTTCCATGACCCCTCTTTCACTCTGCAGTTTCAGAGGGATCAGCCCTCCTCATTCCATGGACTGGTGGCCTCCTGGAGGCCGTGTTGGCCATGGCGATGGAGAGACAGAAGGAGCAGGGTGGGTTTGCTTTGTTCAGCCTGGACAAGCTGGAATTGGCCGGCAGGGTGTGAGCTGTATTTGCAAATTTGAAAGCAAACATGAGCTGTAGGTGATTTTTAGGGGAGAGGCAGCGATAACATTCAGGAGTTGCAATGGCCCCAGCGAACGGTTTTGAGATAGTATAGAGTCCACACCTGGGTGCAGATAAAGCAAGTATGAGCTGAAATAGAGGTTGTTGAGGGGAGTGATCACCTAAGGACCTTTCCTTTTCCACTTTGGGTAAACCACTGGAGATATCCCAATACTCTGATACTCAGAGCTCGTGTTCCATCCTTAGATGCTGCTCAGCACAGACCTCTGCCCCAAGCGTTCAACCACCTTGCTGGAGACTGAGCAACAGGCGTTTGCTTGGAGAGATCCCCATGTCTTCAACCACTCCTGGATGTAGACATCTTCCAAGGGTGGCTGAAGATGAGCATTTTCTCCCTCTACTCTGCACTAGTGAGACTGCATCTGGAGTCTTGTGTCCAGCTCTGGGCACCTCAGTTCCAGAAGGACACAGAGCTGCTGGAGGGTGTCCAGTGTAGAGCAACAAAGAGGATGAAGGGAGGAGAGCAGCTCCATGAGGAGGAAAGGCTGAGGGAGCTGGGCCTCTGGAGCTGGGAGANTGGAACAGAGGAGGTTCCCTCTCAATCTCAGCAGGACCTTCTTCCCAGGGAGGGTCCCGGAGCACTGGAAGGGGCTGCCCAGGGGGGCTGTGGAGTCTCCTTCTCTGCAGACGTTCCAGTCCCGGGAGGAATCTGTGTCCCGGAGGAGTGTCTGTCCCTGGGAAACAGCTTGAAGTGGTCCAGCCTGGTGAAAGGATGCGTTCCCTCACCACTAGATGGCAAGAGGGCAGGTCCTGGGGAGTGAGGAAGCAGAGAAGTCCTGGAGGCTGAGAGGACCATCAGTGCTTGGGTGCAACCAATTTTCCTGAGCCGAGACACAGTTGTGACTGCTGAGCAGTGAAGGATGGAGGGATGGACAGCTGATCTCTCTCAGTGTTGGGAGTAGTCTTGATGGATGACCTGGATGAGGGGATCGAATGCACCTTCAGTAAATTTGCAGATGACACGAAATGAAGCAGCGGTGTCGATCGGCTGGAGGGCAGGGAGGCTCTGCAGAGGGATCTGGACAGGCTGGAGCGATGGGCTGAGGGTTAACAAAGCTGGGTCATGCACTTTGGTCACAACAACCCCCAGCAGCATCAGGCTGGGGAAAGAGGGGCTGGAGAGATGCCTGGCAGAAAAGGACCTGGGGTGTTGGGTGGCAGCTGGCTGAACAGGAGCCAGCAGGGTGCCCAGGTGGCCAAGAAGGCCAAGAACATCCTGGCCTGGATCAGGAATGGTGTCACCAGCAGGAGGAGTAGGGATGTGATGGTGCCCCTGTACTCTGCTCTCATGAGACCTCACCTTGAGTATTGGGTGCAGTTTTGGGCACCACAGGATCAGAAGGGCATTGAGGGGCTGCAGCAGGACCAGAGAAGGGCAGTGAGGCTGGGGAGAGGGCTGGAGAACAGGGGCTGTGAGGAGCAGCTGAGGGAACTGGGGTTGTNTAAAAACCGAGTAGCTAGAGCCCTTGAGGCCATGGTCTAGCAGTTGGGGAGATGCTGGGATGAGGTCCGGGCTTGGTGATCCTGGAGGTCCCTTTCCACCATGCAGATTCTGTGATTCTGCATGGTGATGCTCAAAGTGTTTGCAAGGAGCACTTGTGTCCTTGTTTGTCCCCTGGTTTTGCTGGTGGCTCTGTATAACCCCAGTGTGCCTCTTGTGCAGATGCCTGCATGGATGGCTGGATGTAGGGGCGTCCCTGTCCTGGACTGATGGCAGATCCACTCCCCTTTCTCTTCATCTGAGGGCCAAGGAAATGGTGACCTGGGCTAGGTGCTGAGCTCCTCTAGTCCTTTTCTCAGCCCCTCAGCATGTTCACACCATGCCAGGCATTCAGGAGAACCCCCATGGACAGCAGAGGGTTTCGGTGGGGGGACGGAGCAGGTTGCAAGTGGGTAGCCCAACACTTGATGGAGTGTGGCTGCTTAACTGGGAAAGGACAAGCACTTTTAAAGGACAAAAGCTCCTATCAACGGCCCTGCCAGCACAGACCTACCCAGCAAGAGTGAAACTGGACTATCTTGCAAAAACACTTTGAGCAAACACACGGCTCAATGGAAAGCATCTGATAAGAGCTGCCGCGTTTCTGGTGGCTCAGTCGAGGACCTCGGTGCTCCCATTAGGTCTGCCGCTTCACCAGGGCTGTCTCTCCTCCTCTCTCGGTGGGAGACACCATGTCCACGACAATCTGCCAGGTGATGGGGTTCATCGTTTCATCGCTGGGTGTTGCGGGGTGCATCGTCTCCACTTCCATGGATATGTGGAGCACGCAGGACTTGTACGACAACCCGGTCACGGCCGTCTTCCAGTACCAGGGGCTGTGGAGGAGCTGTGTGAGGCAGAGCTCTGGCTTTACAGAGTGCCGGCCATACTTCACCATTCTTGGGCTGCCAGGTAGGGGTGAAAGATGGATCCAGGTCTAACTCAGGGGTTCTGCTGTAGTTTTAACCCAAAAGCAGGAGAAAATACCTTCACGAGGAGTAGAATTCCCAGGCTGTTCAGTGTGTAAGCATAAAAATAGGAGTGTATTCGTGTTACCAAACTACTACCTCTCCTCAGTGCAGGTTACAGCATGGAGCGTGTGTAGGGGGTCTCTGGATGAGCATCATGGGTTCAGCCCTGAGGTGGCACCAACCACCGCATCTCCCCTGATGTGAGGAGGTGTTTAAACCCACGGATATTAAGTGCCAAGGGAAATAGCTGTGTGGAAATCTGCATGGTGGTTGGAATAACAGGTGCTACAGAAGAGGATTGAATTGTATTTTTAACTAAGGAGAAAAGTGGAGCTGGGGAAGGAGAGCTGCCTGGGAGCAGCGCAGGTGGGAAGGGTGAGAGGGGGGACGATGTGCATCATCACTTCATGCTGATGTAATGGGTCCAGTGCTGGGCCCCTCAGTTCCAGAAGGACACAGAGCTGCTGGAGGGTGTCCAGTGTAGAGCAACGGAGAGGATGAAGGAAGGAGAACATCTCCCTGATGAGGAAAGGCTGGGGGAGCTGGGTCTCTTGAGCTTGAAGCAGAGGAGGCTGAGGCGTGACCTTAGNTGTGCCACTGGGTCTGGGGGATCCTGCTGTGGCAGGGGGACTGGACTGGGTGATCTTTTGAGGTCCCTACCGTTCCCTAAGGATTCTAGGATTCTGTGTTACTGGGGAGCAGGGTTTAGTGGCTACAGAGGCAGCTTGCAGAGGGGAATTGCTGTCTTGTTTGCTTGCCAGCCTTACACAAAGTGCTGTTCCCCTCCTGTCACTGCACAGAGGGGTGTTGTAGTGCTGCTGAGTTAGTCAGCCCCACAGGAGGGGAGCAGCCAGCTTGGTTCACCATCATCCCCTTGACCTCTTTGTACCCGTGCTCTGTCAGCTAGCCAAGAGCATGGCCCTGAGAGCCTTTTTCACTTGCAGTGCACAGCTGCAAACAGGAGCAAGCAAGCGATGCTGTACGCAGGCCTTTCGCACCTCTTGGTTGGTGTGCAAGAGATCAAGATGTGTGCACCCTCAGGGATGCCAACCTTGCTTCCCTGGAGCGAGGCAGGAGGGTTCCCTGCTGAAGACCAGTGGTTTCAGAGCCGGAGGCCGTGGTGTTTGCCTTTTCACTCGGCTTGTGACCCTGCTGCGGGCTGCGATGGAATCGATGTGTTTCTGTGTACCCGGGTTCCAGATTGCCAGGCAACGCCTCTTGGGTTTGGGAGAGCAAAACCTGCTGTTTGGGGTCACTTTTCCTAGGGACCAATTGTTTGAAAGACTAAAAGAAATCTATTTATTCAATTTCATGCACAAACACTGATCTCTCTATACAGAGCCTCAAAAGGCTGGGTGAGGGTGACTGTGTTTTAAAAGAGCAAAGAGGCAACGGGAACTGTAATTTTGAGGGCAATTTATAAAGATCAGGGCTTCTTATATTATTTTTAGGTAATAATAACACGTCAACAGGTAGGTGATAGGTATCATAATTTAATAATAATATGGACTCTGTGGCAGAGAGAGACATGAGAGTCCTGGTTGACAACTGGCTACATGAGAGCCAGCAGGGTGCCCAGGTGGCACCAAAGGCCAATGGCATCCTGGCTGGGATCAGCACTAGTGTGGCCAGCAGGACTAGGGATGTCATGTGTCCCCTGTGCTGGGCACTGGGGAGGCCTCTCCTTGAGTCCTGGGGGCAGTGCTTGGCCCCCTAGCTTCAAGTAAAATCTGGAGGGGCTGGAGCGGGTGCAGAGGAGCAATGAGGCTGGGGAAGGGACTAGGGGGAAAGGCTGTGGGAGCCGGGGGTGTTGAAGAGGAGACTCGGGAGTTGACCCTCTCCTCTCTTCAACTCCCTGAAGGGAGGTTGCAGTCAGGTGGGGGTCAGGCTCTTCTCCCAGGCAACCAGTGCCAGGATGAGAGGGCTTTGCCTGAAGCTGCCAGGGGAGGGTGAGGTTGGCTGTCAGGAAGCCCTTCCTCAGGGAAAGGGTGCTCAGAGCCTGGACTGGACTGCCCAGGGCAGGGGGGGAGTCCCCGTGTCTGGAGGTGTTGAAGGACAGCCTGGCTGTGGCCCTTAGTGCTCTGTTGTGTCCAGTGGGGTGATGCTAGGTGCTGGGCTGGGCTGGAGGAGCTCAGAGGGCTTTTCCAGCCTCAGTGATTCTGTGATTTACTCTATGCCTCACAGGCATTCTGTCAGTTTTATTCTCAGTGTGCCCATGTAGGTGACCAATACCTGGAAATACAAGGAAGGAACTTGGTTAACTTAAAACTTCTGCTTTCCCCTCAAAATTTGCTATTAATGACAATGATTATGATTTCCATTACTCCTAACTAATCCTTAAAGTCCTATTTCCCCCTTTGCATTTCATCCCAGTAACAGAAACACGGGTGATGTTCATTTCAATGCCGTGGGGTGGTTTCTGCTTCGCTCACATCACACCTCCTACAGCGACACCGGGGACAAAGGCAGCTGCCCCGTTGCACTCGTACCCGAGACACACAGCGATGGCACACCAAGGTGTCACACCACTACTCTTTATTTCCCTGAACGAGCTGTTTGCTGTTCCTTCAGATGAAAATCAGGTGTGCAAAGCGAGCAGCCACACACGAAGCCAAGTTATCCCACCTCATGCAAAACATTTAGGCAAAGCAGCCCCTGCTTTCCGTGCCTGACTTTAAACCATAGGGCTGTTTGTCCTGTTCCTTTCCCCCCCTTCCTTAGTGTTTTGTTTGGCTAAGCCCTTCCACTCCTGCCTTCTGAGGGAAGGCACTCACCTTTGGAAAGCAGCTCTGTTCAGAGGACTTCTGATGGATGACATAACTCACTCGAAACTGCAGCGCTCGCTTTCCAAACAGCTCTCCATTCCAGTCCCATGAGCCAAGGGGAGAGGTCTTCATGCCACAGCAGACCTGGGAGCCCTTTCTTCTCCTTTCCCTGGGTTTGTGGGGATGGTGTCTAAATCAGTCTCATAGGATTTTAGAATCTTTCAGGTTGGAAAATACCCTTGAGATCATCCAATCCAACCATCAACCCTACTCTACCAAGGTCACTGCTAGCGCCACATCTAAACCATCCTAAAGCACTTCCAGAGATGGGGACTCAACCCCCTCCCTGGGCAGCTGTTCCAGTGTCTGACTGCTCTTGCTGTTTAAATATTTCCTCACCTCCAGCCTAACCATCCCTGGAGGAGCTTGAGACCCTTCCTTCTTATTCTGTCACCAATGACCTGTGAGAAGAGACCAGCACCCATCTCTCTCCCATGTCCCTTCAGGTTGTTGTAGAGAATGATGTCTCTTCTTAGCTTCCTCTTCTTCAGACTAAACACCCCCAGCTCCTTCAATCATTCTTCTCCAGCTTCTTTGCCCTCCTCTGCACTCACTCCAGTACCTTGAGATCTCTCTCGGATAGAGATGACCAAAGCTGATGCCACTACTCAAAGCGTGGCCTCACCAGTACCCAGTACAGGACAGTCACCTTCCTACTCTTGCTGGACATGCTATTTCTAACACAAGCCAAGATGCCATTGACTTTCTTGGCCACCTGGGCACTCTGCTGGCTCATGTTCAGCCACTTGTTGATTAAAAACCCTAGGTCCTTTCCTGCCAGAGAACTTTCCAGCAACCCCAAGCCCTTAGCTGTACATGGGTTTGTTGTGTCCCAAGTGCATGGAGAGAGGAATCATGGAATAACTAGGGCTTGAAAGATCATCTAGTCCAATCCCCCTGCCACAGCAGGATCTCCTAGACCCCCTGATGGCTTTTTGCATATTTTCCTCTATGCTTTGCTGTGTTTGCTCTCTCTCCCCTTCCCAACAGCTCCAGGTAGCTCCTTTCCAATGGATATTCACAGCACTTGGGCTCCAGTCACATCCCAGGGGGCTTGTCCTGCCTGTTGTGTCTTTCCACAGGCACCCAAGGCACTGAGAACATCCCTCCCGGGGCTCACAGTACCTCTGTGTGGGCTTACTCACTTTAAGCCTTGAAATCAAACTTGAAGCAAGTGATGGCTCCTAGGAATCCAACGGGCTGTAGGAAGCATCCCAAGAATGAAGGAGTTGGGACCAAGGGCCTCCCTATCTTGACCCCTAATGTGTTAAGCTGCCCTGCAGTGTGATCCTCTCCTATGTGCCCTGAAACAAAAGCAGTTGCAAAGGAACTCCAGTGCCTGTAAAGACAAAGAGCACTGTGATTTGCCTCTCTTTGTAGTTTTCTGCTTGGCATCAGGTGCTACAGGAAAGACCTTTGCGGGCTGATAAGGCGGATCCGCCAGCTTCTTGTTCTCTGATGAATAATAACTGCTGAGTTCACACCTGGGGCTGATGGATGGCAGATTGAAAACCCCGGCCTCGTTAGCTCTCCTTATCAGCAGATAAAGGCAAATTGAGTCATAAGAGCAGCAGCCCCACTGGGGCTGCCAGAGGGGAGAAGGTGGTGTATTCCCAGCTTCTAGGATGGCAAGCCACTGGCCCACCCAGGCTTGCCCTACTGGGGAGGGTTATAAATGCTTTTCTACTCCCTGGTGTCCTATACCGGTGCCTCTTGATCCAGTTGGGTCATGGGACCCTTAGGCAGCCCAAAAAAAGGGTGAAAGCAGGGTGAATGAAGGCCCTGGAGCTGTAGGATACAGTGCCTGCCCTTCTCAGTTGGTTATAAGCCCATGTATGGGCTGTCCTGGGCTGCAGCAAGAGAAGTGTGACCAGTAGGGAGAGGGAGGGGTTCCTCCCCCTCTGTTCTGCTCTCCTGAGACCCCATCTGTAGTCCTGCATCCAGTTCTGGAGCCCCCAGCACAGGAAGGAGATGGAGCCGTTGGAAGGTGTCCAGAGGAGGGCCATGAGGATGAGTGGAGGGCTGGAGCACCTCTCCTATGGGGACAGGCTGAGAGTGCTGGGGCTGTTCAGCCTGGAGGAGAGGAGACTGTGGGGAGATCTCAGAGCAGCCTTCCAGTACCAGAAGGGGGCTCCAGGAAAGCTGGGGAGGGGCTGTTTCCAAGGGCTGGGAGTGGTAGGAGCAGGGGGAATGGTTTCCAGCTGGGAGAGGGGAGGGTGAGACTGGAAGGCAGGAGGAAGTTCTTCATGATGAAGGTGCTGAGACCCTGGACCAGGTTGCCCAGGGAGGTTGTGGCTGCCCCCCAGCCCCCTGGAAGTGTTCAAGGCCAGATTGGCTGGGGCCTTGAGCACCCTGGTCTGGTGGGGGGTGTCCCTGCTCATGGCAGGGGTGTTGGAACTTAGAGGATCTTCAACCTGCCCCATTCTGTTGAATCCATGAATCATTTTCCCTGAAGAGGGAATTCCACCTATGGGGAGCATCGACACCAAATCCACAGCTGTGAGAGTTGATGGTGGAGCTGAGACAACTCCCTGCACTTAGAGAGATGCCCCAGAAGACACTGAGAGTAGATCCAGTGCCTATCGTTCAAGTTTTCCTCTTTCATAGACAGCAGCAACCTCAAAGCCCTCTCGGGCACCGCTGAACCTCGTTGCAGTCCCTTCCTGAGGCTCCCCCCATTTATTTTGCAGCGATGTTCCAGGCTGTGAGGGCCCTCATGATTGTTGGTATCGTCCTGGGCATCCTTGGCCTCCTGGTCTGCATTTTTGCCATGAAATGCATCCGTATCGGCAGCATGGAGGATTCTGCTAAAGCCAACATGACCCTGACCTCTGGCATCATGTTCATCATTGCTGGTGAGTGGGTGAGGCAGTGCCTGCTGTGGCAGAGGGATGGCGTTGGATGATCTTCTGAGCTCCCTTCCCATCCCTAAGTATTCCAGGATTCTGGGAGCAGATAACATCAGTAGAAAGGTTCCTGCTGGTAGGAGCTGGGATCCTGTAGAGTGATGCTGTAGCTGAGTTTGTATCTGAAGGAAGGCTGGGAGAAAAGTGGGTCTGCTGAAGGTACCTGGCTGGGGTCTCTCTAGAGGTCTTCCAGAGCTGTAAGGTGTTTCCCTGAAGTTAAAAGCGACTGCTTGTGCTGTATGGGTCTCAGCCTGTCCTTCTCTTTGATCCCAGGCCTGTGTGCTATCACGGGAGTGTCTGTGTTTGCCAACATGCTGGTCACGAACTTCTGGATGTCCACAGCCAACATGTACCAGGGAATGCAGAACGTCCAGAACAGGTAGGTGCTCAAGCAGGCTCGGCGTGCTCTGCACGGCAGGACTCCCTCAGGGCCACAGCAGAGGTGATCTCTGACTACTTAGTAGTCTGGTCTCAGGGCTTGGGAGGCAGAATTTATCCAACCAAAATGCCAGGGATGGCTCTGCTCCCAAATTCCTAAGGATAGGATGAGGGGAAATGACCTCAAGCTGCATCAGGGGAGGGTTAGATTGGATCTGAGGAAGAAGCTCTTTGCTGAGAGAGTGGCTGGGCACTGGACCAGGCTGCCCAGGGAGGTAGTGGAGTCCCCATCCCTGGAGGGGTTTAAAAACTGAGTAGCTAGAGCCCTTGAGACCACGGTCTGGGGGTTGGGGAGCTGTTGGGATGAGGGCTGGGTGATCCTGGAGGTCCTTTCCAGCCAGGAGGATTCTATGATTCACAGAGACCAAGAAAGAGGTAGAGAGGATGAGCTGCAGGTGGGATGGGATCTTTTACAGAGCCGGGGGGAAGGAATGTTCAGGGTGTTTCAGAAGGACCAGACTGAAGCTCCATCAGAGCTGTGTGTTTTGCAGGTACACCTTCGGTTCAGCCCTCTTCGTGGGCTGGGTGGCAGGCGGCCTGGCCCTTGTAGGAGGCATCATGATGTGCCTGGCTTGCAGAGGGCTGATTCCAGAAGAGTCACGGTAAGCCTGTCTGGGGGGATATGAGAGGGTATTGCATGGAGCTCTGGGTGTCAGTAAGACACCCTCCACATCACACAGGATACATCTAGGTCTGTAGGTGTTGAAGAACAGCTTGGCTGTGGCCCTGAGTACCCTGGTCTGGCTGCTGTGGTGATGTTACATCATGGACTGGGCTGGATGAGCTCAGAGGGCTTCTCCAGCCTCAGCAATCCAGTGACAAAGAGACTTGCAGCAGGTCCAAGTGATGCCCCAGTACAAAGTCACCTAAAATCCCCAGCAAGTAGGGACACAAGGTGCGACTTTAGGTAGCCACAGACCCTCCAGTGGCTGATGCCATCTCCTGTGTCTCTTCCAGTTACAAAGCAGTGTCCTACAACGCCTCGGGACGCAACATCTCCTACAGAACAGGGCCGTACAAGGTTGGTTCAGGATACGAACCTGAAACAAAGGCCAGGAAGGGTGCAGGATACGAAGAAGCAGCTCGAAGCGAGGATGGAAGACGCTCGTACCCTTCAAAATACGACTACGTCTAGCAGACAATCTGGGCTTGAGCAGTTCTATCTCTTATAAAATACGTTTAACTCCAGAAGCAACAAGTACACCCAAACTAAGCAGCCTGTATATAGGATTGTGTTTTCTATCCTGTTTCCCCTACTCTCAGGTTGTATCCTAGCTCGTTAAGCTCAGTTTTACTCAGCTGCCTGGTACTATGCCCACCAGACACAGGTCTATAACACAAGTCACACCTCATACTCTCAGAGTAGAACAGTTTACTCCTGTTTTACATACAAACTCTGATACCCAGGAGCAGGACTATGCCTTGTGCTCTTCCCCAGTTCCTCCTAGCCCAGATGTCAAAGCAATGCTTCTTCCCTTTGAGCAGGCTCCCCTGCAATTAGGCAACGCCATCTCCCACTTCTTCAGAGTTCGGGGAGGTGAACAGTGTTCTGTGATCTCACTGCCCTACGTTGATCAGAAAGAACAGTGTTTCATTGCCTGGAAAACCTCTCCTGTAAGGACGGGCTGAGAGAGTCAGGATTGTTCTGCCTGGAGAAGGGTCTAGGGAGACCTTCCTATGCTTAAAGAGTGCCTGTGAGAAAGATGGGGACAGACTTTTCAGCGAGGTTCTGCTGTGACAGAACAGGGGGCAATGGTTTAAACTACAGGGGAGAGGTAGAAGGGGTGTAAGGAAGACAGTTTTTACACTGAGGAACCGCTGGAACAGGTTGCCCAGGGAGGTGGTGGAGACCCAACCCTTGAAAGACATTCAAGCTCAGGTTGGATGGAGCTCTGGGCAACCTGGTCTAGTTGAAGGTGTCCCTGCTCACTGCAGGGGGTTGGACTGGACACCTCTAACTGTCCCTTTCAGCCCAGTAGTACTGTGATTCTGTGCTCTTTACTGTGGTGTTGCTACCCCATGGGTTGGGCAGAGCGTGTTGCAAAGCAAAAACATCTGGAATCATAGAATCCTCACGGCTGGGAAGGACCTCCAGGATCACCAAGCCCAGCCCTCATCCCAACAGCTCCTCAACCCCTAGACCATGGCCTCAAGGGCTCTAGCTACTCGGTCTAGTAGTCTCCTGTATGATTCTGCTGTATATCTTAAGCTGAATGAGCTGTGTGTGCATCGTGGCTCCACACTCACGGCATGTTCCTCCCTGGTGACTCTTTCTACTCAGACACGCTTGAGCTCTGTTGCTTGTACTACGGTGCTGATCTGCTGTGATATTTAATCTGATTTATTTAGTTAGACATTTGCTGTAACCCCTGATAACCAAGTGTATTTATTTCTTCTGATCTCTCTGAGGACTCCCTATAATCCCTCGTTAGTCTTACGCCAGATCTCTGCTCGAACAGCTGAAAACCTCTGTGTGTGACCGGTGTTCCTGCAGATGTCATCTTTAATGAAGCACAGAAGAGTTTCTCATTTAGAATTAATTAGAGGAACATTTGGAGGGGAAATCCCAGGGAGCATTAGATGTCTAACTGCTCCACGCTGATATCAAGACTTTCTCGTGTTAATTCTTCCCCCCCATAGCCACGGGAAGGTTAATGCCTTAGTGGGACATTGCTCTGGCAAGGGGGTTGGAGTAGATGATCTTTCAAGGTCCCTTCCAACCCCTAACACTCATAGATTAATTCATAGGTTCCTGGAATGGGTCAGGTTGGGAGGGACCTTAAAGATCCTCTAGTTCCAACCCCCCTGCCATGAGCAGGGACACCCCCCACACTAGACCAGAGGCTCAAGGTTCCAGCCAATCTGGCCTTGAACACTTCCAGGGAGCTGGGGGGCAGCCACAACCTCCCTGGGCAACCTGGTCCAGGGTCTCAGCACCCTCAGCATGAAGAACTTCCTCCTCACTTCCAGTCTAAACCTCCCCTCTTCCAGCTTGAAGAGCTGCGATTGCCTCTCCTAGCCAGTCCATCAGGGTGGAAGTTTGTTTGAAAGGGTTGCAGGAAGAGCTTGTACAGGAGGGGAGAGCTCTGTGCCAGTGGCAGGATCTCCCACCCCATTCCAGAGCACATCCTAGCGAAGCTCTGGAAGCTGCCTCTGAGTAGAGCAAAGGGTACTAACGGATAAGATAGAGGAAAAAGGGTCCAAAGCCTCCAAAATCACCATTTGAGCAGACTTCTGCAAGAGGTTTTATCCCCTCTTGTTGAGATCATGCATTTTGGTGAGATGCTGGCAGTCCCCTGAGTCATTCTGTGCCCTGGAGGGCTCACAGGTAGAGCTAGAGGTTTCTCTAGAGCTGGACCTCTGGTAAGATAAGCTACCAGTCTCACTGGCATCTCTGCTGGATTGTATGAATAGAGGGTGTAGTCTGTCACAGTCTTAAGCTCCATCGGGGAGGTTTAGACTTGACATCAGGAGAAGGTTTTCCCCTGACAGAGTGATCCAGGTTTGGATCCCAGGCTGCCCACGGAGGGGGTCAAGTTGCTGTCTCTGGAGGTGTTCAAGGTCAGGCTGGATGCAGTGCTGAGTGGCATGAACTAGATGGCAGATGTTTAGGGTTACTTGTTTGGTTTTAGGTTGGACTGGATGGTCTTTAAGGTCTTTTCCAGCCTCACCAGTACTGTGAGACTGTGATACTGTCTTGTTTAACATCAGTGCTTCCAGGGAGCACAAACCATACTCACCATCTCCTCCGTGACACAGAGGCACAGGTTCTGGAGATGCAGAGAGCTTGCACCATGGGCAGACCAGCGAGAGGGGGCTGGGATTGGCATCTTTGGCAGGAGGAGATGACCACCATGCAGTGAGGTGGGAAGAACATCCATCCAACAGGAACTCTAGGTCTCATCTCAGGCTGGATGCTGACCTGACTACTGCTGTCTGTCAGTGCTGGGCTCTCCCTTTCGTACTAGCCAAGCAATTGCTTCAAGGATCTGTTTTTACAGGAGAGCAGGGTGAATCCTGTCCTATTTTAAATCCATCAATATTCTTCACAGGTCTCCATCTCTCAGCAGATTCATTTTTCCCTTGTTTTGTTGTTTAGTGGGTTTTTTTTACATTAATATTAAAAAGTCTTGAAGACCCCAAAAATAAAGCTCTGTTTTCATTTCATTTCATCATCAACAGCTGTTCCCAACTGTCCTGTTCAGCTAAACTCACCCCAACCTTGGGGTGTACGGGTTCTAGAGACCAGCATGGGCAAAACAATGTGGTTGAGGGTTAAAACAGAAGATGAAGTGGTTTTCCTGCCTCTGTAAGGTACAGTCACTTATACTCTGCCACAAAAACCAGAGTAACTAATGAACAAGAACCAGGGGACCCCAACTGACTGATGCTATGAGCTCAGAGGTCCCCGTTGGGCTACACTTCAGCACATTCATAGCTCCTTTTGAGTGTGGGGCCAGCATCTGCTTGGCTTTTGAGGTAGCAATTAAAACACTTCCAAACACTTCATTGCTCTTAGGAGGGTGGAAAAATTGCTGGTATGCTCTCAGTCCTGCCAGCCTGCGCTGGAAAGGGGCTGGAAACACAGGAATGTTTAATTTAGATAGGAAATGCATAAGCACTGGTTAGGTAAAGGTAGATAGGGACATGAAAACTACAGAGGAGCACCCGGGAAAATCTGAAATAGGAGTTTCCAACAGGGTTAGAACAAAAGCAGTGCACACGCGGAGTCATGGAATCTTCAGGGCTGGGAAGGCTCCCCCCAGGATCACCCAGCCCAGCCCTCATCCCAGCAGCTCCCCAACTCCCAGACCATGGCCTCAAGGGCTCTGGCTACTCGGGTTTTAAACCCCTCCAGGGATGGGGACTCCAGCCCCTCCCTGGGCAGCCTGGTCCAGTGCCCAGCCACTCTCTCAGCAAAGAGCTTCTTCCTCAGATCCAGTCTAACCCTCCCCTGATGCAGCTTGAGGCCACTTCCCCTCGTCCTCTCCTTAGGAATTTAGGAGAAGAGCCCAGCAGCAGCCTCACTCCAACCTCCTGTTAGGGAGCTGTAGAGAGCACTGAGGTCTCCTCTCAGCCTCCTCTTCTCCAGACTGAACAACCCCAGTCCCTCAGCTGCTCCTCACAGTGCCTGTTCCCCAGCCCTCTCCCCAGCCTCCCTGCCCTTCTCTGGCCCTGCTCCAGCCCCTCACTGCCCTTCTGGTACTGTGGTGCCCAAAACTGCTGGGCTGAACTGGACCTGTTGGTTTGATGACTCACACGGCAGTGAGTAGGTTTGTGCTTCTAGAAATTTCTGCCTGAGTAAAGCCTGGAAATAAGAGGAACCCAGGTACTGCAGATCTCTTGGCCTCATCCAGCGTTTCCTCCTGCTGCTAGAGACAAGGGGCTTGAGCCAGGGAGCTGTGACTGGTGCTGTGCACCCAGAAACGGGTCTGTTTCCACGAACCTCTCCAAAACGCCTCTCCTGCTCCAGAGGAGCTAATTAAATACAGGCTTCTCTAATAAAGCAACCTCTGGAAAGGGCTCTGTGCGTTATCTGCCAGCAGAGCTCTCTGTGGGTCCTTTCTGAGCTCTGCCACATTGTCTGGACGGGAGAGCAGGGCGAATTTGCATGGGCTGCGACCGAGGGAAGCAGAGACGCCTATCTGAAGCTACAAATTGGACTGTGAGATAAGAACTCTCCTGAAATCTATATGCAATTAAAAGCCTAATCTTCCTTCCTATAGAGACAAGGTTATTGCTTTTATATAGCTGAACAGAGATGAATGAGTCTAGGGTTTAATAGCAGTAAGATTTATGACACTCTGCCTGCCCCGAGTGCTACGGGAGAAGAGCTCTCTGGGTGAGACATCCCAGCGGAGCACGTTTGATAGGGCCTGCAGTTCCTCCCAGCTTGGGATTATTTGGGAGAGCTGCCCCGTGTTCAGGGATCCCTAGAGCTGTGGTTGGAGTAGCTGCTGATTGTCCCACGTACAGCCACGCTTTGTGGAAGTGTCACCAGCAACCAGAGACCCCCGGAGAGGGAGGGCATTGAGAACGCTCCCCCTGTCCTGCATGGGGTCTGCTGCAATCAGTTGGCTAGGTCTGATCTTGCTGGCTCTGAACTGGGCAACTTTGTGAGGACTGAGGGAACCAGTGGTGTGAGGAGAGGCTGAGGGAGCTGGGCAGGGGGAGTTTGGAGAAGAGGAGGCTGAGGGGGGACCTCC